>OU015769.1:35693342-35714380 GCA_907173295.1 Fagus sylvatica
TTCTCATAAGTTTCCAAGAGTTCCACAGCAGAGATAATCTTCTGCTCCAACTCCTTTACCATCTGTTCAGATACTGCAAATTGCCTCTCCAGTGATGATTTCTGATCTAGGGCCAATTTGAAGTTCTTCCACGACTTTCGTCAAGCTGGTTTTTCATCTTTTCAAGTTCTTTTTTTTCTTTTGCTAGTGCTTCCTCATTTTCTTTCCTTTGAGTCAATGCCTGCCTCTCCAGTGATGATTTCTGATCTAGGGCAATTTGAAGTTCTTCCTTGACTTCGTCACACTGGTTTTTCATCTTTTCAAGTTCTTCTTTTTCTTTTGCTAGTGCTTCCTCAATTTCTTTCCTTTGCTTCAATGCCTCAACATAAGAGTTTTCTGATGCTTTAGCCTGTAAATTGCATAATTGGAAATTTTCATCGGATAATGAGATTTTTAAGTTTATACCCCATATAAGCAACTTAATGCAATTGAAAATGACGCCTACACGCTTTGAATTATCTAAGAACATTGGTCTAGATAGTGTTATATATCCTCCACCTCTTAGCTGGACCATCATGGAAGCACCTAAACAAGATCAAACTAACTTTTTCAATTAGAACCAATGTTAAGAGGGAAGAATGTCCATACATTCGGTCCACTTAATTCTTCATCTTCTTATCCTAAATATGGTTAAGGACTTAAGGTATGTGAAAGTCAGTACAAGGTGTGTAGTATGTAGACAATTCCACTCCATAGGATGTAAGCATCACCTTTCTTTGATATGCTACTTTGTACCTATGAGGCTATAAGTGAATTTCAATTTTTTTTTTTTTGTTAATTTTTTTGCCAATCCACATATACAAAATCAGCTCCATGATGGATAGCGATAAAGAAGTACCAAGGATATAAAAAAAAATACCCGTCGTATGGCATCAATGGAATCCTTTTCAGCTTTCCCACGCTTAATAGTCTCTTGAAAAGCTTCTAGCCTTGCATTTCTGGCCTCTTCCATGGCTTGTTCAAGTTGGTCATAAAGAGTATCGTCTATACTTCCATCCTGCAATAATCCATCAATCATTTAAATCCATTCCTATATTTTGGTCATTGATGTACTTGGTTGACTAAAGAGAAAGGTAAAATGCCTCTTACAAATTCCAAACTCACAACTCACAACTAAAAACATACACTTGCTCCATAACATAAACATGGATGTCCTACAAAAAATTTAGCACATACCAGTACACTGGGAGGGGAAGACTGATGAAGATCCTCTTTAGACTGAGGGAGTTCACTTAATTCTAAACCATTTTCACTTCCCTCAGTCCCCACATTTGGAACAAGAGCTACATCGCTAGAAAAGCACGAGGAACCAGAACACTGAGAAGGACTGCTTCCAGATAATCCATCTGATTCACAAGAATCCCAATCTGCATCCAACCTACTTTTTGGAGCTGAAAGACCTTCAGTGTCAGCTGGGGAAGAAACATATGTTCTGTTTCCTCCACACTTCTCAATATTGGCAGAACTTACTGTTCTGAGATCTCGAGCTGGATTACTAAGTGCTACCCGATTAGTAGGCCCCAATGTAACAGATTGTGATCTCAATGGAGAAGGAACCTCCACATCGGCTCCATGTAAACTACCTTCCCTGTTTTGATATGGTACTTGTATTAGTTATCATATTAGGAGTGACTTAGATGAGTTGAGTTCCCTTCCATAGACAAAATCATCAAAATCAAATGATGACCCAAAATTATAGAGCCACTGACAAGCAAAGATTTTATAGCAGTTTTAAGCATACAATCTTCCTGATAAATAGCTGATCAAGCATTTTATAGGCACAAATATAATCCATAAAACTTAAAAGATCTCCCTTGGGAATATATTCTTCATCAAATCACATATTATCTCAATATATCGGCACACATCAGTATTGCAAATGTAATAACAAATGTCATTTACATGTAATATAACTATTTGTTATATTAATTTTAACATTTAAATTCAATTATATTACTTGTCATTAAATGATTTTTTTTTTCCTAAACCAAGCAACATACAAACTCATATTTAAATTTCTTCACCTTCCGTCTGCTTTCTCAGCAACCAAACAAATAATATAGCCTATGAACAAAAATAACCCAGGTCCCAGAATTAACACAATAAACAAGAAATTAGCAATATTCTAAAAGCCAGCAATCAATATCATGAAACCCAAAAAAGAGACAAAGTTCAAATTGGTATTTTCTCTGTCCTTCACAGCAACCAAACAAAACCAACATCAACTAACCCACAAAAACCCATATCCAAAAACTGCCAAATCAACCTCAAAACCCACAAATCAAAAAGGAAAAGCAAAAATACAGCCTGTTTGGTAACCATGTTTTAAAACCTTATTTTCATGTTTCTAAAACAAAAAATGCAGGCCCCATCATAACTTTTCTTGTTTGGCAGGTTGCGTTTTGTTTGTGTTCCTGAAAACGGGTACTGTGCAAATCTGTTTTCTCAAAACAACTTTGGGCTGTTTTCACAATTCTCTTTTTGTTCTCACTTTTACTGTTCAACAAAAAAAATTATTATAATTTTCTTTTCTTTTTCTTCAGCCTTTGTGATATACCCTTAAAACAAGGAGATAGCATGTGCTTTATTTTGTGACACTTATCTTCTCTGTAGTAAGCTCTATGAAGCATTTTTATTAACTTCAACGGAATTTGATGATTTGGTAAGTGCCTACTCGCCTACTACAAATCTTTCCATCTTTTCAAGATTCAAAAGACGCCAAAATAAGTGTGGGTGCAAACATCTGCCCGTTGGTGATTTGCATACCAATATTTGTGTGCTTGTGTTCCATCCCCTCTGGAGTTACCACAATGCACTTAGATTATCACAATTTTCGGAAAACCTTGACCAATTAAGGTTTGATAACCTCAAGTAAGAAACAGTTAATAAATCACATAAGTCAATCTGCTTCTCTCAATTGATTTGGCAGGGGGCAGCATATAATATTCAAAAATTTATTCTAGGAGACATCAAAATACCTGGGCGCCACTAAACTTTCAAAAGAAATAATGAACCATATGGTAAAAATCCATTTGACTAATAAAATATGGTGAAACCTACCCATCAAATTTTGTTTTCCACCTGCCATGCTTTTGATTATGATGTGCCTGCACAGTTTCTGTCCTGGTTGAATTGTTAGACCAGCGTTTCGGATATTGGTGCCAAGTTTTTGAGGGTAAGTGCACATTCCTGTAGCCCTTGCCTTTATAAGTTGGATTTTTGACACATGCTCTTGCAATAGACTGTGATACCTGTCGTCGGACAAGTGTGGCAAGAAGAGAATCCTCATTCTGATCAGCTGAAATAAGCCTACTGTGGCTCATCCCAAATGCTTCAGATATCTTTGTCAATCCACTCATGCTAACAGCCATCGTGGAATTTTCTGGCTGCTCAAAAGGATCCTCAATCTAACCAGCCATCAACATTGCCAATAACAAAATCAGTAGCAGTGGCAGCAGTAATAATTGAATCATTGAAGTGTGAAACCGAGAGCTCTACCAAAAGACAATAATGTGCATGTGTGTGTGTGTAGAGAATGAGAGAGAGAGGGAGAGTTACAAATAGCGTATTAGTTTTGCGCATCCATCTTATATTGCTCCTTCTGGACTCCCACTTTCCTGTATGGGTACAAATTCCCAGCTCTGAGGCCTTGAAACCTATGTCAGAAAACTGCCAAACAAAAAAACCTCTAATCAATACCATTAGGAAGTACATATGATGCCATAGCAGCCATCCTAACCTAAGATATGGGGAAGATACCAGGCAAACTTCAACAAACTATTATAGAAAAGGGCACTTTTCAAGTATATAAACAACTGTTACATAATCACATCATTGTCATTCAAGATTTTTATTTTGCTGGACAATTTCAAGATATATTTGACCTGTGTATTATGTCACCCTATAAATCTGGATTACACATTCATTTTAAAATGTCGAGTCAAAATGACAATGACACAGGACAAACCAGAACGATGCAACCATAAAATTAAAGAACTGAAAAATAAAGGATAGATGACCTATGAGTTAGCACCTAGACCGACTTGGAGTCAGCACCAAGAGAAAACCTCTAGGAATCAGCACCTAGAATTGGCTGGAGTAAGCACCAGACTAATGGGAAAATTTCAAAAGAATTTTTATTCATCAAAATAATACCACTTTCAAGGAGTACTAAACCCTAATTCTAACTGACATAAGAAACCCTAATTCTAACTAACTTGGGAAACCCAATTTATGAATTAAAAAAATACCCTTGACTTTAAATAAAAATACTAATAAACCTGATTAAATACTACGACCCGAAGTAAACAATTGACTTGAAAAATTAAATAATACTAAATTAAAATAAATATCTCTCGGTGCCTCCCGCATCATTGATGAACACCATATAAATCTCTATTACCAAGATTCTTCATTAAGGTAGAAAGCATGACAGAAATTATTACCTTTGCAAGGAACGAAATGAAAAGTTCAGACAAAGAACTTTGATTAACTCTTCTGAATTTGTCTTGTCTGAACCTTCTTATGTTAGCAGAACATGTTTCTGCAATATGTCTCTCTGCAACAGTTCTCACACCTGCATGAAGTATGTTACATGACTCTATGTGCCTTCTTAGTCAACAGGTATTTTGATTCAACAGATTATTTCGACAGGTACTCAGTATTTTCAGTAACAGTCTCGAGTTCTATGAACCAACATGATTAACCGAAAAAAGAAAGCGTTCAATCCATCAATGAAAATTGGTGACACGACGCATTGAATATTACAACCCCCCTCCCCCAAAAAAATAATGTTTTAGAGAACCTGTAATGAACTCAAAATAATGCATCTATCCTGCACATCCATTTCCTCCTATTTTAATAAGGAAAGAAATAAGTTAAATAACCATAGCTATGTCACTGCAACTTCCAAAAACCCCCCAAAAAAGCAAGGAAGCAATCCAATACCGTTAATTGAACTCAGATTTTTCCTTCTTTTGTTTGCAGATGTTTTATTCTGCTAGGTAGGTGACTTCTCTCAAACACCATGTTTCAATTCCATCATTGACACATGTAGATGATCAGTTTGACTTATCCCATCTACAAACATGGATGTTCTTGAAGAAAAAATGAACGCTGGCTAATCAGTGATTTCATTATATCATGAATATTTGTTCTAATCTATTTCTAATTCCTCAAGATACGGTGCCATTTGGTACTTTCAACAACTGTCACATGGGTCATATGGTTAACACAATCTTTACGACTACAAATTCTGTTACCGAAGAACATTAAATTTAACTAAAAATTCAAATTAAATTGAGACGAGATTTCTGATTGATATAACTTTAATATCTATGTTATGACAAGACAATCTGATGCTAGATGGCTCCTCTGCTAAGTAAACTGCACCTTTTAAATTACCATTTAGCTCTCTTTCATGAATACTAGTGTTAATTTTATTATCTATGCCTCAATTACCCTAGTACTCCGCCAAACCAATCATATGGCTTTGATAATAGAAGAGGAAATAAAAACCCAGGTCCCATGACCTTTCAACCACACCACTAAAGTGTAAATGTGGCAGTATAACATTTAGAAACACCAAACCCAAAGCAAAGAGAGAAAGAACATCAGTTACATGAACCTTGGACATAGAAATATGTTCCTTAGAACCTACTTGACCTGATCATGTCTCGTGACTTTTTAGACAGTGCTATCATTAGTCTCTTGTTTTCTTTTTTCTTTGTTTAATTTTGGCAATTGGCCTTCTAAATCACCTCCAAAAAAATTAACAGAATGCAAAATAGAAAAGAAATTAATCTTTTCAGAGAAAAGAGTTCAACTCAGCTTACGTCTCTGCCACTCTAAGAATCCAGAACGACGTCTATGTTTGCTTAAGATTAAAGATGAAAAGTACCTTGAAGATCATCAGCAACATTTCCTGCGTATATATCTTTAAGAGGTGGTAAAATTGAAGGCTCACATGTCTGAAAGAAAACAGTGAAAAAGAAAATTAAATCTTCCTACCACCTGTCAGAACTGAATCAGTAAATTTCAAAATGCATGGAAGCAAAGACAGGAAACCTGACCAACTCAATAATATATATATATACATGAATTAAAATATGTAAGTAGGAGGAAGAACATATCTGGCATCTCAAAACATGACAAAAGATTTTAATCATAAAAGGAACAAGACAGATGCAACCGTATAATAACTCCAAAAGTTTTTCTATTTTTTGTTTTTTATTTTTTTATTTTTTTAACATTCAGCAAACCAGGTCCAAAGCAAACATCTTGGGAGCATTACATGGAGCAGCAAGTAAATCACCTTTGAATTTTAACTGTTGTTAAATTGTTTTTTGAATAATTCAATTGTTACAACTAGTAGGGGAGGGGGATTTGAACCTTGGTTCTCCTCGTAAAAGAAACCAAGCAATACCATACCACTAAGCTACAAGGCACTTGGCAACCATTTTTTAAATTATACGAGAAACAATGATCAAGAATTACCTGAAAATGGAAGATCACAAGCAAAGTAAGAGAGTATGAGTTGAAAGTCTCACTTGTTGAATCATTTATCCCATGTTCTTTTGCCCATTCCTTGACCTACACAAAACTAGAAAGAATGCATCAAATACCATAACTTATCCCACAGCAAGTATCAGATTGCCAAAAGAACGTACCAGTAAAACCATGTCACGAAAGCGCCCATCTATCTCACTGATCCAAAGCAAGAGTTTGGACTTCATTTGGCCCTTCAGGTTATCAATTGATATATCACAAGAGAAGCCATTGTGGCTACTCTCGCATTTTAGAATTGGAACTCTTTCAGGGACTAATTGCACCATGTTCCATCGACCTGCAGATCAAAACTGTTATGAAATGAACAAAGAGGCACCATAACAAATAAGAACAATGTTGAACCCTAAAAATTAATTACACTTTTGACTCTTAAAGTTTTGCATTGTTTTCATTTTGGTTCCTTAAATTTGAGATTCTTCATTTTGGTCCACCAAGTTTGATTCCATTTTCAAAATGGTCCTTCGATCCATGTCTGTGACTAATTTGGCCATTAAGGGAGAGAAAAAAGAAGAACAAAGAAATGACGTGGTTTTGTTGGCATTTAATGACCAGATCAATCATGGAGCTGGACAGAAGGACCATATTGAAATATTGAAAACAGAATCAAACTTGATGGACCAAAATGAAAAATTCAAACTTAAGGGGCCAAAAAAAAGGTATTACAGAATTTGAAACTTCAAAGAAAATCTCTGGAGTTTGAAAAGTCAATACAAATGGAACCGATCCAATTTCAATAAGATTATTAGAAGGCCTCTTTGATTAAGCATTATAAATAAACCCTAGGTTCTAAATTTTCAAAGACTATAGAGAGACCACCCTGACACCATCCACCATCCACAGATTATGAGTCCTTGTCTTCAGAGTTTCAAAGAGCACATTTTTTTTAAGATGGATACAATAAAGACATAAGCACATGCAGGAGGAATGAACCAAAATGATGAAAAACTAAGAAAAATCATTTCTTTAAGTTCCAACTCCAAACAACGATCCTCTAAATGCAATTAGTTTACACTTTACAGATGCAACATCCAATATATGGAATGATGCCTTTCCAATTTCATATAAAAGCCACTAGTAGAATCTTACACATTTTCCATTACAACCTAGAAAAACGGCCATGAATTACAACACTAGAAAAACGGAATCTTACACAACCTAGAAAAACGGCCATGAGTGTCTACTGTATAACATAACTACAAACTACATGGACACTAAATTTTCACAACTGCTCTGCATGCTAAATAAAAATTTATTAAACTCTGGAAGAAAAAAAAAAAAAAAAAAAAAAGGTGAAGATGGTACAATGACTGAAGTTCCCCAATTTCCACTTTATATAATTACAGTTCATACCCAGCTTTATACATAATTTTCTTAAGTTCCAGGATTCATAGATAGTTTCCACCCATATCATGATAACTTGTGTTTCAAGACATGCACTAGAGACAAGAAATTAAATAAACCAGTAATTAAAGTTAACAAACAAGAGAGAGGAAAGAATGCTTGAACTCAAAGTAAATTACCTCTCTGTCTCAAAGCTTTTTGTAAATCTACAAGTAAAATTTGTTTGCGGTTTTTTTCAACATATGAAATATATGCACCCTTGCATAAATCAATAGAAATATCCAAGTCACCCCATCTTGTGAACAGATTGGACACAAATGACCCCAACGGCTCCACTGTTGCACCTGTTTGAGGCAAGTCATTAATTTATGTTGTTAATCATAATAATTTTTACCTAATGGTAAGCATTATCCCTCATGTAAATAAGACATAAAAATTCATGATGAATCAACAAGGATATATACAGAAAAAATAAACCAGAAAGAAAATGCACTTAATTTGTATGGTTACTTGCCTCTTTCAGCTTGAGGAAACACAAAGAAGAGAAAACAAGTAAGACATAAAGATTTATATGGTGCTAAAAACCTACAGAACTCATAAATTTTCAGTCTTTGTGGCATGAATCTTCCTTTTTTCTTTTTTTCTCTGGGGACCAAACTACAACAACCCTAGCCATCCTATCCCTATATCAAGTCAGAAAAGACACATGGAGGTGAAGCTTCCTCACCAAGACGAACATTCAAAAGAACTTCAGTTCCTAAAGCTATGTCATCAACACAGAACCTCAAAATAATTCCAGACAAGTAACGTCCAAAATAAAAAATATTTCATCTACATATGCAACTTAGCGTAAAAAGTTCTAAGAACCAGAAGAAGAAGTTGCTCAATTTTCCAAATAAAAAATAAGTCATTTATTATTAGTTGCACAAAAACCAATCGCTCATGCTCAAAAAAGAGAACATCCTATTACCACACCACCTGCACAAATATTATGCCAGCTGCCAGCTCCCTCTTCACATTCTAAGATCTAAACGAGTATCCAACAAATATGGGCCAAAAGGTATGCGCTCATGTAAACATTAGTGAATTCAAAACTACAACATATCAACATCTGTTAAGACCCCATTCCTTATCCTTGCTCTTAAGCCTTGCATGGCCTCGGGTTAGGGTAGCTCTTTTTATTTCCATGCATGAAGTGGCATTTTAAGTCCACATTACATTGATACTATGGTACAAGCTCTTAAGGCTTGAACCAAGTTAGTTATTTGTTGCTTTGGTTAGTAGTACATAGTTTGTTAAGAGCTATGCTACTATTGATTATACTTGTTACTGCTGTGGGGTGTTGTACATCCTAAGGATCAAGATCCTCCAATAGGAGGATTGATCTAGAGCAGCCAATGGGGTGCTAGCATGCTTTATGCCATGCAACCCAAGACTATAACAGAATGGCAATGCCATTCTGCATTGTTTCTTCATCCAGAAAATTAATACAAAGCTAGTATTCATTTTAGACTAGTCCTAGAGTAATTTCTTAGCTTGATTTACTTAATTGCTTCAATTGAGATAAAGAAGAAGGATTGGAAGGGCAATTGAGATAGAATCATTGAGGATCCTATCAATTGGTATCAGAGCAAGTTCAGATCATGGTGCAGGAGACCCGAAGTGGTGTACCACCTGGTGTGCTATCAGATAATCTGCAATCAATCCAGCAACAATTGGATGATCACACTACTGTGATTGGATCCATGGCAGCTAGGATGGAGAGGATGGAAGACTCATTTGCTGCTCTACAAGCCCTTCTCGAGGAGAGGCTTCCACCAAGAACAGCAATACAGAACAATGGTGATAATCTAATGGCTGACCAGGAAGTCCAAGTGCCTGATATAATTCCTAACCAACAACCAGAAGTGCAGAACCAGCCTCCAGTAATGCAGATAGATGAAAATAGAGTTCCAATTGGAGCAGAAGCCAGAAATGTCATGCCAGGAAGACCTCCCTTATATGAAATGTTCCCTGACCTCAATCAGCAAAGACACCCCATACCAATGGGTGAACCAATCGAACCAGGATTTAAAAGGCCAATTGGAGGACCCATACTACATGCAGGGCAGAGAAATGGGTTCCCAAGGCAACCACCACCTTACTGGGCACCAATAGAACAGCAAGGTGAAGCACCTTGGCAAGGAAGAGAGTTTCAAAGACAACCAGAACCATACTATTATCCTGCTGCAATTCCTCCACCAAATGGCAATGCTGTCCAGTTCAGAAAGCCAATGGAACCTCCATGGATGCAAGGGGGTGGTGAAAATCTTTGGCATGACCCGGGAGGAGGAAGAAGGGGTTATGGAAGACCAATGGACCAAGCTGCAATGCATCACAGGGAACATTATGGACAGAATCAAGCCTATCAGCCTTGGCAGCAAGCAGGCAAGCTGGAGTGCCCAGACCTATGAAATTGGAATTTCCTAGATTCAAAGGAGGTGACCCAACTCCTTGGATTTACAAGGCAATCCAATATTTCCATTATTACCAAGTGCAAGATGCAGAAAAGGTAATGCATGCTTCTTACCATCTTGATGATGATGCATTAATTTGGTTCCAAGATAGTGAACATGCCATTACTTGTTGGGATGAATTTGTTAGAACTATATTGCTTAGGTTTGGGCCTGCTAGTTATGATGATCCCATGGAATCCTTGACCAAATTAAGGCATACTACTACTGTTATTGCATATAAAGGACAGTTTGAATCCATAAGTAACAGAATTAGGAACTTGTCTGATATGCACAAGCTGAGTTGCTTCATGAGTGGACTTAAGGATGAAATAAGGCTGGCAGTGAAGATGCAGGGGCCCAGAAACTTAAGTGAGGCTTATGCCTTAGCAAAAATACAAGAAGAATACCTAATCACTTGCAAAAGAAGCCAGAGACCACAGTATGAGGGAAATAGAAGCAACTGGTCTCAGCAGAACCTAATGTCAGGGAATGCTAGAGTTGAAAGCAAGGGAATTGAATCTAGACAAGCTTAATCCTAAACCCCCACTGCCTGTGCAGAAAGTTAACACCAGTGCAGATGTTAGAAAGGAGGAAAAAGGGGCTTTGCTACAACTGTGATGAGAAATGGAGTACTAACCATAAATGCAAAACCATGAAGTTGTATATCATGGAAGAAGTGGACCTAGATGAGGACCATTGAGCAAGTGATAGAAGAAGAATTAGAGATGACAGAAGAAAGGTGAAGAATCTGCTGAGATCACCCTTTGTGCCTTATTGGGCAGTACATCTCCATCCACTATGAGGGTAGTAGCATGCATCAATGGAAAGAAGGCAGTGGTGCTCATTGATACTGGTAGCACACATAATTTCCTTGACTGTGATTTAGCTAAGTCCTTAAGGTTTGGCATTGACACCTCCAGTTGTTTTGGGGTTAAGGTAGCCAATGGAGAAGTGATTAGGACCAAAGGAGAGTGCAAGGACATCCAATTCAAGATACAAGGTCTGGAATTGAAGGTGAACTTTAATTTGCTAAGTTTGGGTGGTTGTGGAATCGTATTGGGAACCCAATGGCTGAGTACTTTAGGGATGATTAGCTGGGATTTCAGCAGGTTGTTAATGGGGTTTATGTATCAAGGAAAACAGATTTGGTTGAAAGGTTTGAAGACACCTAAACCTGAGCTACAAGGAAGCAAACAATTTAGCAAAGGGTCTCCTACACAAGGGTTATTATTGCAAATCATGCAATGTAATCTCTGTCAAGGGACTGAGTTATCAGAAGGTGATGTGCAGGAAGTGCTGGAAGAATTCCAAACTGTATTTGAGGAACCACAAGGGCTGCCACCCAACAGAGGACATGAGCATCAGATCATGCTCAAGGCAGAAGCTAAACCCACAAGCCAAAGACCTTATAGATATCCCTTTTACCAGAAAGGAGAGATTGAGAAGATTGTACAAGAATTACTGGAGTCAGGATGCATAAGACCAAGTCTGTCCCCATTTGCATCACCTGTCTTATTAGTAAGGAAGGCAGATGGAAGCTGGAGAATGTGTGTTGATTATAGGAGTCTAAACAAGGATACCATCAAGGACAAGTTCCCCATCCCTGTGGTAGATGAATTATTGGATGAGTTGCAAGGTTCTAACATCTTTTCCAAGCTGGATTTAAGGTCTGGTTACCACCAGATTAGAATGAAGGAGTCAGACATTGAAAAGACAGCATTTAGAACACATGAAGGCCATTATGAGTTCTTAGTAATGCCCTTTGGACTGACTAATGCACCATCCACATTTCAAGCCCTCATGAATGATGTTTTCAAACCATTTTTGAGGAAATTTGTGCTAGTTTTCTTTGATGATATTCTGGTATACAGTCAGAATTTGGAAGAGCACAAAATTCATCTCAAAGCAGTGTTGCAGGTGCTGCTTGATCACCAGCTGTTTGCCAAGAAAAGTAAATGTGTTTTTGCAGTTGGGGAAGTGGAATATTTGGGTCATGTGATCTCTGGAAGAGGGGTGCAAACTGATCCTAAGAAGATAGCTGCTATGGTGAATTGGCCAAAGCCTCAAACCTTGAAAGCTTTGAGAGGGTTCTTGGGCTTGACAGGTTATTACAGAAAATTCATTAGAGGCTATGGACAAATAGCTTCACCCTTGACAGAATTGTTGAGAAAGGATGCATTCAAGTGGAGTGAAAAGGCAGAGATGGCTTTTGAGAGACTCAAGGAAGCATGTAGTCAACCACCTTGTTTAGCACTGCCAGATTTTAGTAAAACCTTTGTGGTGGAATGTGATGCTAGTGGTTATGGAATAGGGGCTGTTTTAATGCAGGAGGGAAGACCCTTGGCTTTCTATAGTCAAGCTTTGAAAGGAAAGGCTCTATTCCTTTCCACCTATGAGAAGGAGCTCATGGCCTTAGTGTTGTCAGTTAAGAAGTGGAGGCCTTATCTTTTTGGCCAAAACTTTGTGATTAAAACTGATCAACAGAGTTTAAAACACCTTGCTGGAGCAAAGGATTGGTACTCCAATGCAGCAGAAATGGATTTCAAAGCTATTGGGTTATCACTTTGTTGTTGAATTCAAGAGGGGCAAGGAGAATTTAGTAGCTGATGCACTATCTAGACAAGTTGATACTGATTTGATGACAGAAGTAGAAAAAGAAACAGTTCAGTTGCAGGCACAAGCACCAAATCACCAGCTGGACCAAGGTAGCAGTCTCTATGCTATCTCTTTCCCATCCCCAACTTGGTTAACTGAGCTCAAGAACAGCTACCAAGAAGATCCTGTGACTAAGGACCTTATGGCATCTGTTTCTACTGCTCCAGACCCACAAGGTGCTGTAACATACAAGAATGGACTGCTATTACACAAAGGAAGGCTCTATCTTGGTGAGAATTGCACCATTGAAGCCAAAGGTGTTAGCCTTATTGCATGACAGTCCCATTAGGAGGGCATTCTGGTTACCTAAAGACTTACCAAAGAGCCAAGAAGGATTGGTTTTGGAAAGGAATGAAGCAAGACATCAAATCCTATGTCAAGGAATGTGATACTTGCCAAAGGATCAAATCAGAGACAACTAGACCTGCTGGTCTGTTACAGCCCCTGCCTATACCCCCAAGACCTTGGTATTCCATTAGTATGGACTTCATTGAAGGTTTACCAAAGTCTAATAAACAAAATGTTATTCTGGTAGTAGTTGACAGATTAACAAAGTTATGTCCATTTCATGGCCTTAGCTCACCCATACACTGCAGCTAAGGTAGCAGACCTATTCATGAAGAATGTCTTCAAATTACATGGAATGCCCACCTCTATAGTGAGTGATAGAGACACTGCCTTCACAGCAAACCTTCTGGCAGGAACTCTTCAAAATCCAAGAGGTAGAGTTAGCTATGAGCTCTTCCTATCATCCATAAACAGATGGCCAGACAGAGGTGGTTAACAGGAGCTTGGAGCAGTACCTGAGAGCATTTGCTGGTGACAAACCAAGTCTGTGGGTGCACTGGTTACCCATGGCAGAGTTTTGGTTTAATACCAATTATCATACCTCCACCAAAATGACCCCATTTGAAGCCTTATATGGTTATGAACCACCAACTGTAATGGATTATATCCCTGGTACTACTAAGGTAGCAGCAGTGGATGACTATCTGCACCAACAACAGGGAATTATTGGGTTACTAAAGGAGAATTTGCTGTCAACACAGTCCAGAATGAAGTCACAAGCAGACAAGCACAGGCTGGAGAGATCTTTTCAAGTTGGAGAATGGGTTTTCTTAAGGTTGCAGCCCTTTAGACAGAAATCAGTGAGCAGGAAGCATGGTAAGCTTGCTGCAAGGTTCTATGGGCCTTTCCAAATTGTAGAGAAGGTTGGGGCAGTGGCATACAGACTGGAGCTACCAGAAGAAGCCCAAATCCACAATGTGTTCCATGTTTCTTGCCTTAAGCCTAAACTGGGCCAGTCAGTGCTCCCTATTGCCAAATTGCCCCCAAGTGGACTCTATGGGACACCTATCACCTGAACCAAGCAGAATTTTGGATCAAAGGACCATCAAGAGGAGGAGGCATGGGTCTGCTACTGAAGTCTTAGTCCAATGGGAGGGTTCAACTCAAGAAGATGCCACTTGGGAACTACTCTTCAAGCTGCAGCAGCAATACCCTCACCTTGTGGGCAAGGTGTTTTAAGGGAGGGGCATTGTTAAGACCCCATTCCCTATCCTTACTCTTAAGCCTTGCATGGCCTCGGGTTAGGGTAGCTCTTTCTATTTCCATGCATGAAGTGGCATTTTAAGTCCACATTACATTGATACTATGGTACAAGCTCTTAAGGCTTGAACCAAGTTAGTTAATTGTTGCTTTGAGTAGTAGTACATAGTTGGTTAAGAGCTATGCTACTATTGATTATATTGTTACTGCTGTGGGGTGTTGTACATCCTAAGGATCAAGATCCTCCAATAGGAGGATTGATCTAGAGCAGCCAATGGGGTGCTAGCATGCTTTATGCCATGCAACCCGAGACTATAACAGAATGGCAATGCCATTCTGCATTGTTTCTTCATCCAGAAAATTAATACAAAGCTAGTATTCATTTTAGACTAGTCCTAGAGTAATTTCTTAGCTTGATTTACTTAATTGCTTCAATTGAGATAAAGAAGAAGGATTGGAAGGGCAATTGAGATAGAATCATTGAGGATCCTATCAACATCTTAAATAAAACCATGGCCACTATATAGTCTTGGCCCAATGGTGATACATAGCCATCTTGGAGCAAATGACATAGGATAAATTTTATACTTATATCATAGATCAATTAATGGAAACTATAACACACCTTAAATGCCATTTAACAGTCCATTGATTAGGGACATTTTTTTCTTTTACAAGTCAACTATGTGTTCTTTCACAGTATGAAGGTCAAACAGTCTTAGGATTCCTGAGATCAAAAAGCTTCCCTTTTTTAACATGAACCATTCCAGTGGATGAATCAGTGCATAAAAATTTGATGGGATATAACATGGAATCTTTCCATTCCCGCCAACTTATATCTTCCATTGCAAATCATGGAAGCTTTATTGATTCTAAGTATGTTTCAACTATAAGTTGGCAACTTTAAACAACATAAGCAACAATCTTTAACAGAACCTTATAAAAAAACTTTTGACAGAACCATGAAAAATCAAATTACCTTTCAAAGTTTCCACAGATTCAATGACTCCTCGTAATTCATCAATGACTTGAGACCGTGTCACCCGATCCTCCTCCTGGGGCTTGATCGCTTCGAGTATTTTCTTGAGAATATGCTCCCATGTCATATTGGCACTCATTTTTATTTCTGGAAAACATTAGTCACAGTTCAACGTGTCAAAACAAGTGCCATGGCAGCAACACTGATAAAATCAACCACAACAAGGTTGAAACCGTTTAAGTCACAACTGAAATGCAACATTCCTGAAGAACTTCATCAAATAAGCTCAAAGTCCCTTAGTTCATCAACCATAATGAGCTTTGTATTGCTCACAAAGTTAAGATGTAAATTGTATATCATTTTGTCACTATAGCAAAGTGCATTGCATCCAACATATACTATAAATTTGGGGATCATGAGCCTACCAAGTCTGATTATGTAAAAAATATACTGAGGACAAATGAACAACAAGAATTTCACTCACATAAAGAACCAACCCCCTATTTCTTATTTTCGATTCATCAACAAAAATAAACACATTAATTAGAAACCCATAAACAAATAAAATAACTTTACCAAAAAAGACAAAACCCCACATCAAAATTTTGGTTGATCATGTCAATAGTCATCAAACTAACAACAAATAGATATATAATCTTTCAGATTGTTATAAACACCAGAGCAAAAAAATATATATATCAGAATCATCATCATCAACAAAAGCATTACCAGAAGCTTAACTGAGACCCGTTTCAAGTTTCAACCACCTTTTTCTAGGACTCCAAGCAGGCCAAGGTACTTTATTACAGTGCCTTTTATAAGGCCAATCAAGTTGAGAACTTCTTTAGAGTAATACCATAATATATCATCAGTACATAGCATGATAGACTTGTATAGTGTAAAGAGTAGATGAAGGGGTTTCCTCCGCCTAGGTGACGTTTGACGAGGTACAGAAAGTTTGGAAAAACAATTAAAGAGAAAAGGAAAAGGAAAAAGGTCAGTCAGAATTGTGACACAAAGAAGAATCTTTGTTACTTTTTTTTTAGGAAAAGGAAGCTTCTATCCACCAGAATCATAGTAAGCCCAATGCTAGTTATGGTTATACTATTTGTTACACTGTAATATGTAACACACACTACATGTGTTTAAAAATAATAATATAATACGATCATGTCATATTCAATATACTTGAACAGGATCGAAATTTATTATGTATTTTTAAGAGTTATCTTGCACCCTTTCAAATCTTAGACCTCAACTTAGTTGAGGCTCTCACTAAATCCAAAGACATTGACATGATAGGAAATTGATGTTGCTTGAATAACATTCTAACATAGTTTGATCCCATCATCATTATACATTAAATTGTTATAGTAGTCCAAAATAGCAATATAGTAATTGATATAAAGTAGATGTTGTTTGAACCTATGTCAATGGTTTGTAGGAATTTTTAGGATACGAGACAACCTTAGGCAAACAATAATATTAATTAATTATATATTGGGTGGCAAATCACATATAGAAATTCCTATGATTGATGAGGACTTATTTACTATTCTAAAAATTCAAGACCCCATCATGGGATTGATTCGGTGTCAACACTATTTTTTTTTTTTTAATAACCTTGAGTTTTGACGAACGTCGAGTCGTCAACAAACAATTACAAACCTATGCAAATCAAATAATTTTTTATTTTTTGCTAAGTAAATACATTTTTATAATTCAATATGTTAAATGTCCATAAAATCAAACTTATAGTCACAATAGAAGAAAATCCAATGAAACCAACCCTTAAAATTTTTCCTAGGAATCATTGGGCCAAACTCTTTTTTTTTTAGGGGAAGCTCATTTTCTGTATTTCGGCCCATCCCTTAAACATTTTAATTTACATATTAATTCTAAAAAAACAAATTAAAAATTTGGGGAACTTCACGCCTTCACCCCTGTTTAGATTTTATTGAATTTCCTTCTAATTTTTTTTTTTATTTAATCATAAAATAACCTTTGGAGAACTTCATTCCTCATTTTCTTTAATTAGTTTGGTGTTTGAATCAAAGTTTAAAATTCCATTACCCTTATTTCGTCTTGGCCAAAATTCCAGCTTATATCGATCATTTCGGTAAAATTTTGGCATTTTCGGGTGGTTTATAAAATTTGGATACTTTGTTTTCTGCAATTTTCGTCCTGTACAAGATTAAACCCCTTTGCCCTTTCCCACACATTTGTTTTGGCTAATTGAATAAATAAATAAATATTTGACTAAAAAGCTTCAATCAAGAGAAAAAAAAAAAAAAAACTAGTTTTCTTAAAGGAAGTTGTAGAGAATAGATAGTTTTTTTTTTCCTGGGGTAGAAAATAACAGTGATTTTATTAAAACACATTACATAACAAGAAGTCCTGGTTCACTAAAGAGCTTATAAAATCAGGATAGTTCTCCACCCCAGGGCCCAGAGCATTGCAAAAGCCTTTTGTAACACTTAAGAGCGTCACTAAATAAATTGGGCCAAACAGACCCAAATTGTGTATACATTTAAGTTCACTATATGCAGCACAAAGATCAGAATTAGACCTTAAGATTTGCCCTGTCCAATACACGTTCATGTGCCTCGTATATTGAGTATTGACACAAATTTTAGATATAAATTAATATCTATTACCAAAATATAGAAGTAAACATATTTTTGTCTCTCAATTTGTTCCCCCAAGTTAACAGCTCATTTATATTGTTTTGAATTAAATTGGAAATGCTGCCCTCTAATCCAATGGCAGTGGTCTAGCTAAAGTGGTTGCCCTTTGAAATGCCTCTTGCTAGAATCTGATGCTAATGGAATTTGATTTGTCAAATACTAACACTTTTTCCCCATACAATGCTTACAGCAGTATTTATCTATAAGTAATATGGATATAAAAAAATAAAAATGAAGTGGATAAAGTTCACTCAAAATGGATTTAAATATTAAAGTCACTCCTAAATTCCAACATTAATTATGCTTTGAATAGAATTCACAGTAGCATGTCTCACCAATATTGCTTATCATTCCATTTGTTCGTTGACTTATTATAGGATCACATAAGGCTTTAGAAACCACTAAACTAGTTCTTGGAGCGGTTCATTTTTTTTTTTTTTTTTCTCATTTTGTTTTTCATGAAGTAGAACACGCTTTTGTTATTGGGAACAGAACCTGGGTCTTGATCTAGGAGCTATTATCTTGTATGTCTAATGTATATGTCTTCTCCCTCACAAGCATCTATGGGTCCTACTTGCTTGTGAGGGAGAAGACATATACATCGGACACATAAAATCATTTTTCCTGATCTAGGTATCTATGGGTCCTACTTGCTTGTGAGAGAGAAGACATATACATCGGACACATAAAATCATTTTTCTTGATCTAGATATCTGTGGGTCCCACTTGCTTATGAGGAAGAAAACATATACGTCAGACACATAAAATCCTTTTTCCTGATCTAGGTATCCCCCACAAGCTTAAAGTTCTTGTTTCTTTATGTTATACCCCACAAGGGTACTAAAATGTAAAGGCAATGAAGACATACACGAAGTCAAATCCAGCAACTAGTATATAATTCAAGAGAAAAGTAGGAGTAGTTTTTTTTTTTTTGCTGAAAAAAAAAAGGGACTCACAGGTGCGTTCATTGTCCCGACCCACTTAAACCCGATTTTAACATGGCGTGGGGCACATCTGGGCAATAATGGGGCGTACCACTACCCAAACCCACAACTCCCGGACTCGCAAGTGTGATGGGTCACGAGGGTTTCCTTCCATTAAGTCACCTCCCCAGAAGGCGGTTGGTGGGATTCGAACCTCCTACCCACGTGGTTAGCACCAAAGGTGCTAACCATTGAGCCAAGAGCTGAACCCCGAAAAGTAGGAGTAGTTAGAACTTGATGCTAGAGAATGAGTTATAACCTCAACAAATGCATGAAGGGAAAAGTTAACGTTATTATTTTCTATATATTATTCTATTTATTTAGTATAGTTGGTAAGAATTTTATTTTTTATTTTTAGGTCACTCTTTTGAAATAGTGATATAAATTCATAACTATTTTATTCTAAGTATGTGTGTAAGAACTCGAATCCACATTCTTAAAAAGGGATGAAGATCAAATTGAGGAAGGGAAACACCACTTGACTACTGGCAAGTGAATTGGTAAGATATTTTATGTCTACAATATTGTAGAATAGTCTTAATTGAATTTCATGTATCAGTTTGGTTGGTCTCCCCGAATGATGCATGCTATAAATTCAAACCGTTTTCATCAACCATACATGTCACCACAACGAGTCAACGAGGTATCGTGGACATCCTTAGTGGTTGTGTCAAATTACTTGAACAGCAAATTGCAATGTGTATCTGCAAAAGCAATGTGTATATCCAAATAATTGTGTAACCGTCTTTGAATTGAACCTATTGTATTCATTTTGAGTTTGGAATCACATCTAGGTGCATTTCCAGAATACATGGCTTACGTACAAGAGTCCACATACTGCTTTGATGACTCCAAGGATGATAATTCTGTTGAATGTTTTTTGGACTTGGCCCAACCTATTGATCCAAAAACATAGAATCTAATAGATTGCTGAAGTCATTATTTGGGACGTGTTAGCTACTAGAAGAGCATTCCTTTTATGGTGTACTTTTTTTTTTTTTTTTACTAGTAACATTTACATAAAATACCAAGATTATAAATTTTTTTAATGACGATGCAACTAGATGGTCAAACATTGTTAAGTTGACCAGTCCAAATTACACTTATCTTCTTCTTTGATAGGAATCCGAAACCAATTGGTCAAGGATTAGTAACCATTACTTACACTACTTATTTCACACTATTATGGGTTGACTCACATGTCACGATGTAATTATTATCGAGACTGATGGTCTAGTAATCAATACGCGTACTCCAAAGTGATTTGATGAGTGTAAATCTCAAGTTCGAATCTCGCGCATTGCCAACTAATATTCTTATGAGGTTGGGAATTGAGATAACAACTATGACTCACTGATTCCCTTCTGACCCAGTAAGTAAAATGCTACTATAATTAATCCTATATAAAGAAGTCATTTTGGTTACACCCTCCTACATTTTTTTCATTAAAAAAAAAGTCACAATTTTTTTTTTTTTTATACTAAAAAAAAAGTCACAATTTAAGTTTCTCCATTTCATATTTTTTAATTATTGTTAAGAATCACATCAAAATGAAATTCTTGATCATAATCTTACACACTTATATGGTATAGGATCGTTACCATTATGTTAGGCCCATGAAGTTATTTTAAAAGAAAATGATCCTTTAAGTAATGAGGCAATTACGAGATCTTGCAAATGTGTATGCTATAATTTCATCCGAAGTAGCACTATAATGCTCAATGACCTACTAAAATTAAATATC
>OU015769.1:35714480-35742706 GCA_907173295.1 Fagus sylvatica
AAATGGTTTACGGAAAATTTTTCCGTAAACCGTTTTCTGTTTTTTCCTTCACGATTTTACGGTCAAAACACAAAGGTTTTCAGTTTGACTTTTATTTTACGTTGCAACAAATGCCTACAAATGCTGAAAACGTTTTACGGAAAACGTTTTTAGCCGAAACAAACGGAGCCTTAAATACAAAAGCCAATATGTAGCTCAACTTTTTCATTGGAAAATAATCTCTCTCTCTCTCTCTCTCTCTCTCTCTCTCTCTCTCTCTCTCTCTCTCTCTCTCTCTCTCTCTCTCTTCTCGAGAGAATACACGAATTTCATGAAAATGCACACACTCTCTCTTTCTCTGAACAAGAATACACCAATTTCAGGAAAATATATTTGTAAGCAATTAATATCCTTTTGTGGAGCAAAGTCAAACAAATTAAACCCATCCTGAACATGTGTTTAAGATTATGCCAATACATAACCTTATAGAATAGGGTGTGAGAAATGGTTTTTCACTTGATTTTATAGACTAGGTGTCCATTCTTTTTTAATTAAATAATTGGGAGAAGAGGATTTGAATCCTAAATATCTTATTTGCTCACCTGGTCCTTGACTAGTGTTGGAATTGAGTGAAATTTTTTAATATACGTAGTATACTATACACTCTAATAATTTATCCCGAATGTTGAAAATTCAATGAGATAAGATAAATTAATTCGGCTTTGTGTCTAATAATTTGATTCTTCAAACATGTGCTAACTGCTAAGTCACATGATTTGGTGGGACGCAATGGATGAAATATATTTATCGGAAAAATTATTGTCTTGTTTTCTTATTTCTTTATTGATACTGACGGAATTAAACCCTAACGACGACCCACCATACAATGACGAGGTAATTAAATCTTACAGCTGTAGACAGCATTAACCCCACGTTGCAAATGTGCCATCTTTAAACCTCAGCAACAAAGTCAAAAATGCAATTAAAGAGCCCGAATCAAGGACCAAAAGGAGTTACAAAATCACAACCCAACAGTTACAAATCCAGGCATAAAATGCCATTTAATGCCGATAAACGCTAGAAAGCTGAAGCTCTCCTATATAAACCCGGGGATTTCTCAGACCAAGGTATTCACTCTTTTTCTCACCTCTATACTCTCTGAGTCCGTGTTCTTGCTCTGAACCATTGCATACTTTGCTAACTTAAGCATCGGAGGCTCCCCCCACCGGACCACCGCCGGTGCACCTTTTCACTTGTTTCTCTGTTTTGCAGGTATTCACTCGTCGGTAAGAGTATCGTCCATTCGAGTCGATCGGTGTGCGAGCCCACTGATTTTTAGGCAATATCAGTTGGCGCCGTCTGTGGGAACGACTTAATAAGCCACTGTCGTTCTTAGAGCAAAAAGGGCCGCACACAGGTCGATAGCGATCATGGAAGGAGCTCCCAACGACGGAACCAGCGCTGACCCCGCCATGACCCCGATTGAGAGGCAAATGCAGGTCATCGCCACCAGCATTCAGGACCTCGCTCGAGAAACATCTCGTCAGAATCAAGAGTTATGGCAGGCCATCAGGAAGGGGCCCCCAACCCCCCATGACAACAACCAACCTCCTCCGCGGGGTGGAAACAGGTCGAATGACCAGGAAGCTGACAGCTATCAAGTCACTCGTCGTAGGGACGGTGAAGTTGAGAGAACTCCACCCCGGAGCAGGCACAGAGCGGAAAGCGCAGGAAGTTCCGCTCCACCTAACCAACATAAGACAGCTAAAACAACGAGGTCGTCCAAACAGCCAGAACGGCCAGAAAGGTCGTCCAAACAGCCTGAACGAGAAGACCGACGGGGAAACTCATCCAGACGGCCTGATCATCCAGACCGATCCTCAAGAGACCCAGACGATAAAACGGCACGTTTGGAGAAAGAATTGCGAGAAATGAGGAAACAAATGGGAGACATGAAGAACAGCCTGAGAGCGAAAGCTGCTCGCAACCTAGACAACCTCGTACACCGGGCTGATTCTCCGTTTATCCCAAGTATTGCCGACTTCCCACTCCCGTCCAGATTTAAGGTACCATTACTAGAGAACTTCGATGGGACTAAAGACCCATTCGACTACCTAGAAGCCTTTAAAACAATTATGCAACTGCAAGCCGTCCCCGAAGAAGTAATGTGCCGAGCATTCCCTCTGGGACTGAGGGGATCTGCAAGGGTATGGTTCAACAAGCTCGAGTCAGAGTCTATCGATTCATTCGTTCAGCTCAGCCGCGCGTTCATTGACCACTTCATTGGCAGCCAACGAAGGGGACGACCGCCAACTCACTTGCTCAGCGTCAAACAAATGGAGGGAGAATCACTAAGGACATTCGTACACCGCTTCAACGAAGAAGCGATGAAGATCGATCGTCCAAAAGAAGACGTCACTGTAACAGCCTTCATGGCGGGTCTGCGAAAAGGGGACTTCCTTTACGAACTCTGCAAGGACCCCCCAGAGACAATGTCAGAACTTATGTACGAGGCCACGAAACACATGAACGCAGAAGACGCCCTAGAGGCTATGGAAGACCCACCACCGAAAAGGCGCAAGGAAACTGAAGATCGTAAACCTGAACCCGCCAAGCAAAAAGTTCCGAAATTCACCGAAACCCCGGAATGTAAACGGACGACCGCACCCTCCGTAAAATTCAGCAGTTTCACACCTCTGAACACACCTATCGACAAACTCCTCTTGCAGATACAAGACGACCCATCACTTCGGTGGCCAGGTAAGATACGTTCAGATCCTTACAGCCGACCTAAAAACTTGTATTGCAGGTTCCACAGAGATCACGGACACCTCACAGAAGAGTGAGTAGCCTTAAAGGAACAAATAGAGACACTCATCCGACAGGGCAAACTGCAGAAGTATGTCAGTCGTCCAACGAATACCCGTCCAGTAAAGCCTCCAGCACAGAGGGAACAGGCCAAACACAACAGGCCAGGACCCGTAGGAGAAATCAGAACCATCGTTGGAGGACCAGCATCAGAAGGAACCTCAAGAGCCTCAAGGAAAGCATATGCGAGACAAGTACACAACATCATGGTCGTCCAGCGCCCACCAAAGAACATCCGCCTCGACGATCAGATCATCTCTTTCAGCGAAGAAGACGCCAGAGGCACCCATCAGCCCCATGACGATGCCCTAGTAATAACAATTAACATTGCAGGTTTCACTATAAGACGAGTAATGGTAGACAATGGAAGTTCGGCTGACATACTCTACCTCCCAGCTTACCAACAAATGCGGCTCGACAAGGACAAACTGCGCCCCATGGATGCACCACTCGTAGGATTCACAGGTGACAAGGTTTGCCCGGTTGGCATTGTGACTTTACCAATCACAGTCGGCACTCACCCAAAGACGGTCTCTAAGACGGTTGACTTCCTCGTCGTCGACTGTCCCTCAGCGTACAACGCAATAATCGGACGACCAACCCTCAACCGACTCCGAGCAGTGACCTCCACATACCATCTCCTCCTCAAATTCCCCACTGAACACGGGATAGGGGAAGTCAGAGGAGACCAAGTAGCGGCCAGAGAGTGCTACCTTGCCTCTCTTGGACCAGGAGGACAGAACCAAACAATGACCATAGAAGAGCAGAAGATTCTAGTGAAGTCCTCTGGGGAACTGGACACCATAGGGCTAGAAGATGGACGACCCGAGAGGACGACTAAAATCGGAACCGACCTCCCCCCAAGAATCAAAGAATCACTCGTCCAATTCCTGAAAGAGAACAAGGATGTTTTCGCATGGAGTCACGAAGACATGCCAGGTATCGACCCTTCCATCATTTCGCATAAATTGAATGTTGACCCCTCTCTCCGCTCAATAAAACAGAAACGAAGGGTCTTCGCACCAGAACGGAACAATGCCATCATGGAAGAGGTGGACAAACTCCTGGCGGTGAACTTCATCAGGGAAGTATTCTACACCGACTGGCTTGCCAACGTGGTCATGGTAAAGAAAAGTACCGGGAAGTGGCGGATGTGCGTCGACTTCACCGACCTAAACAAAGCATGTCCCAAAGACAGCTTCCCTCTCCCAAGAATAATCGACAGCTGGTCATAAACTACTAACATTTATGGATGCGTTTTCAGGTTACAACCAGATAGTAATGGATGAATGCGACCAAGAGAAGACGTCCTTCATCACGAGCAGAGGGCTCTTCTGCTACAAAGTGATGCCGTTCGGACTGAAGAACGCCGGAGCCACCTATCAACGACTGATGAACAGAATGTTCCACGACCAAATCGGCCGAAATGTCGAAGTCTACGTCGACGATATGTTAGTAAAGTCCAAGGAGGAAGATGGCCATTTGGACGACCTCAGAGAGACTTTCCAGACACTCCGCAAATACCAGATGAAGCTCAACCCAAGTAAGTGTGCATTTGGTGTTTATTCAGGTAAATTTCTTGGTTTTATGGTTTCGCAGAGAGGCATAGAAGCGAACCCAGACAAGATCAAGGCAATTTTAGAAATGCGGCCACCAAAGAATACCAAAGAAGTACAAAGACTGACGGGAAGAATAGTTGCACTGAATCGGTTCATGTCCCGATCCACGGACAAGTGCCTACCCTTCTTCAAAATATTGAAAAAGGCGTTCGAGTGGAATGACGAGTGTCAACAAGCATTTGAGGAGCTCAAGAAGTACCTAACGGAACCGCCCCTGCTTAGCCCGTCTAAACGAGGTGAAGAGCTCTACCTGTATTTGGCTGTTTCACCAACTGCAGTCAGTTCCGCTCTAATCCGAGAAGAAGAAAGACGACAGTTGCCAGTCTATTACACGAGTAAAGCGCTCAGAGGGGCCGAGGAAAGATATCCGCCTATGGAGAAGCTAGCATTCGCCCTGGTGACGGCAGCAAGGAAACTCCGCCCATACTTCCAAGCCCACACAATAGTATTGCTCACTAACCACCCACTGCGGAAAGCGATGAACAAGCCCGACGCAGCCGGACGACTCATCCAGTGGTCAATTGAACTTAGTGAGTTCGACATTGACTACCGACCCCGGACTGCGATTAAAGCTCAAGCCCTGGCAGACTTCATAGCAGAATTCACCTCGAAAGATGACGAGCCAACTGAAGACGTTGAACAGACATCGAAATGGACAATGAACATAGACGGATCGTCAACAAAAGACTCAGGCGGAGTCGGCGTGGTCTTAAAATCACCAGAAGGTGACACCATCAAACAAGCTGTGCGGCTCCAGTACCCAACCACCAACAACGAGGCTGAGTATGAAGCCCTCTTGACAGGACTCGAAATGGCGAAAGTACTGGGGGCAACAGAACTAGAGGTGCTTAGCGACTCCCAGCTCGTCGTGGGACAAGTAAACGGGGATTACGAAGCAAAGGAAGGACGCATGCAACGTTACTTGCACCAGGCCCGGCATCGAATAAGCCAATTCCGAGAGGTAAAACTCAGTCGCATACCAAGAGAACAAAACACAGAAGCTGACCAGCTAGCAAAGTCTGCTTCATCGTCAACATCCGACGACAAGATCAAAGTCGTCCAGCAATCAAGCCTGCAGACAACAGAGATGAATCCCGTTCATGCTGAAACCTCCTGGATGACACCAATAATCTCATACCTACAGAGAGGGACATTGCCAGACAACCGACACGAAGCCAGACGATTAAAGGTACACGCCTCACGTTTTCTTATGTTGCAGGGAACATTGTACAAGCGAAGTTTCTCCCTCCCCTACCTAAGATGCCTGGCACCAGACGAGGCTAATTATGTCCTAAGGGAAATACACGAAGGAGTCTGTGGCAACCACTCAGGAGCGCGAGCCTTACAAAGGAAGGTTGTCAGAGCCGGTTATTATTGGCCATCCATGCAAGCTGACGCCAACAGATTCGTCCAACACTGCGACAAGTGCCAACATTTCGCCAATCTAGTACACTCACCCCCGGAAGCATTAGTACCAATGACGGCACCCTGGCCATTCGCGCAATGGGGATTAGATATCATGGGAGCATTCCCCATCGGAAGACGCCAACTCAAGTTTCTCGTCGTTGCGATCGACTACTTCACCAAATGGGTGGAAGCAGAGCCACTAGCAACCATCACAGAGAAGAACGTTCAGAACTTCGTATGGAAGGCAGTAATCTGCAGGTTTGAAATTCCGCGAGTGCTTGTGTCAGACAACGGGAAGCAATTCGACAATCCCAGATTCAAACAGTTCTCCCAAGAACTGGGCATCCACAACCATTATTCATCCCCTGGCCATCCACAAGCCAATGGACAAGTCGAGGTCACGAATCGTTCACTACTCAAACTCATCAAAACCCGACTTGAGGGGGCAAAGGGACTATGGCCAGAAGAACTCCCAAGCATACTTTGGGCCTATAGAACAACAGTTAGAATACCAACGGGCGAAACACTGTTTCGGATGACGTTTGGGAGCGAAGCAGTAGTCCCCGTCGAGATAGGTATGACGACACTACGAACTTCAGCGTACGACGACCAACAGAACGAAGAGCAACTCCGCCTCAACCTTGACCTGATTGATGAAGTTAGGGAAATAGCAGAAACCAGAATGAAAAGATACCAAGAAAAAATGGCGCGACACTACAACTCAAGAGTCAAGCCAAGACAATTGTCAGTCGGTGACCTCGTCCTGCGGAAGGTTACTTTAGCCACCAAAAATCCCTCTGAAGGGAAGCTAGGTCCGAACTGGGAAGGACTTTATAAAGTCGTAGAGATACGACGACCAGGGACATATCACCTGAAGGACATGGACGGACGACGATTGCCTCACCCGTGGAACGCCGAGCACCTCAGAAAATACTATCCCTAAAGAGGGGCAACCTTGTAAAAAGAAAAATATATATACTTTGAATAAAGAAATAAGGGTGGACGTAGGCACTATTGCCGAACCACGGTAAATCATGTGTGTCAGCCCATACCTACATACTGTGAGAACCACGACCCGAGGGTCAAATGGGCCTCAAAATGTGACCCAACTGACGAATGATCATCCCTCTAGAATGAAGGTGATGTTACAGTAGAGTCGCCACTTATTTTTTGCAAGAAAGAAAAATAAGAAAAATTCTTAAAAATACTTCTTTTATTCAATTTGGATTGTATGATTACATTTGAATGTCCAAAATAGAAAATTACATAGCAAAAGTTTGTTTCCTAGGTACAATCTAAGAAAGTTACATTTGAATGTTTCCTAAATACAGTATAGTAAAATAGAAATTTACATTCACAGCAAAACTAATCTAGAACCTTCAAGACTAGGCTCGGGGGCTTGGTTACAAAACGAGAAGGTGTAAGCACCTCGTTTTGCCCGATTAAAATCGGTCTTCTAGGATAGAGCTTGGCCAAAAACAAATATTTCAATGTACAAAAACATGGTTTATCATAAAATTCATTTTAAAGGTTCAAGTTCTTTATTAGATCATTTACATGTGAAAAATAAACATATTATCGTCATCATCATGTGAATAGGCAAACAAATAAAGAATTCAGTCAAGAATGCTTACCTGCATGCACGTGGAAGAAGATCCTTTTGATTGCTTTAGAATCACCAGAGTTATGTTCAACTTTGGCTGCAATCAAAGAATTGATTAATATAAAACACAAAGAATTAATCACAATAAAAACTTTGAAAAGGGGTGAAGAGCAAAGAATCAAGAGAGTTTCTGTGTGGCTGCAATGGTGGGGAGTTTGTCTACTGCCCAGCTGCAAAAAAGAACTCCAATGGTGCTTCCTTGATGGTCTTCAACCCTGTGAACAGAGCTTCGCCGTAGAATCTCCAAAAGGGATTTTTGTGGGAGCTTTTCTCTGTCTTTTAATGGTGGAATTATTTAGGAGAGTTTTATGCTTTAGAAGATCATACACAGAATGATCTGGAATTCTCTCTAAAGCTCAAACTTTGGGACCCCTGTAACTGAACCCCTCTTTCCTTTTTATAGCCAAACAAACGAGAAGCTATTTGTTTAATTTTGTATTTTTTATTTTCAAATAATCCCTATTCTTTATCCTCAACCAGCTGTGGACTGACTTGGACGTGTGAGAATTCAAAATTCAAGTTTGGAGATAATTTTGGGATAAAACAACGTGCTCCAGAAGTGCCGGCCGGTACTTTAATGTGCCGGCCGGTACTTCAAAATGTGCTTGAAGTGCCGGCCGGTACTTCAAATCCCAATCAAAGTGCCAAATACAAGCTTGAAGTGCCGGCCGGTACTTCAAACCCCAATCAAAGTGCCGGCCGGTACTTTGAGTTCTTAAAAAACGTTTTCAACTTCTTTTTTTGTATTTATCCATTTGTTCAAAGTTGTTCAACTTTTTATGATAAACACCAGATATTATAGTGATCTTCTTAACCCCTTTAAAATATTTGAATTGATCTATTTCAATTAATCCTTATATTTTAATTAATTAATCACACTATTTATCCAACTTAAGCTCATTTTATTTAACGTAGTAGAGTCCATAATTATTTATCATTACAAGCCAATAAGATGTTTACACCTCACTAATTAAAATCAACCCAATTAATGGACCAATAATAATTAGTTTGGATTAATCCCATGTACCCGGAATTATTAAATCATTATGCACTCTATCCGTTAAATCTTCAATTGATCATAACATTTGCACTTATGGTCCGATTTGAACACATGACACGTCATTTCATTTGTCTCAACTTAAAGATCTGTTTGATTTCTTTTAGTTGTCGATCAAACGGTCAAAAACACTATTGGTTTAAAACCCTAATTTAGGCAAGTTGTGCACTTTCCGTTTTTAGAATTTTAATTTGTGAAAACCCTAGTTTGTGTAAGGGTTAGAATGTAGGTAGCAAAATGGGGTGTCAACAGAATGCCCCTCATTGGCAGAGCTTGTAAAGCAAATGTCAATGTTTGAGAAAGACACCGAGTTTTGCGACCGAATGTTGGGGATAATTTTAAGCGTTTGTAGCAACCCAACAAATTTGAAAACTTTTTTAGGATTTGATTTTATGTTGTCCATAACAACCTAAAAAATTGGGAATATCAGGAATGATTTTATGTTGTAAGAAACAACCTGATATTTTTTTTAACAAACAACCTTAGTTTGAAAAAACTTTTTAGGATTTGATTTTAAGTGTTTTAACAACCTAAAAAAGTGGGTTGGGATAGATTTTATGTTGTTTGAAACAACCCTATATTTTGGAACTTTTTAGGATTTGATTTTATGTTGTCCATAACAACCTAAAAATGTGAATATACTAGGAATGATTTTATGTTGTAAGAAACAACCCGATATTTTTTTAAAACTTTTTAGGATTTTGATTTTATATTGTCAATAACAACCTGAAAAAGTGGGTATATCAGGAATGATTTTATGTTGTAAGAAACAACCCGATATTTTTTGAAAACTTTTTAGGATTTGATTTTAAGTGTTTTAACAACCTAAAAATTTTGCCGGGAATTTATTTTACGTGGTTCCAAGACAACCCGAGCATGTGTGTTGTCAGAATCTTGTTAAGATGATACCGAAAATTTTTAGCCGTCTGAAGGCGTAACTCCGGATTTTTTCAACCTTTTTTAATCTCCTTGCTAAGAACCAAGATGCATTCGGTGTCTTGTTCAGCTAATGGGTAGGCACGTACTGCTCCTGCAAAAACAAGAACATTTCTTTTTCAAACATGTTAGATATCGTCTACGAAAGACAATTTTGGGCCAATGCCCCTAGTTTAAACAAGTCACGAGAACTTGTTGAGATCAACAAACCTGCAAATGAAAACAACTGAGTCAATGTTCTAGTTTTAGAACGTTTATATGTAAAATGATGTCATATGAACAAGCTAATTGTTTGCAATTTGAGATCATGGAATGTGTGAATGTGGATGTGAATATGAGTGTGTGTAGATGAGGATAAGTGTGTAAGTGGATCTGGATATTACTGTGAGTGTGGGTGTGGGACCGAGCCTTAGTGAAGACTGCCTACGTACCTCTATCAAAGAGGATCAGGTCCGAACGTAGTTCGAAATGTGGAAAATGTTTAAATGTGTAGGTGTGGAGACCGAGCCTTAAGTGAAGGCTGCCTACGTACCTCCATCACAGAGGATCAGGTCTGAACGTAGTTCGAAATGTGGAGTGTGTGAATTCTTGTTTGGAAGTTCAAAGTGTATGTGTGGACCTTTTGTGTGGAAGGGAAAAGTTGTACATATGTGTATGTGTAGACTTCTTGTTAGGAGGTGCAAGATTGTATGGTTGTGAACCTTTTGTGTGGTAGTTCAAAATATCTGTAGACTTCTTGTGTGGAAGTGAAAAATGTTTTTCATTGGGGATGATTTTAAGTGTTTGCAACAACCCAACAAATGTGTATTGGAAAGATTTTATGTTCTCACAAATAATCCAAATTTTTTGTTGCTTTTGGATGTCTTGTGTCTTAACTGTGTAACTTGACTTGTAATCTCAGTTGTGTACCTTGATTTTATTCCTTGATTGTGTACCTCTTTTGGAGAAAGTCTTTCAAAAATGAAAAGAAGGACTTTGTAAATCATTTTGAAAACTCATTTTTTAAATGGATGCAATCCGTTATGTAAACGAAAATCTTGAGAAACTTTTGTTTTCTTGGGAAGACATGTTGACAAACCCTAAGGTTGCAAAACAAAACTATTATCTTTCACTTTGAGGGGATTAAAGTCATTAAACCCTTATAAACATATTTGCATTTCTCTTGGAGCTTGTAAGGCTGAATCCTTTGAAGGCAATTGAAGAGATGAAGTGATTGAGATTTTTCCCGAATCAACAAAATGATGAAAAAGCAATGATATTTTTGAAAAATTTGGATGACTTTGCAAGTCAATATTGTTTGGAGTAATGATAGAGACATGTTTTTGACTTGAAATTCTGACCAATTGACAAACTAGAGAGAATGCCCCTAGTTTGGAGATGTGTGATCTTGTGTGGATCATGTTGAGGAAAGACTGTTTAGCCGACAAACTAGGGAGAATGCCCCTAGTTTGGAGATGTGTGATCTTGTGTGGATCATGTTGTGGGAAGAAATGACAAATTAGGAAGAATGCCTCTAGTTTGGAGATGTGTGAAGCACTTGGAAAACAAAGGGGGATGCCCCAAGTTTTGACTTGAAATTGAAGTCTTCGAGAGAGACTTGACTGTTTGCAATGAGAAAGAAAGTGAACTCTGAGTTTGAACCATTTGTGATGATTCACCTTTTCATAGGAGATTTGATTGGTGTTTGGACCATCCATCATTTTTTCTTTTTTTCTTTTGCTCTAACTTTTGCCTAAGCTGCCTTTTCAGGTTTTCAACCTAGCGAGCACTTTTCATACTTCCAATGGAGAATAACGAAAGAGCTTAACATCATGTCTTGAGCAAGCAGAACCTCAAAGAGGGCTTTGTTTATCGGTTATAATGTAGGCCGGGTTTGGGCTGTGAAAAGAAAGTTATAAAGGCTCAAATTCCCCAATATACCCCCAAGTGTGAACTCCAAGGATTGGATTTGCTTCGTGACTTCTTTCCTTTGTTTTTTTCCTTCACGTCTTCTTTGTATTTGTGTTGACGCATTTGACTTTTCTTGTCTTTGTGTTGGCATCCTTTGTCAGAGACGCCCTTTCTTTTTGTATGTTGACGTTTGTGTTAAGTGTTCTCAATTTGCTTCATTCTTATTGAAGATTGACACCTTCGTCGAGCATGTTCTTGTTCTTTTGTTCTTCCTTCTTTTGACACTTTGATCTTGATAAAGAAATCCATGATCTCCTTTTTGTTCACATCTAGAATTCCCACCCCAGGTTTGGTTTATGGGTTTCAAGAAAGAAAAGGCTCATTTTTTTTAAAGGCCCAAATTAGCTAGCAAGTGATTGCATTTGTAGGGTGTTGGTAAGAATATTTGGGTTTAATGAAAAATGGCCTCCTGTCCTTAGTAGAGCTTGCTTTTGACATGCAGCGTTTAAGCTCTTTTGATGACTTCTTTCTTGGAAATAATTCTCTCTTTTTTCTTTGTGGAACCCTAATTTTTGCTTAGGCCGCCCTTTCGGGTTTTCGACCTAACAGGCTTTCATTTCTCTTTTTGCATGGATGGTCCATTGTAAGCTCAACTATTAGGATACTTTTCTGAATGAATGTGCAAGAATGTGACAAATCATGACCAGATTTAGAAGGAATTTCGGAAGGAGTGACTTGAGATCTCTCAATGACCTTATTTCCTTGATTTTCTTTCTAGGATCCATTCTTTTGTTGTTCCAAGTATTTGGCGACAATTTTTATATGAATTGAATGAAAATGATCCCCTTATCGGTGCAAATTGATTAGTCAAGTGATGTGACCATATGATTTGTCATTTGTTGCCCAAGAAAGAATATTTCAAAAACTTGATTCTCCAAAAGTACTTTTGCAAAAACAATTTTGAAAATTTTCCTTCTCCAAAAAGATGTGAAAACATGGGAGACTTGAAGATTGTTGCTTAAAGTTTCTTTTTGATGATGTGATCAAATTTTGAGCAATTGTAATTTGAGACGTGAATTTTAACCATTAGGGTGTGATTCAAATATGTGAATTTTAACCATTAAGGTGTAATTCAAAAATGTGAATTTTGACCATTGAGGTGTGATTCTTTTCATGAATTCTAACCTTTGAGGTGTGATTCAGAAAATGAGAATTTTAACCATTGATGTGTAATTGATAAATTTTAATTGTGTGAAATGTGTGAGAGAATTTTAACCGTGTGAGATGTAATTCAAAAAAATGTGAATTTTAACCATTAGGGTGTGATTCAAAAATGTGAATTTTGACCATTGAGATGTGATTCATTTTGTAAATTTTAACCATTGAGGTGTGATTTAGAAATGAGAATTTTAACCATTGAGGTGTGAGTGGATTTTAACCATGTGAGGTGTAATTCATTTGGGAAAGTTTAACCATTTAAGGTGTAATGGGTTAATTTGAATTGTGTGAGGTGTGAATGAATTTTAACCTATTTAAGGTGTAATTCAGTTGAATGGATTTTGATTGTTTTGAGATGTGATGCAATTTGTGAATTTTGATCGTATGAGGGGTTAGTGAATTTTTTAACCATGTGAGGTGTGAGTGAATGAGGTATGATTTGATTAGTGCATTTTAACCATGTGAGTTGTAATTCGATTGGGTGAATTTGAATTTTGTAAGATGTAATTCATTTGGGTTAATTTTAACCTGTTTAAGGTGTAATTCAATTAGTGAATTTTAACCTATTTAAGGTGTGAGTGAATTTTAACTGTGTGAGGTGTGATTCAATTGGTGAATTTTAACCATTTAAGGTGTGGTGTAATGGGTTAATTTTAATTGTGTGAATTGTGAGTGAATTTTAACCATGTGAGGTGTGATTTAAAAAATGTGAATTTTAACCATTAGGGTGTGATTCAAAAATGTGAATTTTAACCATTGAGGTGTGAGTGAATTTTATCCATGTGAGGTGTGATTCGATTAATGAATTTTAACCATGTGGGATGTAATTCATTTGGGTTAATTTTAACCTGTTTAAGGTGTAATTCAATTGGGTGAATTTTAACCTTTGAAGGTGTGGTGTAATTGTGTGAATTTTTAACCATTTAAGGTGTGGTGTAATTGTGTGAATTTTTAACCATTTAAGGTGTGATTCAATTTTGTGTGAATTTTAACCGTTTAAGGTGTGATTCAAAGTTTGGTTCATTGAGTTTTTTTTTTGTTAATTGTTGATTTTTTTTTTGTCTTTCAATTTTTGATTTGTGATCTGTGGTGCAAAGTTGGAGAAATTCTTTATCTTTAAAAGATGTTTTTTTTTCTTGATCCAAAATTCTATGCTACACACCAATAAGACAAACAAAGCAATTCAAATGAAAATCACACAACTAAATTTGGAAATGTAAAATCAAATGATGACTTGATGTAGCAATGCTGATGTCCTTGTGGGTTGTTGATGTAGGGGAAGCCCATGAATCCTTTGTGTTGGAGAAAGAGGCTTGTATGACCTTCATGACCTTGATTTCGAATCTTGAATCTTGGAGGCTTGTGAGCTTTGTAGAATGGTTGTCTTGTCAGCCCTGGAACTTGAATCTTGAGGTTTGAGGATTGACCATTTAGGGTTTTGGGCTTTGCGTGGCCTTTTGTAGAGTATGAAGAATTGTGAAGTTTTTGTGGTTTTGTTTTTGGTAAGTGATTGACTATTTAGAAAATCGGGCTTGTGAGGCCTTTTTGGTAGATGTGAGTAAGTGTTTGGGAATTTGGGCTTGTTGGGCCTTTTGTGGAATATTGAGAATGGTATAGTTTTGTGGCTAAATGAGAGATTGTTTTGGAGATTGAGCTTGTGTGGCCTTTTGGTGGGCTTGAACTTGGTTTTCAAATCTTTAAACCTTGTTGTTGTAGTCCACCGTATGATTGTCTTTTGAACTTGATCTTTGAAACTTGAGTGTTATGGGCCACCGCTTGGTGGGCTTTGAACTTGAGCTTTGAAGCCTTCAAGCTTGTTGTTGTGGGCCACTGCTTGGTGGGCTTTGAACTTTTGAAACTTGTGAACTTGTAAAGCTTGTCCCTTAAAGTTTGTAGGCTTGAGCTTTTGAAGCTTGTGAATTTGTCTTTGAAGCTTGTGGGATTGTACCTTTGAAGCTTGTGGGCTTGTGGGCTTGATTCTTTGAAGCTTGTAGGCTTTATCCTTTGAAGCTTGTGGGCTTGATCATTTGAAGCTTATGGGATTACCATTGAAGCTAGTGGGCTTGTGGGCTTGATCCTTTGAAGCTTATGGGCTTTATCATTTGAAACTTATGAACTTGTAGTTGTCTTTGATGATCCTTAACTCTAAGTACTTGTAGGGCCTTAGATTTAATCTATGATGGACCCAAGTGTTGGGCATGGGCTCATCAATGGAAAACATGGTTCAAATAAATGCTTGTAATGGGCCCAAACGTTGGATTTGGGCTCATTCGTAGCAAACAAGGTTCATCCAAGTACAAGCAACGGCAATCAAAAGAGACGGTGGGTTCAAACAAGCATGTATGTACTTAATGGACCGCACCTAAGGGATAGTTCTAATGGGCTTCTATATGGGTAAAAGGTGGGCTTGTAGGGAACCCAAGAGCTAGGACGTCGTATCTCCCAACTTGTGACATAGGAATGCCGCGTTGGTCCAAACGATACAGTTTGTCCTTTAACGTATTGACTAAGAATGATCATAGTCAATACTGCGCTAAGGGGTGGTAGCTTCACCATGGGTACCCAGGTCTAGGAAGACTGTGATCCATGGATAGAACTACCGGGGCTTCCGGGCTTCACACATGTATATGTATTTTTGGGCCCACACAAAATGATGCATGAAACATGTTATAAAGAAAGCCTTTAAAATCAAACAAGTACAAAGAAATAATAAGGCTTGGCCAAGCCCATCCTAATTTCCGAAGCTAAGCCCACTACATGTCCCCAGTGGAGTCGCCACTGTGAGAACCACGACCCGAGGGTCAAATGGGCCTCAAAATGTGACCCAACTGACGAATGATCATCCCTCTAGAATGAAGGTGATGTTACAGTAGAGTCGCCACTTATTTTTTGCAAGAAAGAAAAATAAGAAAAATTCTTAAAAATACTTCTTTTATTCAATTTGGATTGTATGATTACATTTGAATGTCCAAAACAGAAAATTACATAGCAAAAGTTTGTTTCCTAGGTACAATCTAAGAAAGTTACATTTGAATGTTTCCTAAATACAGTATAGTAAAATAGAAATTTACATTTCACAGCAAAACTAATCTAGAACCTTCAAGACTAGGCTCGGGGGCTTGGTTACAAAACGAGAAGGTGTAAGCACCTCGTTTTGCCCGATTAAAATCGGTCTTCTAGGATAGAGCTTGGCCAAAAACAAATATTTCAATGCACAAAAACATGGTTTATCATAAAATTCATTTTAAAGGTTCAAGTTCTTTATTAGATCATTTACATGTGAAAAATAAACATATTATCGTCATCATCATGTGAATAGGCAAACAAATAAAGAATTCAGTCAAGAATGCTTACCTGCATGCACGTGGAAGAAGATCCTTTTGATTGCTTTAGAATCACCAGAGTTATGTTCAACTTTGGCTGCAATCAAAGAATTGATTAATATAAAACACAAAGAATTAATCACAATAAAAACTTTGAAAAGGGGTGAAGAGCAAAGAATCAAGAGAGTTTCTGTGTGGCTGCAATGGTGGGGAGTTTGTCTACTGCCCAGCTGCAAAAAAGAACTCCAATGGTGCTTCCTTGATGGTCTTCAACCCGTGAACAGAGCTTCGCCGTAGAATCTCCAAAAGGGATTTTTTGTGGGAGCTTTTCTCTGTCTTTCAATGGTGGAATATTTAGAGAGGAGTTTTATGCTTTAGAAATCATACGCAGAATGATCTGGAATTCTCTCTAAAGCTCAAACTTTGGGACCCCTGTAACTGAACCCCTCTTTCCTTTTTATAGCCAAACAAACGAGAAGCTATTTGTTTAATTTTGTATTTTTTATTTTCAAATAATCCCTATTCTTTATCCTCAACCAGCTGTGGACTGACTTGGACGTGTGAGAATTCAAAATTCAAGTTTGGAGATAATTTTGGGATAAAACAACGTGCTCCAGGTCCGAAGTGCCGGCCGGTACTTTAAAGTGCCGGCCGGTACTTTAATGTGCCGGCCGGTACTTCAAAATGTGCTTGAAGTGCCGGCCGGTACTTCAAATCCCAATCAAAGTGCCAAATACAAGCTTGAAGTGCCGGCCGGTACTTCAAACCCCAATCAAAGTGCCGGCCGGTACTTTGAGTTCTTAAAAAACGTTTTCAACTTCTTTTTTTGTATTTATCCATTTGTTCAAAGTTGTTCAACTTTTTATGATAAACACCAGATATTATAGTGATCTTCTTAACCCCTTTAAAATATTTGAATTAATCTATTTCAATTAATCCTTATATTTTAATTAATTAATCACACTATTTATCCAACTTAAGCTCATTTTATTTAACGTAGTAGAGTCCATAATTATTTATCATTACAAGCCAATAAGATGTTTACACCTCACTAATTAAAATCAACCCAATTAATGGACCAATAATAATTAGTTTGGATTAATCCCATGTACCCGGAATTATTAAATCATTATACACTCTATCCGTTAAATCTTCAATATATCATAACATTTGCACTTATGGTCCGATTTGAACACATGACACGTCATTTCATTTGTCTCAACTTAAAGATCTGTTTGATTTCTTTTAGTTGTCGATCAAACGGTCAAAAACACTATTGGTTTAAAACCCTAATTTAGGTAAGTTGTGCACTTTCCGTTTTTAGAATTTTAATTTGTGAAAACCCTAGTTTGTGTAAGGATTAGAATGTAGGTAGCAAAATGGGGTGTCAACACATACCATGCAAACAATCTAAGAGTTGAACTGTATCGTCCAAACACGATCTTTCAACTTATACCAACACACCAAGTTAAACTGTATCGTCAAAACACGATCTTTTAACTTGAACGAACGTTAAACTGTATCGTCCAACACGATCTTTTAACGAATATCCGACGTTAGACTGTATCGTCAAAACACGATCTTTTAACTCAAACAATGGTAAACTGTATCGTCCAAACATGATCTTTTAAACAAACGTTAAACTGTATCGTCCAACACGATCTTTTAACGAATATCTGAAGTTAGACTGTATCGTCAAAACATGATCTTTTAAACAATGTCAAGCCGCATCGTCCAAATAACGATATTTTAAACGAATATCAAAAGTTGAACTGTATCGTTCTTCACGATCTTTTAACTTAAGACAAACCGTATCATCCACTGCAACCTTTTAACTTAGATAAAATTTCCTAAGTTTAACCCTGTCAACCAGGCATGATCCTCAAACTCAGACAAATTACCTAGAAAGAGAGTCGTATCGTCCAACACGGCCCTTAATTTTAAACCTCCTAAGTCAGAAGTTTAAACCTCCTAACTAAGAAGCAAAAACTTCCAAAAAAATACAAAAACCATAATAAAAACATCATACAAAGCCAACAAGAAGATCATGCACAGATAGAGAATTCTCGTCAAAAATAAAAACTGTGTGCACCGCCTTAAGACGACGAAACATGCACAAAACAGAAGTAAAATAAGCAAGTATCATAATATTTACGCCCTAAACACGGGCCCCCAACAGATTGTTTAAACACATTTAAAAAACGCCCTAAACATGGGCCCACAAATTGTTTGAAAATACTTCAACAACGAAAAGGGAAATCACACCAATCCTACTTAGAAGAAACGTCGTCCTCACCAGCCTGATCCTGAGAAACGCCGGCCACAGAGTCCTCGTCATCATAGGGTTGAAGAGCCGAGAAATCTAACCCGGGGAAGCGCTGGACAGCTTGCTTTCTGAAGGCTTCGAAACCAGACAGGAAATAGCGAGTGTTGACGTCTTCGAAAGCCTCGGACGCTCTGAACTCAGACACCGCCGCCTCCTTTGCTCCCTCAATCTGGCCAACGAGATGTTTAAGGTCGGCAACAACTTTATCCTTGGCATCAACCGCCGCCTTAACGTCGCCATCCCTGGCCTTGAGTTCCGTCCTCAACTTCTCCGCCTCAGCCAGAGCATCCTTCCTATCCCTCGTCAGCTCCATGACGGCTCTCTTAGTATTCTTCATCTCCGCCTCGTCTGCAATGGACTTTGCTCTAAGCATAGCCAGATCCTCCTCAACTGAAGCGCACCTCCGGGCCATCACCATGGCCTCCGTCAGACCCTACATACACGGCTAGGTCAGAAGCCAAAAATAAAACAACAAAGCAAAGTGCGTAAAATAATAAAAAGGCAGAAGACCATACCCGCATCAAGGAATGTACCATAAGCAGCGAGAGGTCTTCCGTGTGGGCCACAGAATACTCGTCCATGTCCTGAGAGGTTATGGCGCTTTTCGCTCTGTCCATTGCGACGAGAGGACTCTGATTTATGGTAGAGGACGCAGATGGAGGAGTGAAGTCAGAATCCACCAGGATGACGGGCGGGGCTCTTTGGCCTGAAGGGACGGCGGTTGGGATGACGGGAGGTGTGGACGATGGGTACAGAAGGACGTGAGGGCGCTTCCTCAGCCCGCTTCGAAGATCCCTCGTCGGGCTTCTTGCGCTTCAGACTAATGGGAGCGGCCGCCACCTCTCCCGATTGGGCCATCTGCTTCAAACGGTTTCTTATTCAGCTTCATCGTATTGATACCTGCGAACAAAAGATGCGCAAAGGTCAAAAAAGGGGGCAATAGATGAGTAGGATAAATACCGTACCATGTACTGAAGAGAAGACTCACGTTTCTTATTTGCTCTTACTAACGCTTTGACCGACGAGCTAGGGACGGGTCCCAACGAAAAGGTAGCTAGCAGATCAGGCTCAATGAAAATGTTGTATCGTCGGTCCTCGATGTCTAATATTCTGGAAATCCTCTCCTGCCAAACGGAATTCAGAAGCGGACGGTCCAAAGCTGCAATAAGCACAAGAAGAAACACATTAAAAAAAAAGAAAAAGAAAAAGAAAACAAACAAACAAACGAAAATAAAAAGAAAGACACACACCAGACGACGAGGGCGTCCCCCAAAACCTACGGACTCCGACGAAGTCATTTGGGCCTTCTTGCGGCAGCCTCTCCCAATTGTCGCCGCACACAAAGAAGTACCCGTCCTTCCAAATTCTGTCGGACGAGGGTAACCCTTGGACGACCCTAGAGTTTACGTCCCGGTTCTTAAACGTCCAAAAACCTCGGGAGAGCGCAATCTGGACGGGCTCGTAGCAGAAGAGAAACTCATCGACGGTGAGATCCTCCTCCCCGTTGCTACTGACCCTCCACATCACCATGCACGAGATGATCGTGCGCCAGCCATTTGGGTTCACTTGTCCCGGGGCCAAAGAAAGAAAATCTAACAGCTCTCTAACGAACGGCTGTATGGGGAAACGAAGACCGGCCCGAAGGTCGGCCTCGTAGAAAGCCACGTCACCCTCATACTTAGGGCAACATGCTCTCTCGTCAGAATCTGGGATTCTTATGACGACGTCATCAGGAATCTGATAACGACGTCTTAGCCTATCAACGTCATCTTGATGAAACTTACTAAAATAGGACATGGCCTTCCATGACCTGTCTACCCTAGGAAGTGGACGGGAACCCGAAGTACTCGGGACCGCCCCGGACGAGACCTCTCTCGTCATCCCTCCATTGGACTCATCGGAGAGCCCCTTCGGCAACTCCTCCGACAGCGGAAGAGGCCATTCTGCCTCATTGGCCGCCATTCTATTCCTAACGGCCTTCCCACGTGTTGATAGCCGGACAAATCACGGAATAAAGCTCCACCGACAACCGGTGAAGCACACTATCGGGGGACACAAAACCCTCGATCGGAGGAGGACCTAAGCCGTTCTCGGCAAACCTAGACACCCCAACAAAAAACGACTTGAACGACAGACTCAAGGAATCCAGGTTGACCGGAATAGACCCACAGAGGAGAATCGGAGAAAGAAAGAAAAAGAAGGGAGTGGAGGAAACTCACCGGAAAACGCTAGGAGGGAAAACCTCAGACGCTCGCAAGAAAATTTTCGTTTTGTGAAACAAGACAAAAGCCCCTTGAACTCGGTATAAAAACCCTACAAAACCCTTCCACATTCAAAAAACCGCCAAAAATCCGACGAAACAACGCCTCGAAAGCACCGACCAGTTGCATGACGACACGTGGCATTCGCCGCCTGAAGCGACGCCTCCTCATTAAAGACAAAAATCTGACGAAGCGACGCCTCGAGCACAACGACCAATCACATGACGACACGTGTCACAAAACCCGACGTAGCGATGCCTCGAGCATAACGACCAATCATGCGACGACACGTGTCACTCACCAACCAAAGCGACGCCTTTTCATTGATTGCAAGGGCCTGACGAAGCGATATCCCTAGCACGCCGACCAATAGAGCAATGACACGTGTTACTCGCCGCCTGAAACATTATTTCGTCATTAAATGAAACCTCCACTTCCCGAGACAAAGTAAACCCCCACTCCACCTCAGTACCCCGCACATCGTCAAAATATGACGATAGTACGGAGTAGGGGGCATCTGATACTGACGGAATTAAACCCTAACGACGACCCACCATACAATGACGAGGTAATTAAATCTTACAGCTGTAGACAGCATTAACCCCACGTTGCAAATGTGCCATCTTTAAACCTCAGCAACAAAGTCAAAAATGCAATTTAAAGAGCCCGAATCAAGGCAACCAAAAGGAGTTACAAAATCACAACCCAGACAGTTACAAATCCAGGCATATTAAATGCCATTTAATGACCACAAACGGCTAGAGACCAGCTGAAGCTCTCCTATATAAATCCAGGGAATTTCTCAGACAAAGGTATTCACTCTTTTTCTCACATCTATACTCTCTGAATCCGTGTTCTTGTTCAACCATTGTGTTCTTTGCTAACTTAAGCATCGGAGGCTCCCCCCACCGGACCACCGCCGGTGCTCCCTTTTCACTTGTTTCTCTGTTTTGCAGGTATTCACTCGTCGGTGAGACATCGTCCATTCGAGATTGACCCGGTGTGCGAGCCCACTGATTTTTAGGCAATATTTTTATAAAATATAAGTGTAAATAAAAAAAAAAAGAAAAAAAAAAAATCATACAACAATTGAATTGGTAGAGTATAAAATAAAATACATAAAGTGGAAGAAAATATATTTATCTGTTATAGAAGTGATTCTCAGTTCATTTAATGAACTGGTTTTTAATACAAGTTTATCAATAATGTTATTTTTAACATCCAATTGTGATCGCATTCAATCAAATCACTAGATTTTTTTTTTTTTTGGTTGCTAATTAAAGATAATATATATCAAGATGAACTAGGAAACACAACCAGGGAGCACTACGCCAAACCCTCCAACGCTGAGGGAGAAATGTCAGCAATGGGAATAAGTAGTTTATACCTTCATATATTCACATTTTAGTATAGGAAGGAAATCTCTAACACAATTTTTTAACAAAATGTGAAGATGTTTAAACATTCATTCTCATAAATTTGCAAATCTCTTTGATTTTCAGATTAAATTATTTCTGTTAAAAGCACATTCTTAGAAAAAAAAAATGCTAAAAGACCAAAAATTTGGAAAACACCTTCCCAAGTTCCCATTAAACACAAATTAATTTTGAAGGAAGTTATGACTTTTTAGACAAAAATTATTAAAAAGCAAAAATTAAATAAATAAAAAGATTTAAACAAACCATGAAAAAATGAAAATACAAGACGACTCGAACTAGTCAAAATTAATAAATACAACTGTCACCTACCCAACATATAAATAAATAAACAAATCCTTATAAAAAATAAAAAATAAAATAAATAAACAAATCTTTAAGATAATACTGAAAGGACAAGTCAAGAACAAGTTGTTAAGAATCTTCCCTTGTCCGTCTGCTTAATGCAACTCAAGTAAGAGTTTGACTTTAAATAAAAATAAGAAAAAAAAAATCTCTACATTCATTTTCAAACTATTAATAACACACACAAAGTTTACAAACCCCATTTACTTCCCAACCCCTCTCTTTGAAATGGAGTTAACAGTGACACCTAAGCTTTTTATTTTCACGGCGGCGGCGCTGCTGTTATTCGCCGGCTGCGTATCCTCTGTAAAACGGTGCGATGACTGTGGCATCACCCCAGTCCCTTACCCACTCAGCACGGGTCCCACGTGCGGTGACCAGTCGTATAAAATCCGGTGCGACGCGGGGTCGCTCGTGTTCGACACGCTCAACAATACATACGCCATCACGTCCGTTAATCCCTCAATCCAACGGTTCGTGATCCAACCCGCGACTTTGCTGTCGAACGCCACGTGTGTCACCTCCGATCTCGTCCACGATGGAGTCAAGCTCAACAGCTCGCTTCCTTTCAATGTGACGAGCAGCAATACTATCTTGTACCTCAACTGTACGACTGACCTGCTTCGCTCACCGCTGAATTGCTCGTCCGCGAGCTTGTGCCACGTGTACGCTAATTATAGCAACGGTGTGGCTCGGCCGTGTAAGGAAGCTCCTCTGTGTTGTACTTTCAGGGCGGGTGGGTCTTCCACTTCGTATATGATTCGGGTTAGGCAGTCCGGGTGTAGTGCATACACGAGTTTTGTCAACTTGGACACGAGTTTGCCCGTGGAGCGGTGGCCTCAACCGGGTTTGGAGATTCAGTGGGTTTCGCCCAGGGAACCGGTGTGTGGGTCCCAGTCCGACTGTGATGATGGCCGGAATTCCACTTGTGGGCCCGACCCAGCTGAGAGTGGGGTCAATAGGTGCTTCTGTAATTCCCCTCTTGTGTGGGACCCAGTTGATGGGTTGTGCGTAAAATGTGAGTCCCCTTGGAATTTTTTTTTAACATTTTTTCACAGGTGGAGTAAAGTGATTGGCTAACTCGTGGCATTCCTTTTTTTGGTGCGTTTTTGTGTAGATTGTCAAGATGCTGAGGGTTGTGGCAAAGCGGACCGGACAGCACTTATAGCAGGTAAATCGCTAGTGAAACCAGGACTTTTGTTTTGTTTTATTGAGTCTTCTTTTTTTAAAATTATCTTTAAATTATGGCCCCTTTAATTCAAGTCAATTACCATTGGCTTTGGAGAATACAGTGGACTATTTATTTATTGTTTTTCTTTATAATTTTATAATTTAATCTTTGATGGTTGAGCGTTGAAGAACTTTAATTCTGTTCAAGTTGACGGATAGTGATAAAATATTTGGGCTGGTACACGTTTTCGTACTGGTCAAATAACCAAAACCAGCGGTGAAGTTTGAAATTAAAGCCAATTAGGTGCGAATTTGTCATAAAGAGTGTCTTGTAATCACTGTCATTTCTAAGTTAAGCATGAAAAGATTCTACTCCTATATACAACTTTAATTTTTCTTTTTCCGATTTTGTTTATGTACTCTAGACATTTGATTATACGAAGTCATCCGTGTAAGTATGTAGCAACCAAATGAGTGAATATCATGTGGGAAGTTGGTGATCAGAGCTGACAAATGAGTTAAAAAAATTAAAAAGAAATAAATAACTGAGTTGAGTTGTTACACTTGTTGAGTTGTTACATAGGTGACTTGATATAATTGTTAGGAGAGATGCGATAAGGTACTTGACATGTTTATCTACTCTCTACCGTTTATAGCATAAGATATTTGACATGTAATAAGTAAATGCAATATCACTCAACATATAGCAAGATATTTGTGATATCCTTATTAGGAGTCTTTTGGAGGAGAGTCATACTTAAAGTGCTAGAAATTTCAATTCTGTATGAGCCTTTACTCATCAAAATGCAAGTGGTTATAACCAGATTAGCATGCCAATTAAAAATACAATCTGAACTATTTCATCTAACAAAAATGAGAACATTTTGGTGTAGGCTTAACTTCTGGCCTTGGTGCAACGCTGTTGTTATCCATAATCGCCATTCTACTCTACAAACGCCATAGGCGCATCAAAGAAGCACAAGACCGCCTGGCCAGAGAGCGTGAAGAAATCCTAAATGCCAATGGGGGAGGCAGAGCAGCAAAATTATTCACTGGCAAAGAGATAAAGAAAGCAACACATGACTTTGCCAGGGATCGACTCCTAGGATCTGGTGGGTATGGTGATGTCTACAAAGGCTTTCTACAAGATGGCACTGTTGTAGCTGTTAAGTGTGCCAAGCTTGGAAACACAAAAGGCACTGACCAGGTCCTCAATGAGGTCCGAATTCTATGCCAAGTTAACCACCGGAGCCTTGTGCACCTACTTGGTTGTTGTGTTGAGTTGGAGCAGCCTATTTTGGTCTATGAGTACATTGAGAATGGAGCACTTTTAGAACATTTGCAGGGTCTTAAACATGGCGGGCGAGGCCAACTTACTTGGAGCCATCGTCTCCGCATTGCCCATGATGCTGCTGAAGGTCTTGCTTACCTTCATTCCTCTGCAGTTCCCCCGATATATCATCGAGATGTCAAGTCTAGTAACATTTTGCTTGATGAGAAATTGCATGCCAAAGTTTCTGATTTCGGGTTATCTAGGTTGGCTCATACTGATTTGAGTCACATCTCAACGTGTGCTCAGGGTACTCTTGGATATCTTGATCCTGAATATTATAGAAACTATCAGTTGACTGATAAAAGTGATGTTTATAGCTTTGGAGTTGTGTTGTTGGAGCTATTGACGTCTCAGAAGGCGATAGATTTTAACAGGGAGGCAGATGATGTGAACTTGGCAATTTATGTGCAGCGAATGGTGGAGGAAGAAAGGTTAATGGATGTCATCGATCCAATGCTAAGAGAGGGAGCAAGCACTTTGGAGATGGAGACCATGAAAGCTTTGGGTTTTCTGGCAGTGGGTTGCTTGGAGGAACGAAGACAGAATCGGCCTTCCATGAAAGAAGTTGCTGAGGAGATTGAGTACATCATAAGCATTGCCAAGGCAAAGGCTGTAGAAACTAGTAGTTATGAAGTCTCCATGGACACTGAGATCAATAACTAAGCAGTTTTTCTAATCTAGATCATGTCTTATGATCATGATTGGTGTTTGCTTAATACGAATTATGTCTCCTAGCTAGACATGATTTTGTTTGGGTTGTTATATCGATGTATATCACTATAGTTTTGGTTGAATAAGAAGGTAATTCTGTTTACTACTGTTGATGGTTACTAGTCCATTCAGGCATGAAATAGCTTCACCACCCACGTTTAGAAGCAGCTTGTGCAAGTAGAAAGATTTTATAACTATTTTGATAGTTCAAAAATTGGGAATAACTCTTATAACGAATCATGACTGTAACAACAAGAACTCCAGGACAGACAAACAAAAAGCAAAAAACCACAATTACCAGTAAAATTTGATAGAAAGTCTAAACAAAATTGTTGTGTAGGCTAATTCCCTAAGAGAAATAATATTCTAATTTGATCTCGGTGTAGCCAATTCAACTCTAAGGATGAGGTTATCATAACCATATCCATTGAGCTTGTTGATAGCTCTCTCAGCATCTTCTCTGTTTACAAAATTGACAAAACCAAAGCCTCTGCTCATGCCAGTGTTTTGATCAATAGCAACATAGACACGAGTAACAGGACCAAATGTGCTGAATAGTTCAAGCAAGTCAGGCTCTCGGGTATCCTCTGATAAATTGGTGACCCGAACTGAATTTTCATCATTCCTTCGCTTCATATCTAATCCACTTGGTCTTTCTGCACCTGCTCTCATGCTTGGAGGCATATAAGCTCCCTTGTTGGCTCCAGAGTCAATCAAAGAGGCATCTGAAGTAGTGGTTTTATCAATGGATGCATCAGTCTGAGGGGCAAGATCCTTGTAAGGGCACTTAGATGTCCAGTGGTCACCTTTCTTACCACAAGTCCTGCATACCATGAGAACGCCACCCGCTTTACCAAGCTGAGCCAGGTTGTCTCTCGCTACCCCAGTTTCTTCTGGTTTGGTACCTGTTGGCAAGTCCACATTAAAATATAAGTCCTAGAAAATCAAAATCCAAACCAGATGACAGGAAACTTTAATTATAATAGAGCCTAAAGAAAAGTTAATCCAACCAGCAAATATTTTCTGTATATTGCACCATTTTTTTTTTAAATATCAGAAACTTAAAATGCAAGAGTTCCCTAAGAAGAAAATTATCCACTGAAAGCACATAAGAAGCCACTTTTCTAACAATTAACATTCTATTGCCACAAAGTAGGCTTGAGATTTATAAAAACAGAGGCCTATCAATTGTTTCCAATGCCACAATGCGATAGCAGTTATTCGTCAGAAATTGTATACCACCTTGTTGCACTGTGAAATAAGGTTGCCACAGATAAGAAGCACAAACACTCCAAAATGCCTGTAATGTGTTCTTGTTAAACACGTCATGGACACTCCTATATATGTGTACTCACTACTCATTGTGTTGGAAGAATATTTTTATTTTATTTTTTAGAATTCATTTGATTTTAGATATATTTTTAAAGATTTTGATATATAGTTTTTATTAATTTTGAAAACTTCAATAAACAGAAACATAAAATATGCCTATAAATAAATAAAACATACTTAAATATGAATATTAATTGTCATATTCTTTCTAATTTTTCAAGAATTATTGTGTTTTCAAGTCCCATGTTATGTTATGTCATGTCTGTGTTACTGTCAGTACTTCATAGAATTACCAGATATATCATCTCTTACTTTTTCTTTCTACTTTTTTGTATTTTTATTTCTTTACATGTAAACGCAACTGTATGAGACCTATTATGACTAAGATTAAGACTTCAAATAGACAAATAGCAGCTAAACACATGTTGATTTAAGTTCATGAGAACAGAAAACTAGCTTCCATACTCTACAATGGAACATATACGCAAACCAAACCAGCTAATACCGTAATAGTTTTAGTTCACATGGATGGAAAAAAAAAAAAAATCTCAAATCCATGAGTGATTTATGAACCCAAATCTGGACACGATAAACAATCAGTGGAAAAGACCCACCAACCAGGTTTCCTGGTTTTGTTTAATTTTAACCACCAATATTACAATATTAAATAAGACACGTAAAAATTAAAGAGAAAGATAGAGGACGAACCAGGAGGCCTAGGGCGCTCAAGAAAGATCTCCTCGGTGGAGACCATGGTGAGGCGAGCATTGGTGTCCTCATCGACCTCGTCGCCGAACTTGGGCCAGGCCCTGCGCTCTGCGATCCGCTGTTCGGCCCTGGACAGATTTCGAACCCGGGTGGTCGTGGTGATCTTGACCTCGTTCCCTTCGTCATTGAACTTGTACAGGGAGTCCCCATAGTCCTCCTCCTCCTCTAGGTCGCCCCACCGGACCTTGTTCGGTTTTGTGTCCGAGTCCGGAGCTGAACCAAATTTTTCTATCGCCATGGGTTCGTGATGTGAGTCTGTCTGTCGTAGACTCGTAGTTTCACTCTGTATAGGGGTCTCTGAAGTTTGAGGGCTTTGTAACTTCTGTTTTTGCTTGATATACACGAAACAGAAAAGAAGGCTAATATATAGGATACTATGTCAGTTTAGTATATCCTATATCTACATGGAATAGGAGACAAAAAAACTTAACCTTCAAGGACCCCATTCAATGGGGCTTCTAAATTTCTAATATGGTGTGGGCGGGAACTCTTTGGTGCCAAAACTTTCCGCATTTGGGTTGTTGTAGTTCTATAGTTATGGGCTAAGCGACGTGTTACTTTTTCAGTTCAAATTTAGTTGGGCT
>OU015769.1:35742806-35788985 GCA_907173295.1 Fagus sylvatica
CAGGAGCTTCGTTAGGCCCACAGGTAAGTTGTGTTCCTACCAGGAGCTTCGTTAGGCCCACAGGTAGTTGTGATTCTACCAGGAGCTTCGTTAGGCCCACAGGTAAACGGCATCCAGCTGGGTAATCACCATATAATCACAATTGTCATGGCACAAGGGTAAAACAACAAAATAGCTCACAGGTTAACATAATAAAAATACATAGTTCATTTCCAAGTGGTTGGATAAGACCTTTCAACATTCAAAGTATTCACAAAGCTTGTCATTTATCCAAATAATTCCCAAACCTTTAAAAGTTTCCAAAACATATCTCAAACAACAAAATCAATGATAAAGCATCTTTAGAAATCACAATAATCCAATAACTTTATCAAATAACTCTCCAAGGATTAATGAAAGATGCTTATAAAATTTCCAATCTAGCAAATCATGCATTTCCCCAAATGCAATATCAAATATAATGCATTATCTCATAAATAAATAAATACTAAGGTTTAAACACAAAACCCCTTAGGAAAAGTATAATTTCACAATAATTTCCAAAATGTGTTTATAACCTTAAAATAAATCTCATATGCAATGATATGATTATTTTTCTAAAAATCCCATTAAGAAGCTACTTACCTGCAACCCGCTCAAAATCCTAATCTCCAATGCTCCTAGGAGATTAAATAGAACCTATAAAAGACAATGAGCAAGCCTATCAAGCCAAAATCATCTAAAACCTCAACTAACCCAAATACACTAATTGATATGGAAAATTAAGTCTAATCACTATTAACATTTGGAATCCAAAATCCTTAAATTCTCACCATAGAGAAACCACCATAAACACTTTTATCAAAACCCCTAACTATTCCTCAAATAAATCCACCAAAATCAAAACCCATTTCCTTAATCACATAAATATCATAAGATTGCTCAAACTAAATCACATATAACACTAAGATTACTTAGATTTGTAAAGAAACTAACAAAATATAAAAACCTTAAATATAAAGCTTTTACCTTAAAATATTGGAAGTAAATGGAGCCTAGAAAGTCTCCTATAGGTTCCTCCGGTAAATCCTACCGGAATTCCGCCGGTGGTTGTGGTGGTTAACCGGTGAGAGAGAGAGAGAATGAGAGTGACCGAATGAGAGGTAGGGGAGAGAGTATGTGCTGCTGAAAAGAAAAACAGAAAATGAAAGAGAGGGGGAGAGCTACGGGTGAAGAGAAATCTAGAAGAAAAGAATTGAGTGGTGGGGACTTGTGGGGTAGGTGGGGCACGTGAGGTGCATGGGGTGGGTTTCTAGAAATATCTTTTGTCTTCTTATTATTATTATTATTATTTTTTTTAGATTGTTCTGGACGTTACAATCTTCCCCCCTTACAAAAATTTCGTCCTCGAAATTGTACATACCTTGATTATGAAATAGATCTGGATATCTAGATTGCATAATGTCCTCACGCTCCCAAGATGCCTCTTTCAATGCATGATTTCTTCCAAAGTACCTTCACCAAAGGTATTGATTTGGTGCGTAGCATATGCTCTTTACGATCTAAAATCTCAATTGGAACTTCTTCGTACGACAAATCATCTTTTATTTGAAGTTGATCATAGCTCAATACGTGAGAAGGTTCAGGAATGTATTTCCTTAGCATAGAAACATGGAAAACATTATGAATTCCTGATAGAGCTGGCGGTAGAGCAAGTCTATACGCAACTGGACCAATCTTCTCCAAGATCTCAAATGGCCCTACGAACCTAGGGCTCAACTTACCCTTCTTGCCAAATCTCATTACCCCTTTCATCGGTGCAACTCTAAGGAAGACCATGTCTCCAACTTCAAACTCTAAGTCCTTCCTTCGTTTGTCAGCATAACTCTTCTGTCTACTCTGGGCTGTTCGCAACCTCTCACGAATCAAATCAACCTTTTCACATGTTCTTTGAATAATCTCGGGCCCCAAAATCTTTCGCACCCCAACTTCATCCCAACAAATCGGGGATCTACATTTCCTTCCATACAAAGCTTCATAAGGTGCCATCCCAATACTAGATTGGAAGCTGTTATTATAAGCAAACTCTACTAAACACAAGTGATTAGCCCAACTACCTTTAAGATCCAGTACACAGGCTCGCAACATATCTTCTAGAATTTGGATAGTTCTTTCTGATTGTCCATCAGTTTGAGGGTGGAAAGCTGTGCTAAAATTCAAATTAGTACCCAAAGCTTTGTGCAAACTCTTCCAAAAACGTGAAGTAAAGCGTGGGTCCCTATCTGAAACAATTGAAACAGGAATGCCATGAAGCCTCACTATCTCTTCAATGTAGAGTTGTGCTAGTTGATCAAGAGAGTAATTCATTCGAATGGGAATAAAGTGAGCTGATTTTGTCAATCTATCAACAATTACCCAAATAGCATCGTGACCCTTAGGCGATCTCGGCAATCCTGACACAAAGTCCATAGAAATATGCTCCCACTTCCATTCAGGGATGGGAAGTGATTGCAACAAACCCGAGGGTCTTTGATGCTCCACCTTGACTTGTTGACAAGTCAAGCACTGCTCCACAAATTGGGCAATCTCTCTCTTCATGTTATTCCACCAAAAGGTTTCCCGAAGGTCACGGTACATCTTAGTACTACCTGGGTGCATTGTGTAAGGTGAACGATGTGCTTCCTCTAAAATATCATTTTTAATTGATGGATCATTAGGCACACACAATCTATTCCCAAATTTCAAAACACCATCATCAGAAATATTAAACAGAGGCTTCTTTCCACTCCGCACCTCATCCATGATTTTTACCAACTGTGAATCACCACTCTGCAATAATTTAATTCTCTCGATCAAGGTTGGTTGTACGCTCAAACTTGCCAAGTAGGCCCCAGAATGGCCCATCACAACTTCAATCCCCATTCTCTCCAAATCATTAATAATTTCCTTTTGAGTTGTTAACAATGCAGCAGAAAAACCTGAAGACTTTCGACTAAGTGCATCGGCCACGACATTAGCCTTACCTGGATGATAATTAATGGAGCAGTCATAATCCTTAATTAATTCAAGCCATCTCCGTTGCCTCATATTTAACTCTTTCTGGGTAAAGAAATACTTTAAACTCTTATGATCTGTGTAAATTTCACATTTCTCACCATACAAATAATGTCCTCCAGAATTTTTAATGCAAACACAACTGCAGCCAACTCCAAGTCATGAGTAGGGTAATTTTGTTCATAATTCTTCAACTGGCGAGAGGCATAAGCCACAACCCTACCATGTTGCATTAATACACAACCAAGCCCTTTGCGAGAAGCATCACTATATATAACGAAACCTCCTGAACTTGAAGGAATAGTTAACACTGGGGCTGTGACTAACCGCTGCTTTAACTCTTGGAAGCTCTTCTCACATTCCTCCTTCCACTCAAACTTAGCATTCTTCCGAGTTAGATGAGTTAAAGGAGCTGCAATGCGGGAGAATCCTTCTACAAACCTCCTATAGTAACCTGCAAGGCCCAAGGAAACTCCTTACCTCGCTTACATTAGTGGGTCTATCCCAACTAACCACCGCTTCAATCTTACTAGGATCCACAGTAATTCCATCCTTAGAGACCACATGACCCAAGAATACCACTTGATTCAGCCAAAATTCACACTTCTTCAGTTTAGCATATAACTTCTTATCTCTTAGAATTTGCAAAACAATCCTCAAGTGGTCCTCATGTTCTTCCAGACTCTTAGAGTACACCAAGATATCATCAATGAACACAATGACAAAGCGATCCAAATACTCATGGAATACCCTATTCATTAAGTCCATGAAAACAGCAGGGGCATTGGTTAGACCAAAAGGCATCACTAAAAACTCATAATGACCATACCTAGTCCGGAAGGCCGTCTTTGGTATGTCCTCACTCTTAATCTTCAACTGGTGATAACCCGAACGAAGGTCAATTTTGGAAAAGACTTGTGCACCTTGCAATTGATCGAACAAGTCATCAATACGAGGCAATGGATATTTATTCTTAATGGTAACTCGATTAAGCTCACGGTAATCAATACATAACCTCATAGACCCATCCTTCTTCTTGACAAACAAAACCGGAGCTCCCCAAGGTGATGCACTAGGACGAATAAAACCTTTATCTAGTAATTCTTCTAACTGTCCCTTAAGCTCCTTCAATTCTGCTGGTGCCATTCTATAGGGTGCCTTGGAAATAGGTGCAGTACCAGGAACGAGGTCGATAGAAAATTCAACCTCACGATCCGGGGGTAATCCAGGTAAATCCTCAGGAAAAACATCTGGGAATTCCCGCACCACAGGAATATCTTCGATTTCCAATTCCTTCTTTTGCAAATCTACTACACTAGCAAGAAAGCCTCGACATCCCTTTCTAAGCAAGCGGTTTGCTCGTAGGGCTGATATCATATGAGGTAGAGAAGGTAAACGTGAACCCTTAAATCGGAATTCCAACTCACCTGGAGGCCTAAACACAACCTCCTTCTCAAAACAATCCACACTAGCATGGTAAGCAGCCAACCAATTCATGCCTAGAATGACATCAAAATCATGCATTCCTAACAACACCAAGTCCGCTGATAACTCCCTACCCTCAATACAAAACATGCAAGACTTGAGTACAAGATTAGACATTAAAGTATCACCCAAAGGAGTAGAAACTGACAACTCATATTCAAGAGGCTCAGGACTTCTAGCAATGTTTCTAACAAATCCACACGAAATAAAAGAATGCGTAGAACCGGGATCAAAAAGAACTCTAGCAGGTGTGGAGAACAAAGGAAGTATACCTGTCACCACAGTGTCTGTAGCCTGAGCATCTTGAGTAGTCAAAGCATACACTCTTCCTTGGACTCTTTTCACACTAGCATCACTCTTCTGTGTCTGAGGTGAGGAAGAGGAACCTGAGCCCTTGGTGGGACATACTCGAGCATAATGACCAGGTTGCTTACAATTGTAGCATAACTTTATAGCACAGGGTTGACCCTCATGACTCATACCACAAAAAGAGCAATTTTTCTTCTCATTCGAATGAGAAGAGGCACTCTTATCATGCACAAAAGATTGTTGCCTATTTCCAAACTTCTTAAAGAACCCTCTCTTAAACCTCTGTCCTTGCCCTTTACCGTGATGAGAACCAGATGACCATTGTTTCTTTCCACTCTCATCAGTACCATGACTGTATTTAAAGTCTTCTTCAAGACGCATTGCCCTCTTCACAGTTTCAGAAAGAGTGTTCACTCCAGCAGCTAGGATGTGAGGACGAATTTTGTCATTTAGACCTTTCTGAAACTTCATTACTTTCTCATGCTCATCAGGAATTAAATGGGGGGCAAAACGAGACAGATCTATAAATTTTGCAGCATATTCTTCCACAGTCATGGACCCCTGAATCAAATCAGAAAATTCTCTTTTCTTCCTGTCTCTCACTACTTCTGGGAAATAAGTCTCATTAAAGACTTTCTTAAACTTTTCCCATGTAACACAGGCGTTCTCACCCAATTCCTCTTTCAATAGAACTTCAGTACCAGCCCACCATCTCTCAGCAGGGCCCTCAAGAGTAAAGGTGGCATACTCCACCTTTTGGGAGTCAGTACAATGAAGAACTCTCAACAGTTTCTCCATTTTTAGTAGCCAGTTTTCTGCTACCATAGGATCAGTTGCACCAGCAAAAGTTGGGGGGTTTTGCTTCCTGAACTCCATAAAAGAGCAACCCTCCTTTTGACCCTCACCATGCCGAGCAGCTTGAGCAAGTCTAGCATAGATCTTATTTGCCACTTCATCAACCTCATTACCCTCATTAATGACAGGAGTGGCAGATCTCTCATGCTCTTGGTGTGGCCCAGCATCAGATGGAGTCGCCCCAACCTTATCTATGTTCTTTAACTTACGTTGCCTCTTTGCTGGTGGCATAGTGTACCAAAATACCTATACCTACATCCATTGCAATAGAGGAAAAATAAGTCACTAGTACAGTCAACTAGGAAGTAAAACATTATATACGGCTAAACTACATATACATCAAGGTAGAAGGATAAGTTTCATATTCCTAGTGCTCTGACTTAAATCTGGATCAAACCTATTCACAAAGTCTACAGAATCATAACCTATGCTCTGATACCATAACTGTCACGCCCCAAACCCAACAAGGTTTGGTGCATGAGAAAACTACAACCCAAACACCTGTAAATTTTTCCATCAACTATTACATAACTGTATGTCAACTTAGAATATCAAAAGTCCATTATCAAAAGTTCTAATCCACTAATCCATAAGTTCATACATTAAGCCATTTACATATATATACGTCCTCAAAATAATGTCAGAGCTTTATAACTCTTACATTGACCATTGGCCACAAAAGAATGGAGGTCTGTACATAATTACATATAATTACATTTCAGTATTCCTATACAAAATATCTCTTAGGATGTGCAACCCCAGCAACAACTCTGGGTCTAACACACCTAAGGTTGAACTACCAAAAAAAATCCAGCCTCCACAGAGTAGTTGTCTAACTACTGCAAACCCACAAAAATTTTAGCTTGCTGAGTCTCTGCCTACTCTGTAAAAATGATAATTGAAAGGAATGAGCTAAAGCCCAGTAAGTAGATAAATAATGGGGTTAGGGGAGATGCAAGTTTATTGATACTAAAGCATGTTACAAAACATAACGTATATTTGGAAACTTTTATACAAATTCTCTCAAAATCATCTTCCTTGCAATAATCTGAAATATTTAGAAAGAATAATGCAACACCAAGCTTTTCAAGATATGAATACTGAAACAACATAATACACCATGTGAGCCATATAATTTTCCAATACATTTCAAAAGCATAAAACCGCAAAACAAATACCAAGGCCACTTGACAAGGCTTCTACTAGGAGCTTCGTTAGGCCCACAAGTAAAAGACCACACAACTAGGCTTCTACCAGGAGCTTCGTTAGGCCCACAGGTAAAAGACTTCATAACTTGGCTTCTACCAGGGGCTTCGTTAGGCCCACAGATAAAAGACCAAACAACTTTATTTCTACCAGGAGCTTCGTTAGGCCCACAGGTAAGTTGTGTTACTACCAGGAGCTTCGTTAGGCCCACAGGTAAGTTGTGTTCCTACCAGGAGCTTCGTTAGGCCCACAGGTAGTTGTGATTCTACCAGGAGCTTCGTTAGGCCCACAGGTAAACGGCATCCAGCTGGGTAATCACCATATAATCACAATTGTCATGGCACAAGGGTAAAACAACAAAATAGCTCACAGGTTAACATAATAAAAATACATAGTTCATTTCCAAGTGGTTGGATAAGACCTTTCAACATTCAAAGTATTCACAAAGCTTGTCACTTTATCCAAATAATTCCCAAACATTTAAAAGTTTCCAAAACATATCTCAAACCAACAAAATCAATGATAAAGCATCTTTAGAAATCACAATAATCCAATAACTTTATCAAATAACTCTCCAAGGATTAATGAAAGATGCTTATAAAATTTCCAATCTAGCAAATCATGCATTTCCCCAAATGCAATATCAAATATAATGCATTATCTCATAAATAAATAAATACTAAGGTTTAAACACAAAACCCCTTAGGAAAAGTATAATTTCACAATAATTTCCAAAATGTGTTTATAACCTTAAAATAAATCTCATATGCAATGATGATTATTTTTCTAAAAATCCCATTAAGAAGCTACTTACCTGCAACCCGCTCAAAATCCTAATCTCCAATGCTCCTAGGAGATTAAATAGAACCTATAAAAGACAATGAGCAAGCCTATCAAGCCAAAATCATCTAAAACCTCAACTAACCCAAATACACTAATTGATATGGAAAATTAAGTCTAATCACTATTAACATTTGGAATCCAAAATCCTTAAATTCTCACCATAGAGAAACCACCATAAACACTTTTATCAAAACCCCTAACTATTCCTCAAATAAATCCACCAAAATCAAAACCCATTTCCTTAATCACATAAATATCATAAGATTGCTCAAACTAAATCACATATAACACTAAGATTACTTAGATTTGTAAAGAAACTAACAAAATATAAAAACCTTAAATATAAAGCTTTTACCTTAAAATATTGGAAGTAAATGGAGCCTAGAAAGTCTCCTATAGGTTCCTCCGGTAAATCCTACCGGAATTTCGCCGGTGGTTGTGGTGGTTAACCGGTGAGAGAGAGAGAGAATGAGAGTGACCGAATGAGAGGTAGGGGAGAGAGTATGTGCTGCTGAAAAGAAAAACAGAAAATGAAAGAGGGGGAGAGCTACGGGTGAGAAGAAAAATCTAGAAGAAAGATTGTGTGGTGGGGTCTTGTGGGGTAGGTGGGACACGTGAGGTGGGGGGTGGGTTTCTAGAGTTGTCTTTTGTCTTCTTCTTATTATTATTATTATTTTGTTTTAGATTGGTCTGGACACTACAGTGTCGCTCCTATCCGGTCCAGACGCGAAGAAGAGGCGCGTGAGCTACTTCTACGAGCCAAGCATAGGAGACTACTAGTCAAGGTCACCCGATGAATCCCCACCGTGAGAAATTACCGATTATCCCAAAAGCTTAAACTATTAGGATATGGTGAATTTAATCATTTAACCAATATTCTAACACTTCCCCTCACGTGTGGGCTTAGACTCCCTCTTAATGAATGGGGCCCAACATGTGGGATTTTTAATTTTTTAAATGAAAGGTAGAGTGGAGTCAGGGTTCGAATTTGGGATCACCTGCTCTGATACCATGAGAAATTATTGATTATCCCAAAAGCTTAAGCTATTAGGATATGGTGAATTTAATCATTTAACCAATATTCTAACACACCGGATTCGGATGGCCCACAATCTCATCGTCCACTACTCTCTCCACCGTCTGATGGAGATCAACCGTCCATTTCCCGCCGCTCCTATAGACATCTGACGCTTCCACTCCGAAGACTACGTTGAATTCCTCGCCTTCGTCACACCCGAGACTCTCTTCGGATACTCCTTCTCCCGCCATCTCAAGCGTTTCAACGTCAGCGAGGACTGTCCTATCTTCGACGGTCTCTTCGGATTCTGTCAGGCCTCCTTCGGTGGCTCCATCGGCGCCGCCGTAAAGCTTAATCGCGGCGACGCCAATATCGCGCTCAACTGGGCCGGTGGGCTCCACCACGCAAAGAAGTCCGAGGCCTCTGGATTTTGCTACGTCAACGACATCGTGCTCGGCATTCTCGAGCTCCTCAAAGTTCACTGGGTATTTTCATCTTTTCATTGAATTTAACATTTAAATGTTTTCTGGATTTAGCTTTCACTATTTAGGTTTATGAAAAAAATTTATAGTGGTAGATTAGAATGTGTAAGTAAGACACACTTTTATTTTTATTTTTGTTATTTTTATATATATATTTCAGTAGCAGTATGTTCATGCAATGCATGTGCTAATTAAAAATCATTTCTTAAAGAAAAAATTTACTAATATTATTGAAATTGAATAATAAAATAATTAGAAAAAAAAAAAAAAAAAGTTACCTGAATTTACTTGGCAGAAGCATTTCCTTCCCATTGTGCCAAAACTTATTTGAAAAAAAAAAGTTACTGAAATAACAGGGGTAGAAGTATATTGTAAGGCTGAATTTTTTATTAAAACTAAAGATTATGGTAGATGATTAATTGGAATGGTATTTTAAATTTCTTGGATATTTGGTAATGGAGTTTCGCCTAAGGCGTACTTAATAATTTTAACTTACTTATAATGAGTCAGTCGGAAGCATGAGTACAATGTGTAAGACCTAACTTTGTTACATTAAATTATATATGGTGTCTCTTATGGCTGTGTGATCAAACCAGTTTAAAACTATACACAGCATTTTTTGCATGTGATGTCATGCTGCCTTTAATTGAACCTTTGTTGGTCTATACCCCTGTGTACTATTCTAGAGCAGTGCAATATTGCAAATTACTAAATATTTTGCTGAACTCTTTACTTATTGTCACTGGGCAGCGTGTACTCTATGTAGATATTGATGTCCACCATGGTGATGGGGTTGAGGAGGCATTTTACACCACTGACAGAGTCATGACTGTGTCATTTCATAAATTTGGGGATTTCTTTCCGGGTACGGGGCATATTAAGGACACAGGGTGGGGGACCGGGATGATGAGAGTTTCCGTGGTCTGTTTCGGCCCCTCATTCAAAAAGTTATGGAGTCATATCAGCCAGAGGCAGTTGTTGTTCAGTGTGGAGCGGATTCTTTGTCTGGTGACCGGTTGGGGTGCTTCAACTTGTCTGTGAAGGGCCATGCAGATTGCCTTCGTTTTCTTAGATCTTTCAACGTGCCTCTGATGGTCTTGGGTGGGGGAGGGTATACAATCCGGAATGTTGCGCGTTGCTGGTGCTACGAGGTATTCCTCTGCATTTCTTTTCAACACACTAAACAACTTTTATGGATGTTATTTTTTTTTTTATGAAACATATGGATTTTGGTTATATAGTATTTTGAATGAAATATTTTAATTTATTTAATGTATTATTGTGTATGAATTTATTACTAGCTTCATTATAATTTTATTATAACACTTTAAAATATTGACTGCATTTTTTTTAAATGACAAAATAACTTTAACAGTATAGTTAAGTCCTTTTTAGTCATTTGTATCAGAAACAACAATTTTAAACTAACATTATCCAAACGCTTAATTAATAGAAACCATATTTTTTCAAAATTTTACCAAATGCTTAATTGTGATTTTCAAAATTGTGATTTCAAAATGCTTAGTTTGAAATCGCTATTTTTAAAAATGCTCTTTTTCAAATAACTCCCCCAAACGGAGCCTTAATTTGTTCAGTCTCTTATGTAAAGAGTAAACATATAAATATGGGACAGGAATAACAACACTTTAAATTATAAATTTATAACAACAGAAACAAAAACCCTTAGAGCTAGTTCTAATCTGGCCTTCCAAAAAAGTTACAAATAATTAGGGGTGGCAAGAAAAGCCTAAACCCATTAGTCCACCCAAACCCACTCACTAATTGCTCAACCAAACTCACTTATTTAATAAATGGGCAAATGGGTATTAACCCATTTAGACCCAATTAAGTTGAGTTTAATTGGGCTTTAATTTGGTTGCTTATTGGGCATCTAACAAATTTACCCAAGCCCACTTATTGATCATTTGGGGGTATTTTTGTCATTTTTAATGGCATTTTTATCATTTTAGAAGTTGTAAGATATTTTGACCATTTACATACATAAAATAATTGGGTAAATGAGTGGATTGGGTTTTAAGGATCAAGATCCTCTAGAGTTCTTAGGGTACTCTACCACATAGAGTTCTCTAATCTTAACCATTCATTTTAAAATGAAAGGCTAAGATGATGCCATATCATCATTCCACTAACATAATAATAAAATAATAATTTGGTTGGATGGGTTGACCTTGGAGTGTATTATGTTAGTGGAATAATGATATAACATCATCCTAACCGTTTATTTTGAAATGAATGGTCAAGATTTAGAGAACTCTATGTGGTAGAGTACCCTAAGAACTCTAGAGGATCTTGATCCGGGTTTTAATGGGTTGGGATGGGTATGAGCTATACATACTTTGTTAAATAAGCCTAAATGAGCAATTGAGTTTTTAAAGACCCAACCCATTTATTATCCACCTAAACCCACCCATTTGACACCCCTACTAATAATGTTCTATTAATTACAAAAAATTGGATCGAAGAACCTATCATTTAAAAGGGTGTATAAAATTGACAACACGTTATTTAAATGGGGGAAAACAGCACATAATATGGATGCTGACGGAACTTTGTTTTCCAATTGGCACGTACAGCATCGAATATTATTCGTGCTGCCAGTAATTAACAGCTAGCCTGGAACTGGAACTATGCTACAATTGGGAAGACGATGAAGCTTCACTTTAAAATGGGAAGGCTTGGAGTATTTTATTTTATCCTGTTAATTCTCCAGACAATAAATGTTATCACTCCAAGCCAATCCTCCTCCAATTTTCGTGGCTTGCAGAGAAAATTTGGCTGGGTTTGATAGTACCCCTTGACGCTTTAATCACACTGAGATTTTAATCATGAATTTTAAGAAGGTGGCTGAGGAAGCTTGTCCTTGTGGGATTTGATCATGTTGAGGTGCAGTACTGCACCTAGTCCAAATTAAGTTGTTCAAAAAGGATAAAGGTTTGATATGTTCAAAGATAAAGAGTTGACGATGTTTTGCCCATAATTAAAGCTGAGTGAGAGCCATCATTGATAAAGAAAAAAGGGTGCAATTTGAGTGTGTGAAGACAAAGAAAAGTAAAAAGTTCTTTCTAGAGAGAGTTTTCTTTAACAATGAGATACAAAAGTAGAAATATTGGAGTTTTCTCTTAGAATAATTTTTTGGGTGCTACAACTATAAAGAGTTGTAGTATCTAGAATATTTTTGTATTTTGTATGAAATTTTGGATTTAAACTTGAGAAGATATTGTAACTGGCTTTGTGGTTATTCCACGTAAATTTTGACATCATAATTCTAGTTGAAATATTTATTGGGTTAAATTAAAATTATTTGTTGAATTTTTTAATTCACATTGAGTAGATTATGATTGAACAAATCATAAAAAATCTAGGTAAATATTACTTGCACCAATAATTCAGAAATCCTCATAATGCTTCTTTGTTTTTTGGTAGGCAGAGAATGCATTAAACAACAAAACAAAAAGCCATGTAATGTGTGCGTTATTTTGTAGACTTAAACATTATTGATATATTTAGCTCGATCCCTTTGGAAAAAGTTCAAGAGTCAGCCACTGGTTTTGTCTATGTAATATACTTTTATATTTATTATCATTTGTGATTTTTTTCTCTTTTAACGTTCAAGTTTCCTGAATTTTTGAATTTAAGAAATCCAAACTTTTTTTAAGAGGAGTTCATAAGTTTTGGGGACCAAAGCATAAACAATTTTTTTTTTTTTTATAATTATTTAGCAGAAAAATAGATTTTTTAAGACTATGGTCCTAAAGGCTGCACCTAGCTAGCTCCATCTTACTTCAAGAAGAAGAAGAAGAAAAACAAAAAAAAAATAAGAGCTAAGAATGAAGAAAACGGTTTGGTATGGATGAGTGGGAGGGAGATCAAAAGGTGAAAATGGATATGGGAGGGAAGATGAAAAAAATAGTTTAAAGGGGAATTTGGTTTATTAGTGTATTAATACCAAAAATTACCTCTCTTAAACAAAAATTCATAACTAAATTTTAGGTGAAATATACTTCTGGTTTTTGAAATTTGGTCAAAATTTGACCTTTATTTTTCATTTTTAGGAAGTTACAATTTTCCCTTAAAAAAATTTTAGGTGTTGATTTTATTCTCTTGGTCCATTTGCTATTAAAATTTATTCTAAGTTACTTTAGTTTGTTCACACTTCATGATAACAGTTACAAATTGTCTGAAAACAAAGAATAGAAGACTATGATTTGAATTTATGACATCTCTTTATAATGATTATTATTATTACTTTATCATATGAAAGTCTAATGACTTTCTTGTGTGTATATATAGGGAGGTTCAATCCCAAGTTAGCTGTATCAATATGAAACAAATTTCAAGTAGGCAAGCTACGTTTACTAATCTCATGGATTGAAAAAAAAAAAAAAAAAAATCTAATGGATTGAATTAGTTTCTCGGTCTGATGCTATGGTTTTTTTTTTTAACAAGAGTTTGATGCTATGCTTAATCTTACAGCAGCTCCTGATTATTGTCCTGCGATAAAATAGAACCAGGTTCAGCCAATATATACCCGTTTCGGAATATCTGATTAGTTTGATTGCGAATATTCATTACAATTGAGTTTGGATGGGGAGCTGACAGATGTGCAACTGTTCAAGATTAACGTTGGTGTTAAAGGCGGTTTGCATTTTCCACTTTAACAGTGACACGTGGAGTGGATCTTTGGGACTAATGTTTTCGATGAGTTAGACATATTTTAGACCTCCATTTTTTATTTTTTATATACGGATAAATATGGTTACACATCATGATGTGTAACACACCATTTAATGTGAATATGTATCAACAAATTATTGAGATCAATATTTATAAATTGTAAAACTTAAAAATTTGAGATTTGGTTTGTCACAAAGATAAAACCATATGTTTTTTTTTTTGTTAGATTTTGTGTTGACTCATTCAATGATGTTAACATGAAATAAATTTCAGCTTATTGATGTAATTTGGTTATTTAAAAAGTGGGTTAGAAGTGGCTCAAATACAACAAAGTTTTGGTATGCTCAATATAAGAAGTTTATAATATTTAGCTCATATCTTTTGCACCATAATGAAATTTTTAGTGAAATTGTTTCATAGACATTAGGGACTTCAAAATGGACACAAATTTAACCCGATTTAAATTTGAAACGAAAGATTAGATATGGTTATTTGAAGTTGACACACTTTTGTTGAATTTGAGAATCTAGCTAGAGCGAGCTGCACCTTCACTTAGCTTGCACTATTTGCAAATCTGAGTTTTGTTAATAATGGTTTCGGCTCAATTTTAACACTACTTTGTGCACCTATATAAAGTATCTCATAGCATCTTATGCATGACTTTTATAGGAAACAAAGGAGGCTATACCACAGTAAAATAGATTAAACTTTGTTCATTTCTTCTTGGGCCTAATCCACTCATCCCTACTTACACAACGATTTACTTCAACAAAATTCTATTGTCTTTAACTAAAACAATCCTTGTGTTTGTTTCAAAACTAAGGAAAATCATAGTATGTTCCTAACTACTTGAGATTTAAACCTTTCATAAAAACACAGATTTTGTAATTCCAATTAGAATAAATCTTTAGCAAGGTGTCTTGTAGTATGTTAGAGGTTTGGATACGAGTTGGACGTTATTGAAGGGTTTCAGATTCTAGAATTATTGCGGTAGGAAGCAGAGTGAGTCGCTTACCGAATAAATATTAAATCAAATAAATTGATAAATTTGTACGAAGGAAAATTTTATAAACACCAAAAAAAAAATAAAAACTCTGTTCAATATTAACTCTAAGGGTTTTAACAAGCAAGCAACTTCAAATTCATTTTGCACAATTTTCCATCACATTTTAAGCCGTCAACTCTACCCCATCACCCCTACTACCATCAGCCACTATTTCCCTTCGCTGCACATTTTTGTAAGTATACTTCTTTGCCAATATCACATAAGCACACAAATTCAACCCACTCATGGCTGCCAATAGCCAATAGAAATTATCCAAACGGCTCAAGTTCACATCCTTTGCAAACCAGCTTCTCCCACTTTTTCCAGTGACATGATCCACAATAATGATCAGAAAGCTACTTAAGAAGCTCCCAGCCCCAAGCACACTAAGATAGAAAGCAATTCCTAAGCTTCTCATTGAGTCTGGAACTTGGTCGTAGAAATACTCTTGCAAGCCAACCAAAGCAAACCCATCTCCAATGCCAAGAATTATGCTTTGTGGAGATATCCAGAGAGCACTAAGAGATAAAGGCCCAGTTTTCCCTCTTTGAATTAATTCTTTGTCAACAGCTCTTAGCCTCTTCATTTCAACTAAGGCTGCTACAGACATTGCTAAAATTGAAAATACCATGCCAATACCAATTCTCTGAAGGATATTGATGCCTCGTTCATTGCCTGTAGCTTTCCTTAACGTTGGAACAATAATCTTCTCGTAGGTGGTGACAGAGATTATCATTCCAACAGCCCCAAGAGCAAAGACGGAGGCTGGTGGGATCCTGAAGTTGTCAGTAACCTTTAGGTTCATTGTAGCTGCTTGTTTAATGAAGAATGTTGAGGTTTGTGCCACACATATTCCAAATGGTAACGATGTTAGCCATATAGGGATCATGTTCAAAATAAGCTTTGTCTCCTCTACCTTTGTCACAGTTGCTAATCTCCAGGGATTCTGCCCAATAGATATGTTGTCCTTCTCTTCAATTATCGCAGCCTTGTCCAGAAACCTATCAAGCAAAATCAATGGTCTCACACATATATGTATATATATCTTAGGACATTATACGATTTGAATTATAGGTGTTATATGTGGATGGTTTAGTCTTTTAATTTTTGATAAATGGTTTGGTCTTTTAATTATAGGTGTTATATAACATATGGAGAGAATTTAAGTGTAGTTCCTTAGGTGCTATACTTAGGTTTCTCAATTAAATTCAACCATGTTGCTCATAATGATTTATCGTGTAAAATTACGATTTCCAAGGCTACATGATTGAATTTAATTTGAGGAGTCAAGGTACAACACGTAATTAATTGTACTTAATTTTTAATTTTTCCAGAAGTGGTGAGATATAATAGCGCTGTATGCTTAGCTTACCTAAGCCTAGTAGTATGACATAAAAGCCTTCCTTGAGACTTTTGTGTCATAGGAACTTCGTACAATAGAGCAGAATTTGATGGAGGTGGTAATTTTCTCTTTATTATGGCTGCAACCAAGACCTGCAACATGGGTGTTAAGGGGCTTCCTCCTGTTAATCTGTATCTGTAGTGAGGCTTTCCCATATAGAAGGTTACTATTGCTATCGCCATGGTGATAGTGAGAATAAGATTAGCAACACCCCAGCCCACATTGTCTTCAACATAAGCAATTACTGTTACACCAAGCACAAGCCCACAACAAAGCGCGAAGTTCCACACGTTAAAGTAAGACATCTTCTTCTTCCTCTCTTCTGAGTGATCATCATCGAATTGATCTGCTCCAAAGCTTTCTAAACAAGGCTTGAAACCTCCAGTTCCAACAGAGATAAAATACAAAGCCAGGAAAAATACCACCTCATGGATCTTCCTAGGTCTGTGACACTTCGCTTTATTGCATGGCTTTAGACTTGGGATGAATTGAGACATTGTCAAGAAGCTAAAACCCTGTTTTTTGCAGTAAAAAATTTTAAACACACATTTTCAATGGTCGTAGTACAATAGTACATCAGTTATTACTAGTGTCTAGTGACACCTACTTTTCTAGTTAAAAGATACAGAAAGTTTAGGGACAGAATATATTTCAATATTGTTGACATGAATTAGTATGATTGGTGTATAATAAAAACAATATAAGTGATGGACTCAATTGAAAATGATGTTGCTCAAATCGCAACCAACCGTATCAACAGCTTTGAAAAATATTGTGTCTCTAACATTACTCAATAAAACAAAATAATATATTTACCATTAGATATATGAGGGAAGAAAACAGGATCATAGCGTATCGGCCAGTGTAGGCATCTGCTAGGAACCCTCCAAGTAGAGGCATCATTGTTGTTACTCCTATCCAGTAGTTCACATTCTTGGCAGCTGTTTTGAGGTCTTGATGGATCACTTTAGTGAGGTATGAGATCAGGTTTGGTGCAATCCCAAAGTAGCTCAACCTTTCACTGAACTCGATTGCTACACCAAATTATAAGAGACAGCATAATTGACATCACTTATAGTATTAACAAGTGTAGAACAGCATAAATTGTACGAAAACAAAAATTTTAAGAACATAAATATATGGTTACACTTTGGAAAGCCAATGGTAGGATTAACGACCCACCTGCTTAGATGTAAGTGTAACATCATATAGGATGGGAACAATCAATTTCATGAGGTAATGAGGATCCACCTATATATACTCAACATATAAGCTTTCACTTTGTGTCTAGCCAGCCCATGGTTGCTTTGGACCAGGAAACAGAGAAAATATATAGACAACTATTTCTCTGTTTTCCTTTTTTGGCAATGAAACTAATTCTCAATTGGTTTTTAGCCTTTAGGAACAAGCACTGTGGCAGAATCAAAAAGTCTAGAAACACAATTTTTGCCACAATTTTTGTGTCACAACTGTGAATTGTGAAGTGACAAATTATGAGTAGTGGTTTTAATTGTGATACAAAAATTGAGGCAAAAGTTGTGTTCCTAATTGTCCTCATCACTATCATTGTTTATTAATCCAAAAATTGACCTAAGGCTTAGGTATCATTCTTAGCTGCAGCTCAAACATGATAGATTGACAAGAATTCTAAAGATGCTATTGACTTCCTCATCTCCTCTTTTTCTGCTCCCCCTTTAATTAATTGAATTTTAGGGTGAAGTGTAAACTATATTTTTGTATTTCAAACTTTGCCCTGAGTATTTTTTTTTTTTGTCCTAAAACTTTTAATTTAGTAATTTTTGTTATGCAATTTGATTCAACTTTCTGTTAACCTTCTTTCAGTTTTACTTGATGTAGTGACTCATGGTTTGCAAAGTTTCTACTAATGTAGTTGTATTGGGACTTCCATGGCCCCATAAATATGGGGGTGATGCATGATGGTCAGAGTTCAAATCTACTACCAAAAACAAAACAAAAAAAAGACTACTTAGGAATAGATAGAGTGAAATTTATGGTAGAGATTAAGGAGGTGACCCATATGTCCAGCCCCTAGAATGGGTAGATCAGGAGAGAGGATACGAATGAGAGGATGATCTCTTGAAAGCATTCCATAAAATAACTTGCCTAAGGATAGGACCGAAAGATAGAGCGGAAATTTATGGTATGGTGGTGATCGTTATGACCAGATAAGGCCACCTAGGCTTACACTTGGTGTTGATTGTTGACTATTCAATAATAAAGTCTTGCGGCTTATCACAGACATGTCGAAATTGAAAGAGGTCCGTTGAACAAAAATTTAATTGCTTCTTTTAAAAAGAAAAAAAAATATCTAAATCTAAATCTAGTTGAAAGTTGAAACAATTTGCAAAATTTAGAGTTAAAAAAAAGAAAAAAAGAAAAAAAAAAAAGCAGTAGATGGAATCTCATTCCAAAGTTTGTGGTTCAAAAACTAAATTTTAGGATAATATACAGAAACCACCCTGAGGTTTAAGCTAATGATAAATACTATTAAGACTTTTCGAAATATTCAGTTTGCCCCCTAAATACAAATAGTTTTGGAGAAAAAGTATATATATGGTGTTAAATGTGTTTGTATTTAATGTTATTCGAAAATTCTTATGTTTCTATTATTAGCTCAAACCTTAGAGGTTATTTCTATATTTTACCCTAAATTTTATTGGTTGGCCTTCCCTTCTCAAGTGAAATTACATAGAGCTTCGGGGCCATGCTCCTCCAAACTTTATGACAATTAAAATTTTACCTTTATATTTACCAACATAGTGTATGAATATTTAAACAAATCATATAACTTATTAAATGAGTTACATGACTAAAAGTACACAGTCTAGCTTTATAAATTACCACATAATGGGTTGGAAGAGAAATCAGGTAAACCTTATTCATATTTACCTAAAATTTCACTAATACATATAAATGACCCCAAACTCTTCATATTTTTCATATAACCTTTATATATTTATTATTACTTTGATCCCTGCATTCTTGAAATTTTAGTTCCGCCACCTCTTGCTTCCCTTCCTCTAAATGTAACCCCCTAAATGGACCACCAGGCAATATAAGAGGCAACGGTTATTTATTTTTGAATTAAGAGGCAACGTTTATAATTTATCACTATTCTGGTATGTTAATCTCCCATGCATGTGAGTATTTGACCCATTTCTAAACCAAAAAAAAATTGCACACGAATGGCATATATAGCTGGCTTCTTTTGGACCTCACCTTTTTCATTTAAAACTCATTTAGTAGCCTCATTAATTTACAAGGCACCTTAATTTCTTTGACTGACAATAACTGGTGAAATTCCCAACTCCCAAGATAGTTTGGTAGCCTTCCTACCAATGACATTGCAATGTAACCATGAAATTGATTATGACCAAACTTTGAAAAATATAAGAAAAAAGAAAAAAAGAAGGGATATATGTTAACGGTGCCCTAAGAGCAACGTTAAGGATTATTTTTAAATTGATTTTTATAGGGTCTGGAGCCATTTTACGGGGGTAGGAAAAAAATTATCTCTGTCAGTATTTCACTTAGAAAGACTATACTAACCCTCCCCACTTCCTTTTTTTCTTTGATTCGGCGCCTAACCCCCTCAACCAAAATCCACTCACAATAGATCTAACAAATTTCAAAGCCCATTAACGGAGCAAGTGAGAGCTCAAGGTTGGCCATGGTGGCCTTGCTCTGATCTGAGGACTCGAGCTTTTGCCATGGAGGTGATGGAGAGAGGAATGCGTGAGAGGGAAAAAAAATAAGGGAAGAGAGAACTGAGAATGGAAAATAAAAATATATTAATTGAAGGGCTTATTGGACTTTTTACTAATAATTTTTTTGTTGTATACGTTTTACCGACAACCCCTAAAAGGAGGTGTATTTTTTACTACTTCCCATAAGAGCAACACCCCTCCCAATAAATACTATTACAAAAAGGATCTTAACGGAAGCCCAACAAGACCCAAAGAAGAACTCATAAAAAAAAAAAAAAAAAAGAAAAAAGAAAAAGAAGAAACATGGATTCATAGTAAAATCAGTAACATCAGAGTTCGGAAAATCCTAAAAACTGATTATCATAAATTTTGAATTAAAGAACCAAAGCTGAAATTGGAGAATCATGCATGGAAAGTCTAATTTTTTTTTTTTTTTTGGTAAAAGAAAGTCTAATTAGTAATGTTAATTAGCTATATATGTATCAAATACACACACATGTACTTACTGATGATAAAGAGGGAGGCCTTCCATACACCGGTTGAAGCACGGAGAGGAAGTCTTCCTTTATGATCCACAGATGAATCATGGACCCATTTCTCTTCGTTGCTTTCTCCTTGTCCACCTCTCCTTTTCATCTCCATTTCTAGCTCCATCGATCTTAGCTAATGAAAGATATGTGATACACTAGCTAATTAACTAAGTGATAGATAAAGAGATACTATACAAGATAGCTACAGATGAATAGTCAACACTCTACAGGAAGGAGAGTATCAAGGGTGAGAATTGTGCTCGCTTTGCATTGCCTTTATAAAGAGTTGGGGGATTCTTCACTTTGCTTAATGAGGTTTTTTTTTTATATAAGTAAAAGGAGTTAGTGTTATTCTCTAGGATACTAATTTTTAATTAGGACAAGATTTAGTTATAAACCAGTTTGTAGTCGGTTTGTTAGAATCCACTATGTAATAGTTTATAAGACCATCCACATGTATTATTTAACAAAGTCACATGATTCATTAAATAGATCATGTGACTAAAGTACACATGGATGATCTTATTAGTTGGCACGTAGTGGATTGTAGTAAATTGGCTACAAATCAGTTTGTAACCGAGTATCTTAGTTTAGAATGATGTCATTAGTAATAAAAATTAGCTTATGTGTCACACATGCACGGTACACTATATAGACTCATTTTGAAATATTTTACAATATATTATTTTTATGGGTAACATATAATACTTATTATATAATATACTTAGGTTAAGTTATATTACATGTTATTAGAAGAATATATATATATATATATAAATTGTTAAAATTAATATAATTAATAATATATATAACCTATTGTTTGAGTAATTGACAAATATTTAATTATTTCTACTAACTTTATATATATTCATATTCTTAACTGCGTGTATTGTTAAATTTTTGTTTGCTTTTTAATGGTTTTTGTTTCAGTTGTTGCCCAAAGTAATTAATTGGATGCATGTGCGCAAGAATGTCATGTTCCAAAACTGCATTTTTTTTAATAGTAAGTATTCTAAATATTTTAACACAAATTATGCAAAGGTTTGTCGATATAGAAGACTAATTGAAGAGATTTTTTTTTTTTTTTTTTTTTTACCTCAAAGAAAACGTCACATGACAAAAGCTTAGACCACTCAGCTACAATTGAGGATTCTATTCCTTCTTTTTAAAAATGTCATTTATTTTATGCTAAAATAGGAACTTCCAATTTTAGAAAATAGATATATATGAATTTGAGATATTTTAGAAAGAAAAATCAACACATTTAAATTGGAGGGAGAAAGTTGATATAGACAAGAACTTCTAGGTAACATTTCTTATTAGAGGTCATTTTCATGTTTTTACATGATAATAATAATTCTTGATGTGAGGGTTTCATCAACTCTAATGAGTAACCTATTTTCTCATCTAAAAAGCTGAGGTACAACTTTCTAAAACATAACTCTTTTTTCTTAATATTCAATTTTACTTTTGCGCAATAATCAAAATAAATCAAATAAACAGATGAAAATAAGCTCCTTCAAACAACTTAAACTCACCATTTTCATCAGCTATGAACTTATGTTATCTAAAAGATAGTCGTGTTAGTATATATATATATATATACTTTAATTTTGTCTTATTTGATGCACCAATTCTATTGTTTGACTTTGCTCTTGCTCTGAAAAAAAAAAAAAAAACCTTTGCCCTTGCCAGTTAGTTGATTGCAATCATGAAAAATACTTTTACATTATTTTATAACAGGATTTAATTTGTTCAGTCTCTTATGTAAAGAGTAAACATATAAATATGGGACAGGAAAAACAACACTTTAAATTATAAATTTATAACAACAGAAACAAAAACCCTTAGAGCTAGTTCTGATCTGGCCTTCCAAAAAAGTTACAAATAATGTTCTATTAATTACATAAAATTGGATCGAAGAACCTATCATTTAAAAGGGTGCATAAAATTGACAACACGTTATTTAAATTGGGGAAAACAGCACATAATATGGATGCTGGCTGAACTTTGTTTTCCAATTGGCACGTACAGCATCGAATGTTATTCGTGCTGCCAGTAATTAACAGCTAGCCTGGAACTGGAACTATGCTACAATTGGGAAGACGATGAAGCTTCACTTTAAAATGGGAAGGCTTGGAGTATTTTATTTTATCCTGTTAATTCTCTAGACAATAAATGGTATCACTCCAAGCCAATCCTCCACCAATTTTCGTGGCTTGCAGAGAAAATTTGGCTGGGTTTGATAGTACCCCTTGACGCTTTAATCACACTGAGATTTTAATCATGAATTTTAAGAAGGTGGCTGAGGAAGCTTGTCCTTGTGGGATTTGATCATGTTGAGGTGCAGTACTGGAACTAGTCCAAATTAAGTTGTTCAAAAAGGATAAAGGTTTGATATGTTCAAAGATAAAGAGTTGACGATGTTTTGCCCATATTTAAAGCTGAGTGAGAGCCATCATTGATAAAGAAAAAAGGGTGCAATTTGAGTGTGTGAAGACAAAGAAAAGTAAAAAGTTCTTTCTAGAGAGAGTTTTCTTTAACAATGATCATTGATAAAGAAAAAAGGGTGCACTTTGAGTGTGTGAAGACAAAGAAAAGTAAAAAGTTCTTTCTAGAGAGAGTTTTCTTTAACAATGAGATACAAAAGGATTAATATTGGAGTTTTCTCTAAGAATAATTTTTTGGGTGCTACAACTATAAAGAGTTGTAGTATCTAGAATATTATTGTATTTTGTGTGAAATTTTGGATTTAAACTTGGGAAGATATTGTAACTGGTTTTGTGGTTATTCCACGTAAAATTTGACCTCATAATTCTAGTTGAAATATTTATTGGGTTAAATTAAAATTATTTGTTGAATTTTTTAATTCACATTGAGTAGATTATGACTGAACAAATCATAAAAAATCTAGGTAAATATTACTTGCACCAATAATTCAGAAATCCTCATAATGCTTCTTTGGTTTTTGGTAGGCAGAGAATGCATTAAACAACTAAACAAAAAGCCATGTAACGTGTGCGTTATTTTGTAGACTTAAATATTATAGATATATTTAGCTTGATCCCTTTGGAAAAAGTTTAAGAGTCAGCCACTGGTTTTGTCTATGTAATATACTTTTATATTTATTATCATTTGTGATTTTTTTCTCTTTTAATGTTCAAGTTTCCTGAATTTTTGAATTTAAGATATCCAAACTTTTTTTAAGAGGAGTTCATAAGTTTTGGGGACCAAAGCATAAACAATTTTTTTTTTTATTATAATTATTTTGCAGAAAAATAGATTTTTTAAGACTATGGTCCTAAAGGCTGCACCTAGCTAGCTCCATCTTACTTCAAGAAGAAGAAGAAGAAAAAAAAAAAAAAATAAGAGCTAAGAATGAAGAAAACGGTTTGGTATGGATGAGTGGGAGGGAGATCAAAAGGTAGAAATGGATATGGGAGGGAAGATGAAAAAAATATTTTAAAGGGGAATTTGGTTTATTGTTTTTAGTTTTCCTACACACACTATGCACCTAACCCATGAAAGCGGGGGTCTTTAAGTCAAATTATTCAAACCTTATCACATCCTATCCATTAACAAAAGTCATATATATATATATATATATAAAGAGTATTTAGAATTATTCGAATCTCTGAGTATTCCCTCGTGTGATCGATTTGAACCCCTAACAAACTTAAAATAATTGTTTTAAATCCAAATAACGTGATGATATGCCATTTTTTTAGTTTCATCATGTCTTTTAAAAGATTAAAATCAATCACTTTAAACTTAATAGATTAAAATCACTTATGAGCTAAATTTTATGGACCAACAATGTTTTCAAGTGTATCTATTTAATATTGATGTAATATCTGCGTTCTTCCCACACTTATCTTTAGTGTAATACTTTTTGGCGTGCTTCGAATGCTTCCTCATTATTGTTATGGTTGAAATAGGAAAAAGAAAAAAAGTTACTCCAAGATTCGGCGCATAAACTTCCTACACCAAAAATGAAGAACTGATACCTCTGACTCTTATCTAACACTAGTTATATAATATATTCTTTTTCTTGATAATGATAGTAGTGCAAGGTGTGAATCTTGGTTTCGGATTAATAATTATGAACAAGGCCATATGATAATTTTGTTTATTAAGCTTTCTTTATCACATGGCCCTCAGATTTGTCCGACCTGCAGATATGTCTACTTCACCAGAAAATACTAAATTCACTTTAAGGATTAGTGGGTCAGATTCTCATATCCAGTTCAACTATGATATTTCCAACTGCTGTTTTAACCATGGAGTTAGCACTAGTCTCCAATAATGGTGAAGATATTATCTTTGCTATGATTCTTAAATTCCATGCCACCCTGTTATGCAATTAAAAATGTTCCTAAAGTTCTTCTGACTTAAAATATGATGACCCTTTATGCTTGTAAACTGAAAACAAACGAAAAATATTTATGGACTTGTTAGAAAAAATTGAAGGACAAACACATCGGTATAGGCCTAAAGGGTCTATGCGGGGAAAAGGATCACCTCTGTTTCAAATGGAGACCATGAAGTTAAACTAACCTACAAAATCTGAGCTATTCTATGATGAGTAAGATGTAATTCTTGCTTGAAATTTAAAATTTAAAATGTAATTCTAAGCTTAAGTGGTCTCAATTGGAACATGGATGTGTTACGTTTACTTGAATCCACATAAGTGTGAATTGTACAAGGCAAATCCACGAAGCCCATACAAAAAATTGATGACGCAGGAATGACTCAATGTCAGGTCCTCATGGATATGGATGTACCTGGTTCCATGGATGAGCATGCTATACACTTTTCAAAAATCATTCGTCGGCTCAAATAATGACCCAACTGTTGAACTTGAATAGCTTGAATCGGTGCCAAAAAAATTGATTCTTAATTAAAGCATGGCTTAAAGTAGGCACCAATGGAAAATAGGCCTTCCTCTTGCTCCCAACCTGCAATCATTATCAGTGACCACATTTCCTCTCATGTGGGTATTAGCTTTAGGATTCTTTGAATTCTGATTATCACTGATGACATGACACTCCACCATCTCTTGTCAAAAGTTGCAATAAACTAAAATTGATGAATGGACCAAAAGATCGCAGCGACAGCTACAGCCTAAGCCAGGGCGGGTCAATATCTTGTCAAGTCACTCTCTATAGGTACGAGCATATAATATTAGCTTGTTGATAGATATTCATATATCCTAGGCTCAGAATACCCAAAGTTTCAAATTGGTAGCATATATTCAAAGTGGTGTTTAGACTTCAAAAGCGGACTTTGCAAGAACCACATAAAGCTGGCTATCTGTACTTAAAAGTCTTAAAGAGTTTTATACTAGTTTGTTTTCTGAACAACGAGAATGAAAAAAATTCCTTCTCATTAGATTTTTTTTTTTTTTTGATGAATAAACAAAAGCTTTATTGAAAATCAACACGATGGTAAACTTTCACTCACCCAAGATGGAAGAGAACCATGGTGATTATACAACAAAGTCCATAACAACCTTACATAGAGGTGGGTAAAGATGACATACGTCATGGTACATAACCCTACAATGAGGGGAGCAACAACAACAACAACAACAAAAAAAGAAATAACAACAACAGAAAAATAAAAACAACAAGAAGAAAAACAACAGAAAACACAAGACTTGATCACAGTCCGGTAGATCGCTAGAGCAGCAACTTTTGGGGATGTCCAAAAAGACAAGAGGCTTGAAACCAAATTCCCATACGAGCAACCACTAAGGAAGTCGAATCGGATGGTCCATGGCATCAGATGCCATGCGATTCGGGTTTTGGGGCTCTCAACAAGGAGGAGCTTTGATAAATTGATAAAAGCTCGATATGGATAAGTGATTTAGTTCTCCAGGAAATGGATAAGTGATTGTTTTATTCTCCTCCTTGACACCAACTTTTTTCATTTAAAAGTACACTTGTTCTTGATAAAAAAAATAAAAATAAAAATAAATAAATTACACTTGTTCTTTAAGGACTAGCTTTAGTGCATGGTGACTGGTGTCTGGCGACTCATGTGGTTGGGACTAATTGGGATGCTTCACCTTTTCAATATGGTATTTTGATATGGTAATTTAAGGGGATCCTTAGAATTTTAAGCTATAAACATTTTATATTATCCTAAGAGTTTTGTAATTCAATTGACATCTCCTCGTGTTTAATCTCTAAGTGAATGGATATGACTGAACATAGGGTTGTGTTTATTCATAAAGTTACTACTCTTCATGCAGGAGAGGATCATGAAAGGTTATAAGGGTGTCTATAAATTGACATCATGTACTCTTCAGGCTATTTTATCCTTCATCCTCACGGGACTTTCATTTTCTCGGGATCGACATAAGTCACCCATGTATAACAAGTAACATCCCAAGTATATCTTTTGTATTCTTATCTATCTTCTCGAATGTCTCTTTGAAAATGCTTTACACGTTGAATTGAGAAGACATCAAAGGAAATGAAGAAAAGGGCCCAAGAAGGAAATGATGCAATTGTTCCTTTTATTTTTTGTCCCGGCATGATCAATGGCTTGCAAATAAGGGAACGAAGAAAAGGGCCCATGAAAGGTTGAGGTTTTAAGAGGAAAGGACAGATGTTGTTCCTTTTTTTTTTTTTTCTCCCATGATTAGACAATAGACAGAAAACTTTAACCTCAGGCCAATGAATGGATTGTGATTTTGAGGAAAAATTGGGGTTATTTAGAAGGAAAAAAAAAAGAAAAAAAAAAAGAGCTGCAACATTATAAAGGTGGGACAAAGAGGAGACAAAGATTTGCTTTACAAAGAAGAAACAATGAAAGAAAGAAGAACAAATTAAGGACTCATTCTCACACTCGTAAAATTGATATATTTAATTGTCTAATTTAATTGGCCAACAGGGCAAGATCGGTCAGGTCAGATTAGGTTCGGGTTTGGGTCAAAATTATCCTTTTTTTTTTTTTTTTACGGGTCACTACTTTTAAGACCTATGAGGGGTTGACACATGTTCGAGTCAATTTGTGGGTCATCTCTACTTTTTCCTAAATATTAAAAATATATCAATCAACTAATTAGTAACACCAAAATTGATATAACATCAAATTTCCCCATTAGTAGATAGTTTATCACAAGATTGATATGATTTACGACCATTTAAGTAACATAGCTTCAACAATTGGCAGGTGATTTACGACAAGATTAATATTTCAATGTAAGTATGATATTTACGATCAAATTGGTAAAAAAAAAAAAAAAAAAATTATATTTCAATTGTATTGTTGGGGTAACACGACTCTAATGAATAAAAACCGTGAAAATAACAGGAGAAAAATGTAAGATTTCATCACCGACTATCATTGGATGGTGGTCTATGTTTTAAGCATTTTGCATGTGTTTTGGTTTTGCATGAGTGGTGGAATTGCTTTTGTTGATTTTACCTTCAATTTGTCAATGGTTTTGAAGACAAACAAAAGGCAGAGTATATTTGTAAGTCCCAAAAAAGGACTTAATGAATTGAAACATGTACCACGAGCATGGTATGAAAAAATTGCAGAATTTCTTGTATTTGGTGGTACGTCGTGACATGAGCCGACTCAAGTCTATTTATGAGGAACAATGATGGCAAGATTATAATCGTACTTATCTATGTTGATGATTTCATAATTACTAGAAATGACTTGAAGGAAGTTAAATGGATTACTAAAACTCTTTCAGTAAGATTTGAGATGAAAAAGCTAAGGGAGCTCAAACACTTTTTTGGTTTAAAGATTGATCATTGTGATAAGAGAGTATTCTTATATCAACATAAATACGGGATAGATTTGCTTTGTAAGTTTGGGATAGAGAATTGCAAACCAAGCTCAACATTAATAGAAGTGAAAAGTAAGTTGAGTAAAGATTATATCAATTTTCTTCCTGTGAATACAGAAGAATAGACGATATACATATTCACCTATGGATTATCTGTCTTGAAGAGCTCTCTGATGGCAGCTTGGCGTCATGAGCAAGTAGTCGGCACTGAGGGGGAGTATTTAAGATTTCATCACTGACTATCATTGGACGGTGATCTATGTTTTAAGCATTTTGCATGTGTTTTTGTGTTTGCATTTTCTTTTGTTGACATTACCTTTACATTGTCAATGTTTGCAACTAAGTAGGTGAGAAAAATTAGGAAACTTGTCTCTTTTATATATATATATATATTTATATATATGTATATGTGTGTGTTCCTACGAATAGCATGTAAAAAATAAGAAATTGAACCAACAATCCAAGTGTAAGAAGTGCAAGGGAAATAAGAAACAAGAGTGGTGTGTGTTGCAAAGTGTGTAGTTTGAGTATCAATAAAATTTCTCTTTTAATGAGAATTTTTTTATATATTTTGCTTGAGTGATATTTGATTCGATATTTTCTTCTTGAGTGATTTATTATTTTGACACAATTTTTGCAATGAGAAAACTCAACAGAAAGAGATGACACAATCAAACAAAAGGGATAGAAAGAAAGAAGACAGAAAGATGTACACATATTCTAAGCCTATTCTCAAAAAAAAAAAAAAAAAAAAAAAACAACAACAACAACTTTTTAGTGGTTAGGCTCAACAAGATTCAACCATATCTCTTAAATTTACACTAACCCAAAATAAAAAGTGGTTAGGCTCAACAAGATTCAACCATATCTCTTAAATTTACACTAACCCAAAATAAAATAAATCAAAAGATACGCACCGATATAATGAATCGATACGATTATCGAAAGATGCACACCGATATAATGATTCCATACAATTATAGGAAACACATACATGTATCTTATGATGCATGAGTGTCCTTGGGACACCTATACAATACGCATATGTTTGCCTCCAATTCAATATGAATGGTACAAATTGTATCATACACTGTACAATGCTCACAACCTTGCATAAAAAAAATTGCAATTAGTAGGTGATCTATCACAAGATTAATATAACATACTAATAACTTTAAAATTTTCCAACTAAAATGAGAAGATGTTCATAAATATTCACACACACATAAGAGAGAGATGGGTTTATGTCCATGCCAACTGATAATAAAAATTTAGAGAAAACTTTGCATTTATTTTTAATCCATCAGGTCAGCACTCAGCGAGTTAACTCGTTCCTGACCCGTTCTTGGAGGGTCAAGTTTCGAGTTGACCCAATTTTCCACATATAAGAAATCCTTCTTACACCCACTTTTTCTTTTTCTTTTTTCTTTGGGTTTGGGAGGCTTAACGGGTTTAAATATATATTTTGTCAGGTCTAGGACCAGAACCACTTTTAGTTTTTACACGTTTAGGTTATCAAAGTCTCGCAAGCCCAATAAATATGCCACTATGCAAAGATGAATCAGCACGAAGCAAAACCTGTAAATTTACAAGTTACAACCTCTCAACAATTTACTTCGATCTATAATTACTGGTCACTAAGAAGTACTAAAGATATATATATATATTCTTTTTTTATTAACTTAATGGATTCGATTGACATCTTTTTCTTTTCTTAAAGAAGAAATGTATAGGGGTCATGAAGAGGAATTTTGGTTACTGGGTATTGAGAATCATTAAGAGTTTCCCTTGATTGAGGAAGTAATTACATGCCTATATATATCTCTCACAAATCAATTGTCTAAAGTCTGATACTAAACTGGAAAGGAGACCATTCGCATTTTTCTTTTTTGATACATTTCAAGTGTTTAAAGACATTTTAAGTGGGGAAGAGGGAATTCGAACCTGGATACCTCGTTAGAAATATCAAAAAATACCAATGACCTAAAGTGCAATGGCAAGGAGACCATTCATATTATTCATAACACATTCTTGAGTGTTTTATTAACCATGAATGTGCATTGAAACATTCACAACATCTTGCATTCTCAAGTACCGTATCACTTTTCCCAAAATTCATATGGAAGAATCAGTGGTAGAAAGATTTATTAAGAATAAGAACCAGCGTACATAATGTCACAATTATCATAAAAAAGAAAAGGAGAGAAAGGTGAAAACAATGAGAAACTACTCTTACAATGCTTTCATCTATCCCCTGCCTATACTGAGACCCTAATTTCCCATCCCTCTCTCTCGAGAATAGACTGCTGACATTCCAAGTTCAATTTCAACTATGCTTCTTGTAAACTAGAAACCTGCTTCTCACATGAACTCTAGAGAAGAAAATATATGTGACAGAAGGTAGAAAGTAATCCTTATGTATTGTTACACAAGAAGAAAATTGTCTATGCATTCGCGCTTCTCCTTTTCCTCTCTATGAAGAAAATATCATGTTAATTAGTGCAACATGTTCTTTTGCTTATATTACCTGAAAGATTTGAAACATTAATAGTAGTGCCATGAGGAAGTCCAGTAGAGGAAGCTGCCTCTTGGGCTGCCAGTGCCTTCTTGCTAATTATGTGGTAAATATCAAACAAAATGGTCTGGAATGCCTTCTCAACATTTAATGCTTCCAATGCTGAAGTCTCAAGGAAAGATAGACCTTCCCTCTCAGCCAAGACTTGAGCATCTTCTGATGAGACTGCCCTGAGATGTTTCAAATCAGCCTTATTCCCAGCCAGCATGATGACAATGTTGGAGTCTGCATGTTCCCTCAGTTCACGGAGCCACCTCTGCACATTCTCAAAGGTTTGTCTCTTGGTTATGTCATAGACCAATAGTGCACCCACAGCACCTCTGTAGTAAGCACTCGTGATGGCTCGGTACCTCTCTTGACCAGCCGTGTCCCATATTTGTGCCTTGACTGTCTTCCCCTCTACCTGCATCAAGATGAACATTATAAATTTGAAGTGACTGCTAATACAGATATATTTTTTTATTGGCTACCCACCCATGGTGGCTGGGGAAAGACAAATGAAGATATTCATTCCGGAAAGACATGCTAAAGACGGACTCCACAATAAAGGTGAAACCAACGGGTAACCACATCCCACCTTAGCAATTCCCACATACATTCAATCATTTTAATGCCTCACTTGGTGATAAGCTTGTGTTACTAAGCTCGGTGCTAATACAGATATATACAAGGCAGGTTACTAGATTTCCTCATATTCTAGGCTGTACAACACTCCGCAAAGGAAGAAGCAAGCAAATTAATAGTTATGGTTCCATGTGTTGGTGTACACATATGAGTGAAAGTCTTACACGGATAAAAAGTAAAGATATTGAAGAATTAATATAATACAATTGGGGCCAAACCCATAGACTAAAACTTTTGGATTAAATAGTGTCTCTATATGTTATATTAATATCTCAATTTGAGTCCTCCCAAGGTGTTATATCCCTGACAATTGGTCATTTCCCTATCTATTTCTAATTTTCTCTTTAAAAAGGTATGAGTGCATTCAAGTATTAATGTGACCAAAAAAAATGTTCATTCAACCTTTAGATATAGTCAATGTCATAATTTTTTTTTATCTGATCATAGAAGTAGCATCGCATCAATTTAACAAGAAAATACCTTAGACCGTAAGTCCATAACAGAAACAATCTTATGCAACATGTATGTGAGAAGAGTAAATGTCAATAGAACACCCAAAACATACATGCTAGTAATAAAAGGTAAAAACTGTTGCTGGTTGTTTTTGGACCAAATGGCACCTCCATTCCAGAGGCCATAAGTATGGGGTGGTATGTGACATCTGAGGTTTGGCTTTTGAGTCTCCTAGGATTTGTGAGGAAATTTATCTAGTAAACAAAAAAAAATTCCTTCACACCTATATTACAAAGGTTGTCAGCCTAGATTACCAGTGACAAACATATACCCTACCAAAAAAATATATATACAAACAAACATTCATCAAAAAAGGAAAATACAGACAAACTCAACACAAATACAAGAACATTCAACATAGAGAGGTCAATGCCCACCACAAAGACGGCTAATAAGAAAGTTATAAATCACATTTCAAAGTTATGAATCCAAATCAACCTGTAATGTCCTAGTTGCAAATTCAACACCAATGGTAGACTTAGACTCCAAGCAAAACTCGTTGCGAGTAAACCTCGATAGAATGTTCGATTTCCCAACACCCGAATCACCAATCAATACAATCTTGAAGAGGTAATCATATTCATGATCCACTTTGTACGCCATTTGTTCTACTTTCTACACCTCCTCAAACCTGCCAGACAACAATTTGTTCCAGAAACACATATTATCAACCTTTGTATCAAAAACAAAACCTTAACTATCCACTTGTTTCTAAATAAAATGAACAGAAGGAAAAGAAAATTGCAAAATGTGGCTTCTTTTCAATAGGCATTTTCCTTTCTTTCATTCGTTATTTATTTCTCATTGGTTTTCTTGAGAAACAAACGTGTGATAATAAAAGACAAGGAGAAAGAACAAACCATAAAAAGATGGTGAACTGGTTTGTTACGAGAGCGATTATTGGATTGGAATATTTCCAATCCTTGAAAATTTGCAGGAAAGTTCAGGGGAAAAGAAGAGAGAGAGAGGGAGAAAAAACAATTTTCCAAAGCCAATAAGAAGAAACAGAATAACGGACGAAAAGGCACTTAAACCGGCTTTCATGTGGGAAAGAATGAGCGAGAGTTGGAAACTCTTAAAATATACGTTATTTTTATTTTTGAAAAATATTATAGATATTGATTATCCTCCATTTCTTTTTTTGGAAAAAAGTCTGTTTGGTTCCAATGTTGAAGTAGAGTGGGAAAAAAAAAGAAAGTTTTGTAGAGATAAATTACAAGAATTGGACAAGGATCCTCTCCATTTGAAATGAAATGGAGAGAGTCCATTTCATAGTCCATATTAAATGTTATAAATCTAACAGTGTACAATTTAACATGTCATTTAAAATTTTAAATGACGTGGTAATCTGTATACTGTTAGATCCAGGAAATAAAATCTGAACCATGAAATAGACAAATAGAGAAATTTTTAAATGAAGATAATCTAGTTTCATAAAAATTTGGATACATGTCCTATTTTAAGTCCCGTTTGTTTTAGTATAAAACATGTCCTAGATTTTCAGGTGTTTGGGATGGTTGAAAAGGCTAGTCAAACCGAAAACAATTTTGTTTATCTTTTCCCTCTGTTTTGGTTGTGATTGGGAAATTTAGGCCGTTTATGGTAGTGGATGGTGGCATTTGGGTAGAGTGGGTTGTTCAAGTGTAGAGAAATTCTTTATGTGCATTTTTCATACGTGCCAAACGCTAGAAAATGTTTTTTGGAACATTTTTTAGAGAGACAATCAAATATAGGAAAATAAGAAATTTTCCTTGAAAATGCTTTCCGACATAAACACCTTCATTGTTTAGTCTGTAATTTAGTATATTAGAATTATATAGAAGGAATTTTTTAAATGATTTGGACTATGAATTATCATAAATATGATTGAAAGTTTAGGGAGAAAGAAGAGGAAGAGAGAGGAGAAGATAAACAATCTGTTTCGATTGAATATGTTTTTCATATCCTTTTTGTACTAGGTATGACGAAAACATAAGTCAATGGAAAACCCTTTTTTTTTTAATCAAAGAAAAACAAGCCCTATAGATCAAAAACCGTTTTTTTTTTTTTTTTAATGTTTATTTTTCCCCTTTTCTAAATGACCTCTTTTGCTCAATCAATTACTCTCACTTAAAATTTTTGCATGCCTAGATTCCGAATTTGATATGTGTTTCCCATTAACGGTAGGTTTTCGTAAATGAAAGTTTTTATTCATATAATTTTTTAGAATTACTCGATATAATAATGATTTTCAATTCGAATCAAATAAAAAAAAAAGTTAGCATAACTCATTTTCTTACATTAAAAAAAAAAAAAAAAAAAAAAAAAAAAAAAAAACTCATTTTAATGATGCATCCGAACATGAAAACGAGTTCCATTAAAACAATTGGAGAAAATAAAAAAAGGAAAGAAGTCGATGGAGCCTGGAAGTATTTTGTTTTCTTCTTCTTTTGTTTGGACGTTTGATAAGGAAACAAGTGGAAGATTTCTCTTTATCTAGTTTTAGATAATTAGATTGTGTTTGGATGATAAATATATTCAATCCATAAATGTATTTATTTATTTTTGATAAAATCCATAAATGTATTTGAGAGTATAAATGGGTATTCCCGTGAATCTCATTAATGGTCTTACTTTCCCTCCGAAACTGCTCAGTTTTGGGCCCAAAGTAGGGGCCAAAATTGTGGGCCTGACCGGGAGTGGATATCCCCCATTCCTTTCTTTTTAATACATTCAATGAATGGATGTTATATGTTGATACTCCTACAAAATCCTCTTCTGTCCAGATCCTCAGCCCAATCAAAGATATAGTGACCAATGTCGCTGTTGCTAATTGTTTAAGGTATTGGAGCCCATTTGCAGCAGAATCTTGCTGAACGGGCAAGCTGCTGGTAGTACTTAGATCATAATAAGTTATGTATTATTAAATTAGATCATTATAAGTTATAGATGAACATGAACATGAAGTAATTGTGTTTATAAATTATTTATGTGCATTAGCAAAACTAACATGTGAAAGTTAGCATGGAGGAAGAATTTGTCACATTCCAATGGAAAAAAAGAGTTAAATAAATTAGACAATAGAATATTGCATTGCAATGCTACCTTGATCATTATATATAATTACGCTAATTATCCAACTGAGTTTTATTTCAAATGGCAGATTCTGACTTATGGCTCTGTAAATTGATCTTGTAAAGGAGGAGGTCTGAAATTCGAGGAATTCAATCAATCCTCTAAGTACAAGATTTGTGGGTTTTTATTCAATTAAGGGGTAGGGTTGTCTCAAACTTTTTGGGGGCCTCAAGCCAAATCTTAAATTGGGGCCTTTTTTTTTTTTTTTTAACCATTCAATACTAAATTAAATTAATATCTATGATTTTTTTTACTAGAATTTCATTTTTCTTGCTCTTTTAGATGCAAAATTATTGATCAAACTTTTATAATCTATTTTCTCTAACATGTTCTTTTTAATTGATAAAATCGCTAATCCACTTAATCTTTCTTGTGACATAGTCGATCTTAGGTAAGATTTTATCAATTTTAATTTTGAAAAAGTTCTTTCTGCAGAAGCAACTGTTACGGGAATTGTTAATAAAATTCTATATGCGATGCATGCATTTGGAAAAGATTCTAGTTTTTTAATATAATTCAATATGTCAACTGGAGTGTTCTTGTTTTCTTCTGTTTGTATAACTTCTCTTAAAACTTTTAATTCCGAAAATAAATCTAAACCATCAATATCAATGGAATTTTTATATGTGAGAGCACTTTCGAGACAAAGACATTTATCTTTTAAGCTATCATCGTCAAATGATTTTAATTTTTCGAAGCTAAATAGAAAACCAAAAAGTTCTTCATATATATGAAACTGTTCAAACCTTTGCTCAATTGAGGAAATAGCTTGATCAACTATAAATAAGAAATAATCGATTCTAAAAGATTCTTCAACGGATTGTGTTATCTCGTGATCAACATTTTCATCAAAGTGTCTTTTCCTACGAATTACACGTTTTTCTTGAAAAACCGGTTCAATTTCTAATTCTTTAGCAATCTCTATGGCTGAACTCATAGCAGTTACAAATCCAGTTTCTCTATAATTTTTGAAAAAATCTATAAGAGTTTTTAATTGATTTATAACCACATCAATATGCATATCTTTAGATTGTAAAATTTTACTAGCTGAATTGACCGCAAATAACACTTCATACCAAATAGTCAAGCTCAATAAGAACTCAAAATCTCCAAACTCATATTTTGCTAAAGAGTTAGCTTCACTTCTTGTTTTAGAATCTTGATCACTACTTTCTGCTAACTCTAACAAAGCATCCCTTATTTTTGGAGCTTGAAATCTTATAGCTTTAACACTTTCAATGCGACTTTCCCAACGTGTTTGTGATAACGGCTTAAGAGTGAATTTCAATAATTTTTTTTTTTAAAAATATTCCATCTCTTTGTTGAAGAAGAAAATAATGTATATAAACGTTGTACCACTCCAAAAAAAGATACAACTTTAGTACAAGAGTTTGCCATATCACAAAGTACTAGATTAATGTTATGACTACCGCATGGTGTGTAAAATGCTTTAGGATTAATATCTAGAAGTCTTCTTTGTACACCTTGTTTATTTCCTTTCATATTAGATCCATTATCATAACCTTGTCCTCGTATGTCATTAATGTTAAGTTGAAGTTTCGTTATTACATTTATAAGTTCATTAAAAAGATCCTAAACCAGTAGTGACATCTACTTTTATAAATTCTTAAAAAATATTCTTCTATTTTTATTGGACTTGTTGAAATATCCACGCATCTTAGTACGAGAGTCATTTGTTCTTGATTACTTATATCAGGAGTGCAATCAAGTATAATTGAAAAATATTTTGCTTCTTTAACTTTTTAAATAATTTTACTTCTAATTTCATTTGCTATCATTTGTATCAATTCATTTTGAATTTTATGACCAAGATAATGGTTATGAATTTCACCTTGTTGAATACGATGAATATGTTCTTGCATCACCGGATCAAATTCTGCAATCATTTCAATTAAACTTAAAAAAATTCCATTATTTTCTTGATAAATTTTTTCTTTTGTTCCTCGAAATGGCAAATTATTTTTACCTAAAGTCTTTATGATTGCAATAATTCTTTGTAATACATTTTTCCAACGATCTTTCTCTTTGTTAATTAGTTCTTGAACACTTTTATCAATTGTTTTATTTTTCAATAATCTTATTTGTAAATCACTCCAAGTGTTCATATTAGTAATATGCTCACTACTTGTTTCATGTCTTTTAATTTTACCACTAAGATTTCTCCAATCATTAGTTCCTTGATTAGCTAATTGATTTGTACAAGATTCCGAATTAAACAACTTGCAACAAAAACAAAATACGTTATCTAATTCATTTGAATACACTAGCCATTTTCTATCATGTTTCTCCCCATTTGGTAAGGTTCGAGTGTAATATGTAGTAGAAAAATGCCTAGAGTTTCCATCTTTAGGAAATTCTGAATCATTATGTCTAATTGGACCATTTTCTACTAATAAATCTCTCAATTTTGAGTCAATATTTTTCCATTGAGCTGGATCATAAATATTTAAAGGCCTATAATCAAGTGTTTCGTTAATATATTCATTTGCTTCTAAATTTTTTTCATGTTCTTCATCAAAAGTAGGTATATTAAAATTTTGACCATCATTCGGTATATTTTTATTGGTATCTTTTGATTGACTATCATTAAGATTATTTTCATTGGTATCTTTCGATTGACTATCATTAAGATTATTTTCATTGGTATCTTTCGATTGACTATCGTAAGTTGGTATATTACACTTTTGACTATCATTCTGAATATCCTCATTAGTATCTTTTGATTGACTAGCATTAGGATTACTTTTATTGTTATCTTTCAATTGACTACTCCCTTTTGGGATTCAATCATTTTTTTTTTCTTAAGTTTTTGGTGCCCAGATTCATATTTTCGAGGAGTCATATAGTGAAAAAAAAAAAACAAACAAACAAAACAACAAATACTTTACAGCCAAAAAACAAATAACAGCCAAAACAACATGTAACAATACTACAATAGTACCTAACTAACAAGTAAAATTTAATAAAATTAAAATAGAAAAGTATAGAACAATAGAACCTGATTACGCTGATTTATCCCAATATCTACTGATCTACATAAGATTAATACCTTGAACAATGAATATCACAAATTCACAGTTTATTAAATCTTAATTTACAAACCCTAATTGCAAAGAAAAAAAAAATTTATTCAAGAGGGTAAAGATTGATATTATTACCTATTTATGTGTTGAATCCAAATTTTGTAGAAGATTTCAAGACTCAAATCCTCAAATTTGAAGCCAAGAAAAAATAAAAAAGATATAATATTTATTGAATATTGTAGATTTGTAGTGAGAGAAAGAAATCTTTTTAGAGAGAGAAAGTGAGAGGTGTGCGTATGAAGAGAGGAAGAGAGAGAAATACGTAGAGAGAGAGTCAGAGAGAGCAATACGTAGAGAGAGAGCAAAAGTTCACTGGACGTCTAGACCACTGGTAGGACTTAGGAGAGAGAAAAGTGGAGAAATTGAAGAAAGTAGAGAAAGAGACGTTGAGGGAGTTGAGGTGTCACGTGTGTATGGAGGGAGAAAAAAACATCTTGTGCATTTAAATCTTGTGCAGCAGCAGTTGGCTGGAAAAAAATTTTAATTGTGTATTTTAATGACCAAAAGTGGGCTTATAATGTTGAGGGAGTTGAGGTGTCATGTGTGTATAGAGAGAGAGAAAAAAAAATTTTGTGCAATTGAATCCTGTGCAGTAGCAGCTGGCTGGAAAAAAAATTTTAATTGTGTATTTTAATGACCAAAAGTGGGCTTATGACGTTGAGAGAGTTGAGGTGTCACGTGTGTATAGAGAGAAAAAAAATATTGTGCAATTGAATCCTGTGTAGCAGTAGCCGGTTGGAAAAAAATTTTAATTGTGTATTTTAATGACCAAAAGTGGGCTTATGACGTTGAGGGAGTTGAGGTGTCACGTGTGTATAGAGAGAGAAAAAAAATCTTGTGCAATTGAATCCTGTGCAGCAGCAGCCGATTGGAAAAAAAAATTTTATTGTATATTTTAATGACCAAAAGTGGGCTTATGACGTTGAGGGAGTTCAGGTGTCATGTGTGCATAGAGAGAGAAAAAAAAATCTTGTGCAATTGAATCCTGTGCAGTAACAGCTGGCTGGAAAAAAAAAAATTTTATTGTGTATTTTAATGACCAAAAGTGAGCTTATATAAATGGGCTTTTAAAATTTTAGGGCTTTCCCAATTTTGGGGGCCTCAAGCCATTGCTTAAATGGTTTTATGGGTGGACCGGGCCTATTAAGGGGTACTTTCATCTTTTGGAGGGGAAGAAAAAAAAAAAAAAAAAACACTCACATTCTTAAAAATTAGAATTATCTTATACATCGATTGCATATAAGTGATATCTCACGGTTGGTGAAAACCATTAAAGATTAGAGATCTAACCCCACATCTATGGACCTCATATGTTATAAGACATTAGTTGCATGTATCTATTATACAAGATGTTACCTCTTAAGAAGGGTATTTGTAAGATAATATTTTTGTTGAAAAACTGTTCACATTCTCTTAATATTAATTTACTGTGGTTTTATCAAAATGGTTGAATAGTTTTACAAACCTATAATTTTTTTTTTTTTTTTTTATCTAATAATGTTTTAGAGAATATTTTAAAACAATATGTAACCATTCCTCATACTTTTTTTTTTTTGATACGGTAACCATTCCTCATACTTACTGTCGTGGAATATCGCATTATTATAAAATGGAGGGTCGAATATAAAACTACGACATATTTTGGTTCTCATTCTCTCTGGCATCTGATCTTGCACGTTGCACCATGGATTGCGTAAGTCGGTAAGTATCAACTATCAAGGACCCCATTAGCCTCGCTGGACCTGTGATTGATGTGATCTATGACTATGATGCTACTTGACTCAAACCCACAAATTTGCCTTCCCCTTTTAAGACGACAAGGTTATATAGCTGCTAGTTATATTTACGTTTATATTTTAAAAAGATTAATCAAGTTATGATTGAAGATTTCTTATAATTGTTAAAAAAGTTTAATTTGACCTAGTACATATTTGATGTGAAACTCAACACATATACATACTTTATCAGAATTTAAGATATTACAAGATTTTTTTGTGTTTTAAGTACCAAAAAAGAAAAAGAAGAAGTGAATTGCACAATAAAATTCAGTTATTGTTTTTGAATTATTAAAACACAAAAAGACTGCCAAACAACATGCATCACAGTGGGAACCCACGGTTTTTTGGATTTAAATCAAAATTTTTTTGTTTTGTTTTGTTTTGGTAAATAGAAGATGATTTATTAATTAAGCAGGGAATCAAAAAATTGTTTTCAAAACATGCAACCAAACATGTTAACATTTGGGTTTGCAAAGCTTTTCATCAGTCAGCTAGCTTAGCCATGCCCACCAGCCGCCCTACACTGTGGAACTTTGGAAGAAAAGTCAAAGACAGTTTGATGTAGTACAAAAGAAGGCAACATCACAAGGGAACGGCTTGGTTCCAGTGCACAGGAACACCGGACCCGTTGAGATATTGTCACATATACAAAAATTGTATAATACTAGACACGTGGCAGCATCTCAACGGATCCAGTGCTCCTGTGCACTGGACCCAAGCCTTTCCCACATCACAAAACATAGAATACAAGAGTCCTTGCTTTTAGGACCACTTGAGGATGAGAAAGCATTGGTTATTAATAAATCAATGTTCTATGGCCTACCAGGTGCATTGATCTTATCTCTCTCTCTCTCTCTCTCATCTGCATGTGCGTTTGCTCGATCGACAAGAACCATAGGACAAATGCAAAGGAGAAATGCTTCTTCGTAGAAGCTAGGTGAATGGCTAAGAATAAAAAATCAACAGTGTGTTAATTGTACTTTTATATTAGTCACTTTAAAGAAAAAATGCTCCAAACTTTCTTCAGTTACTGGATTCTTGAAATACTTTATTAAGTAAATGTGTAAAATCACAATAGCTCATTCAAAATGGTCCTCTCATGTCTGCAAGAGTCCTTGATTTAAAGATGTGGACCAATTACCAGTACTAATATTCAAGAGAACGCCGTTAAAGTAGAGATACCTCATACCTGCAAAGGCTGCAATTAAGGCTGGAACTTGCTTCCATGCTGGGTTACGCTATTGATATTATCTGTTGTCGGCTGCAAACAGAGCTTCTAGCAGACCATCAAACTGTGAGTCTGTGCTCATATGCATAGCTAAACCAACCAGCAAACAATGTCCATTTAGCTTATTTACTTATATACACGACTTTTAAAAAACTCAATTTTTACTAAGTACAAATTTACTTTAATCAAGATCAAAAAAAAAAAAAATTACAAATTTACTTTAATCAACTTTCAATAAATAAATAAATAAGTTTAAATGAAGTGTGGCCCTGATGGCCAAATAGCCTCCAATGCAATGGTTAAAAGAAACTTTTTGTTTAAAACTTTGCATGACAATTCTATGTTAGAGCAACTCCAGCAGTTTGTAAAAATTTTCTCTACTCTATCTCTATATTTACACTATCAGTAACTCTCTATTTATTTTTACTCCAGCAGTACTCTCTATTTCACTCTCTACTCTATTTAAATATACTTTTTTATTATTTTACCACATTTAAATATTATATTTTTTACTTTTCTGTATTATTGTTTCGCACCAAAAATAACCAACTGCCGTGGAGATCGGAACCAAAAACCACCACAAATCTCAGCAACCAAAAACCACCGTGGAGATCGGAAGGCTCCACCACCTCCAGACCGTTGGGATCGGCACGGCAAGGTGGTTCGTGCTTCGCGGCGTGGTGGTTCGTGCTTCGCGGTGTGGTGGTGGCTGGCCTCGGTGGTTACAGATATGAGAAGAGAGCCACGCCGTGGGTCTCTCCATGGTGGTGGCTGGCCTCGGTGGTTACAGATCTGAGAAGAGAGCCACGCCGTGGGTCTCTCCTTGGTGGTGACTGGCCTCGGTGGGTCCAGATCTGAGAAAAGAGCCACCACCACCACACCGGCGTTTCCAAGCCCAAGCCACCACCACCACGCTGGCCTCGCAAGCCCAATCAACCACCACGCCGGCGTTTCCAACCTTCAACCGAAGCCCAACCCGTTTCGTGCTTCAGCAGAAAACGAAGAGAGCACAGAGAGAAGAGAGAGCACAGAATGAAGAGAGAGAAAAAATCAGTTAGAAATGAAGCTTCGGGAAAAAACTAAAAAATTTATACTTGGTGGTCCCAACTTCTTTTTTTAATTGGGTTTAATCGTATAGAGAATGTACAGTAGCTTTTCATTTGTGAAAAGCTACTGTACATTTTCTAAAAAAATTTGGGGATAGAGTGTTAAAATAGAGCACTGCTGGAGCCTTTTTTTTTGCTTCGTTCCCTATTTGTAGAGATACAATGTAGTTTTAAAGAACTGCTGGTGATGCTCTTAGTGTCCACTCTTCTATACTTTCAATAATTATCCTGTTATTTAACTAAAAATGATTTAATAATATGACAAATTAGGGATGTAAAGGTAGATTATGAAACTTGTATTTATATTCAAATTCTATAAAATTATGACACACATTTTACACTTAAACTACAACTATTTGCAATGGAACTATTTCAGTTACAAGTAAGGATGCCAAATTCTTAGAAGTTGATATTTTGTTTGCTGGAAATCATGTTGCATCTATATGTAGAGTTAAAGATAGCCCAAAATCCCATTTTGAAATGAAAGATTTGGGTGAAGCATTATATATTTTCAAAAACTTATATTACTATAGATATAAAATCAAGAACATTTCAATTATCTCAAAAGCAACAAACAAACAAATTTGTCTTCAAAAATTGTGTCCAATCACCAATGTCAACTGGAGAAGAAAAAAGAGAAACAGAGCATAAACCACATACCACGTGTGTTGGTGCATAATATATGCTATGGTATGTATTAGACTTGACTCAGCTTTGCTATAAGTCTTTTGTAAGTAGATTTTAAAGTAATCTAGGTGAGGTCCTCAATTAGTTTTAAAAATAATTTTAAGATATTAAAGGAGCAAAGAACTTATAAGCTGGCTTATAATAATAATGGTAATGATGTGAAAGTTATTGGATACTTTAATACTGCTTTCATGTTACCATTTTAAATGAAAATATCAATTCACTTTTTATTTCTCAAATCTTTATTCTTTTTCTCACACTTTTTGACTCTAATAATCAAACATAGGCTTTGTTTGTTTCAATAGAAAATGTCTTTCAAGTTTTCAGGAGTTTGGCCTGATTGAAAATGTTGGTTAAGTTGAAAACAATTTTGATTTAACTAGCAAAATAAGGGTCTTAAGGCGTCAATTGTTTTACGCCTTAAAAGGGAGTCAATCAATTTCCCTAAAACATAGAACCCTCTCCCACCCCCACCCTTTGCATTTGTCGACCTAACAAACAACCCACTGTTGTAGACGTCATTGCTCCTCTTCATTGCTACCGTCGTCATTTATCGACCTAATCATCGTTGATCAATAAGTCACTGCTCACATCTCTCCAGCCAATCGATAAGCCACTCACCCCTCCACCAAGACAAAATCTCCTCCGACGACAAACTCACGGTTAAATAAAGATTGGTGACCCTCTAAGATTGTCCAAACCACCAAAGAGAGATTCTTCATTTGGGTATGGTCAAAAAATAAAAAAATCCCTGGCTATAGATTTGCAACTCCTATAATTTTAATAAGAAGAATATTGATGTAATGATTTTTATTAGAACAATATTATTTGCTAAAATGGTTTGATTTGGTGTTGGTTGGATTTTTGTATTCATTATGTTAGATTTTGTGAAATTCCTAGTTAAATTCAATATTCGTACTATGTTTTTTTTTGGCTAAATAAGGTTATACTATGTTAAATATTGGCCAAATTGCATAATCACCCCCTGGGGTTTGACTCAGTTGCAAACAGACCTCCTGGGGTTTTGATTTTGCAATATAACTACCTGTGGTTTTTAAATTGGTGAAATTGACCTTTTTAAGTACTTTTTTTGTCGATTTTGTTAGTAAAAATTTGACACGTGCATTATATGTGACCACTTTATAATAAAAAATTTATTATTATAAACCCAAGTGGAATGCATATGACAAATTTTGTTAGCAAAATTGACAAAAAATATACTTAGAAGGGTCAATTTCACTAATTTAAAAATCTCAGGTGGTTATATTGCAAAATCAAAACCCCAGGGGGTCTGTTTGCAACTGAGCCAAACCCCAGGTGATTATGCATTTTAGCCTTAAATATTGGTATTGTGGATTTTTTGTTCATAAGAACAAAAATGGTTATTTTTATTTCCATATAAAAAATAGTAAATTTTCTTTTCAATTTTCTATACAAGCCAAACGCTTACACTCAAACAAATTCGGTTATAATGGGTTTTTTTTTTTTTTTTTTTTCTTTGGGGAAATCAAGTTCTAAACTCTTTCTTTTGGTGCCCTATAAAATCTCTTTCTCCTTTAGTTAAAAAAAGAAGAAGAAAAAAGAGAGGCCTTTTCGTTGACTTACAAAGCAAGTCTCCGATTCTTTAAAAAAAGAAAGAAAGAAAAAAACGAAAAAGCCAAGTCTCCTTTTCCGTGACTGATGGAGTAGATTTGCTTTCTTTTCACGTTTGTTGGTCCAACGAACATGAAACACGTAGAAGAGTGGTTTCTCAGTCAATCACGATGGTCCAGTCTATAAACCCAGACACCCAGTTGCCAGTGAGTTGCACGGTATATAGAAATCAACCACTTTTGAGATGAATAGAAAAAGACTTTTTTGAATAGTCTATAGTCGTCTAATATTTGCAGCACAGACTACTGTGAGACAATTGTAGAAATTTTTACATATTCAGGTTTTCACACTTGGGATCAGCGCAAACTATATATAGTTTATAGATTATACAATCTTTAGTTTATTTATTAAATTAAAACTGATAGAAACGTTTTGGCATAACATTACATTTTAAATAATCAAACGAATCAATAGCTGCAGATTAAAGTGCACACAAATACCTCTATAAAAAAGAAAAAGAAAAAAAAAGTGCACACAAATACAATGGAATTACGCAATAGACTATGTTGCTTTAAAGTCACATTCGAGTCATTTTAATAAATCTAAGTTTGTTTGTTTTTTTCCCAAGTGATAGCATAATCAAATCCTCCTATCAATCAAAAGATTCTTATAAAATCAAATAGATAAAGAGCAATCATATATATATATATATGGGTTTTAATTAACTCAATTAATAAAGTCTTTTGTCTTTGAATAAGAGACCGGGTGACCTGATGGTAAGAGCATTTATCATGGAATAGATGCCTTAGGCTATATATATATATTATTTGATAGTTAAGTGAGAGGATTTAAATCTTGGTTTTCCTTATAAAAGAGACCAATTAATACCAATTAAGTTTTAAACTCTTAGTGAACGATTATATAACTTGGGTTTGGGCAATGAGAAAATTATATTTTGATTGTGAAAGATTAAAAAAAAATAAAAAAAAAATTAACGTATCAATTAAAACAATTGTTGAGGAGCTTGAATTACATGTTATAAATTTCAAACATGAGTTAGTGTTGAAGTGTCAAAATTTCAAAATTCTTCCTATGGAATCAGATATCAATTATAGAAAAGAAAGCATGCAATGGAAAATGGTACCAAAAATCCGTCATTGCATCCTTCTTTTTCTATTGTCCACATCGGAGAGGGACCCGGAACATTATCTAGATTGAAACTTCGAAGTTCTTTCTTTGGCTTGACCTTAATAAACTTGAAATGTGAAAGAGAGGAAAACGCGTGGGCCGTCGGGTTTTTCTAGTTCTAGAAGGCCCACACAATTTCAAACAGAGAGCTATAACAGGGATCGAGACATGATAATGATTTAATGATGTAATATTTTTACTTGGTTAAGAATCCTCTCACAATTGGTA
>OU015769.1:35789085-35834173 GCA_907173295.1 Fagus sylvatica
TATCTTTTGATTGACTAGCATTAGGATTACTTTTATTGTTATCTTTCAATTGACTACTCCCTTTTGGGATTCAATCATTTTTTTTTTCTTAAGTTTTTGATGCCCAGATTCATATTTTCGAGGAGTCATATAGTGAAAAAACAAAAAAAAAAAAAAAACAAAAATACTTTACAGCCAAAAAACAAATAATACAGCCAAAACAACATGTAACAATACTACAATAGTACCTAACTAACAAGTAAAATTTAATAAAATTAAAATAGAAAAGTATAGAACAATAGAACCTGATTACGCTGATTTATCCCAATATCTACTGATCTACATAAGATTAATACTTGAACAATGAATATCACAAATTCACAGTTTATTAAATCTTAATTTACAAACCCTAATTGCAAAGAAAAAAAAAATTTATTCAAGAGGGTAAAGATTGATATTATTACCTATTTATGTGTTGAATCCAAATTTTGTAGAAGATTTCAAGACTCAAATCCTCAAATTTGAAGCCAAGAAAAAATAAAAAAGATATAATATTTATTGACTATTGTAGATTTGTAGTGAGAGAAAGAAATCTTTTTAGAGAGAGAAAGTGAGAGGTGTGCGTATGAAGAGAGGAAGAGAGAGAAATACGTAGAGAGAGAGTCAGAGAGAGCAATACGTAGAGAGAGAGAGCAAAAGTTCACTGGACGTCTAGACCACTGGTAGGACTTAGGAGAGAGAAAAGTGGAGAAATTGAAGAAAGTAGAGAAAGAGACGTTGAGGGAGTTGAGGTGTCACGTGTGTATAGAGGGAGAAAAAAACATCTTGTGCATTTAAATCTTGTGCAGCAGTAGTTGGCTGGAAAAAAATTTTAATTGTGTATTTTAATGACCAAAAGTGGGCTTATAATGTTGAGGGAGTTGAGGTGTCACGTGTGTATAGAGAGAGGAAAAAAAATTTTGTGCAATTGAATCCTGTGCAGCAGCAGCTGGCTGGAAAAAAAATTTTAATTGTGTATTTTAATGACCAAAAGTGGGCTTATGACGTTGAGGGAGTTGAGGTGTCACGTGTGTATAGAGAGAAAAAAAAATCTTGTGCAATTGAATCCTATGTAGCAATAGCCGACTGGAAAAAAATTTTAATTGTGTATTTTAATGACCAAAAGTGGGCTTATGACGTTGAGAGAGTTGAGGTGTCACGTGTGTATAGAGAGAGAAAAAAAAATCTTGTGCAATTGAATCCTGTGCAGCAGCAGCTGGCTGGAAAAAAAAATTTTATTGTATATTTTAATGACCAAAAGTGGGCTTATGACATTGAGGGAGTTGAGGTGTCACGTGTGCATAGAGAGAGAAAAAAAAAATCTTGTGCAATTGAATCCTGTGCAGTAATAGCTGGCTGGAAAAAAAAAAATTTTATTGTGTATTTTAATGACCAAAAGTGAGCTTATATAAATGGGCTTTTAAAATTTTAGGGCTTTCCCAATTTTGGGGGCCTCAAGCCATTGCTTAAATGGTTTTATGGGTGGACCGGGCCTATTAAGGGGTACTTTCATCTTTTGGAGGGGAAGAAAAAAAAAAAAAAACACTCACATTCTTAAAAATTAGAATTATCTTATACATCGATTGCATATAAGTGATATCTCACGGTTGGTGAAAACCATTAAAGATTAGAGATCTAACCCCACATCTATGGACCTCATATGTTATAAGACATTAGTTGCATGTATCTATTATACAAGATGTTACCTCTTAAGAAGGGTATTTGTAAGATAATATTTTTGTTGAAAAACTGTTCACATTCTCTTAATATTAATTTACTGTGGTTTTATCAAAATGGTTGAATAGTTTTACAAACCTATAATTTTTTTTTTTTTTTTTTATCTAATAATGTTTTAGAGAATATTTTAAAACAATATGTAACCATTCCTCATACTTTTTTTTTTTTGATACGGTAACCATTCCTCATACTTACTGTCGTGGAATATCGCATTATTATAAAATGGAGGGTCGAATATAAAACTACGACATATTTTGGTTCTCATTCTCTCTGGCATCTGATCTTGCACGTTGCACCATGGATTGCGTAAGTCGGTAAGTATCAACTATCAAGGACCCCATTAGCCTCGCTGGACCTGTGATTGATGTGATCTATGACTATGATGCTACTTGACTCAAACCCACAAATTTGCCTTCCCCTTTTAAGACGACAAGGTTATATAGCTGGTAGTTATATTTACGCTTATATTTTAAAAAGATTAATCAAGTTATGATTGAAATTTCTTATAATTGTTAAAAAAGTTTAATTTGACCTAGTACATATTTGATGTGAAACTCAACACATATACATATTTATCAGAATTTAAGATATTACAAGATTTTTTTGTGTTTTAAGTACCAAAAAAGAAAAAGAAGAAGTGAATTGCACAATAAAATTCAGTTATTGTTTTTGAATTATCAAAACGCAAAAAGACTGACAAACAACATGCATCACAGTGGGAACCCACGGTTTTATGGATTTAAATCCAAATTTTTTTGTTTTGTTTTGTTTTGGTAAATAGAAGATGATTTATTAATTAAGCAGCGAATCAAAAAATTGTTTTCAAAACATGCAACCAAACATGTTACCATTTGGGTTTGCAAAGCTTTTCATCAGTCAGCTAGCTTAGCCGTGCCCACCAGCCGCCCTACACTGTGGAACTTTGGAAGAAAAGTCAAAGACAGTTTGATGTAGTACAAAAGAAGGCAACATCACAAGGGAACGGCTTGGTTCCAGTGCACAGGTATAACACTAGGGGCCTGTTTGGTACGTGTTTTCGTTTTTATTTTCATTTCCTGGCTTTTTTCAACTTTTCAAATTGAAATTTGAAAGTGGTTAGAATTTGGTTTTTTTTTTTTTAAATTTCTGTTTGGCACCTTATTTTCAAGTCACATTTTGAAACTCATTTTATCAAAAAATTCTTGTTTGGTACGTCGTTTTGATTTTAAAATTTAGGATGCACCAAAAAAATAAAGTAGGGGATCAAAACCTTTTATATGTGTTTATTAATATCAGAAACCTCAAAACCACCAGCCCCTTCCCCAAGTCCCAGCCGCTGCCTCCCTTCCCCACGTCCCAACCGCAGCCACACCGTACCCACGACCCAGACACAGCCATGGAATGAATGGTGTTTCAAAGGGTGTTACCCACGTCCCAGCCGCAGCCACACCGAGTATTAACATCAATTGACAAAGGTATTTTCATGCTTCTGTGGTCAGTATTTTTATGAATTTTTTGTGCTAAAAATGAGTTCACTTTTATTAGCATTTATTAGTATTTGTAACTTAACATCGGCTTTTGTCTGTGTGCTCTCTACCAGGCATGTGATTTACCTAGGGCCTGAACAGTATCCTTGGAATAATGTTATTAAATGTTTATATTTTTTTGGGCGTTAAACGGTGGTGGCTTGCATTAATGAGTTTGTAAAGTAGGATTTTATGGATTGATAAAGCTTGAAAGAAGAAGAATTTTGTATCTACTTTGATAAGTATTAACTTATTCTGTCCTTGAATGTCTTCTTATTGTTTAACAAGTGTCTAAAGATATCAATTTTGAAGTACTGAGTGGCCTTACAAATTCATTACTTGCTGCTAAGAAACCAGATGAGGTTTGTCATCATGCTATTGGGTTGAATGAGCTTCTTGTTTTGTTTTTTAGCCACTGATACAAGCAGATAGGAGCTTGTTCTGTTTAATTTTAAGTGGTTCTCTAATTTATAGACTTCTAGAATGGATTGTACTTTTGCTTTATTAGACAAGCTTATCTGCAATCAATTACAAATTTCATTTTACTTTTATTTTTAATGCCACACCAAGTCACCAACCCTGTTATCAGAACGATAAATTGATTATTACTCCTTTATTTTCAAGAACCCATCTACATTGTTCATGAAAACCATAGTCTTATAATATCAATCTATATGAAATGTATCTTTCATTTACAACTAACACACTATTTTCTTTCTTTTGCAGAGTCCTGACACTCGTATGGTTGCAGCAATTAATGCTTTGCAACCCCATGGATTTGTTGCAGAGCTGGTTTGAGCCGCAGTCCAAGACCCTCTAAATGTGGGTTGGTTTTTGTTTTGTTCACACTGTATTCGAGGTTCAGATGTAGCAAAGTCCAAGCAACCAGGATCCATTGCCTGCTCCCTATCTTGCTCTGTCTTAACCAAAAACGTGTTCTTAAGGTGGAACATAACTAATGGAACCAATCTGAGGATCTCTACAGCAATTCCAGACCAGAAAATTAACAAACACATACCTCTGGTGAATTTTCAGTAACTTGAATCTCCTGCAAAACAGAAAAAAGGAAAAGAAAAGAGGAGTTAGAACTAAAATTTGAAAAGATTGGAGGGTAGAACTATAATCTTTTTGAAAAAAAAATTTGGACCATCATTATCAGTGGGCAATATGGCAACTTCTTAAAACAAAAACAATAGTTCCATCATAGGACCCTACTTTAAAATGCAGTTAATCAGAACTCATATAGAGACAGAGAAATATATTAGCTTTCAAGATTTAACAACATAAATGGTGGTTTAGCATAACTGCTGGCGCTGACTGGAAGTTGAGAATACAACTCAACTATACATAATCTCTTTAAATTTTGAACAGCATGTCCCCCGAACCAGTATTTGATTTTTTTTTTTAAGGTTTTCTAACTTGAATCCCCTCCATAAACATCACTGGTGTTCAATATTTTTTAGGGTTTCAGTTAGAACTAAACTAGACTACAATTGGAGGGTAGAACTGAAAAGAATTTGGGGGGTTTTATTAGAAATCCCATCTACAACTTCGAGTGGGGGGAAACCATGTTTGGGTTTTGAAACCCATTGCAGTGCGAGACAGAGAGATGAGAAAATACCTGCGACCCGCCGCCGTGAACGCTGCTCTCTCCGTGCACTTCACCACTTTGGGATGGCCAAACGAATGGATTTCTCGGTGTAGATCCACACTAAGACCGGATGGAGTGTTAAATATAGCCATTGGGAGTAGTTTGATAGTGATAAAGTAGAGAAGAGAAGAGCTCGGGAGGTTGGAGAGAGTTATCAGAGGAGATCATAGAATTGAGGTTGTTGTAATGGGTGAGAGAGAAGACACGGGTGTGATTTGGGCAACGGTTAAAAAAAATGAAAATGAATTTGGTTTCAAAAAAAGCCAAAACAGGTGCAACCTATTCTGAAAAATGGCATGGGGCCCACGTAAAAAAACAAAACGTTTTTTAAAATGAAAAAGGAAACCGATGTACCAAACAAAAATTTTTTAGGTGGATCCCTCATTTTTTGGTTTACAAACAAGAAAACAATTTTATAAAACAGTGTACCAAACAGGCCTTAGACACGTGGCAGCATCTCAACGAATCCGGTACTCCTGTGAACTGAACCCAAGCCTTTTCCACATCACAAAACATAGAATAAAAGAGTCCTTGCTTTTAGGACCACTTGAGGATGAGAGAGCATTGGTTATTAATAAATCAATGTTCTATGGCCTACCAGGTGCATTGATCTTCTCTCTCTCTCTCTCTCTCTCTCATCTGCATGTGCGTTTGCTCGATCGACAAGAACCATAGGACAAATGCAAAGGAGAAATGCTTCTTCGTAGAAACTAGGTGAATGGCTAAGAATAAAAAATCAACAGTGTGTTAATTGTACTTTTATATTAGTCACTTTAAAGAAAAAATGCTCCAAACTTTCTTCAGTTACTGGATTCTTGAAATACTTTATTAAGTAAATGTGTAAAATCACAATAGCTCATTCAAAATGGTCCTCTCATGTCTGCAAGAGTCCTTGATTTAAAGATGTGGACCAATTACCAGTACTAATATTCAAGAGAACGCCGTTAAAGTAGAGATACCTCATACCTGCAAAGGCTGCAATTAAGGCTGGAACTTGCTTCCATGCTGGGTTACGCTATTGATATTATCTGTTGTCGGCTGCAAACAGAGCTTCTAGCAGACCATCAAACTGTGAGTCTGTGCTCATATGCATAGCTAAACCAACCAGCAAACAATGTCCATTTAGCTTATTTACTTATATACACGACTTTTAAAAAACTCAATTTTTACTAAGTACAAATTTACTTTAATCAAGATCAAAAAAAAAAAAAATTTACTTTAATCAACTTTCAATAAATAAATAAATAAGTTTAAATGAAGTGTGGCCCTGATGGCCAAATAGCCTCCAATGCAATGGTTAAAAGAAACTTTTTGTTTAAAACTTTGCATGACAATTCTATGTTAGAGCAACTCCAGCAGTTTGTAAAAATTTTCTCTACTCTATCTCTATATTTACACTATCAGCAACTCTCTATTTATTTTTACTCCAGCAGTACTCTCTATTTCACTCTCTACTCTATTTAAATATACTTTTTTATTATTTTACCACATTTAAATATTATATTTTTTACTTTTCTGTATTATTGTTTCGCACCAAAAATAACCAACTGCCGTGGAGATCGGAACCAAAAACCACCACAAATCTCAGCAACCAAAAACCACCGTGGAGATCGGAAGGCTCCACCACCTCCAGACCGTTGGGATCGGCACGGCAAGGTGGTTCGTGCTTCGCGGCGTGGTGGTTCGTGCTTCGCGGCGTGGTGGTGGCTGGCCTCGGTGGTTACAGATCTGAGAAGAGAGCCACGCCGTGGGTCTCTCCATGGTGGTGGCTGGCCTCGGTGGTTACAGATCTGAGAAGAGAGCCACGCCGTGGGTCTCTCCTTGGTGGTGATAGATTCCAAATTCTAAGCCCAATAACCAACGCCGGCGTTTCCATGAAGCACACATTTTACTTCGGGAACTTAAAACTATAACTATTTGTAGCTAATGGGGATAGAGTGTTAAAATAGAGCACTGCTGGAGCCTTTTTTTTTGCTTCGTTCCCTATTTGTAGAGATACAATGTAGTTTTAAAGAACTGCTGGTGATGCTCTTAGTGTCCACTCTTCTATACTTTCAATAATTATCCTGTTATTTAACTAAAAATGATTTAATAATATGACAAATTAGGGATGTAAAGGTAGATTATGAAACTTGTATTTATATTCAAATTCTATAAAATTATGACACACATTTTACACTTAAACTATAACTATTTGCAATGGAACTATTTCAGTTACAAGTAAGGATGCCAAATTCTTAGAAGTTGATATTTTGTTTGCTGGAAATCATGTTGCATCTATATGTAGAGTTAAAGATAGCCCAAAATCCCATTTTGAAATGAAAGATTTGGGTGAAGCATTATATATTTTCAAAAACTTATATTACTATAGATATAAAATCAAGAACATTTCAATTATCTCAAAAGCAACAAACAAACAAATTTGTCTTCAAAAATTGTGTCCAATCACCAATGTCAACTGGAGAAGAAAAAAGAGAAACAGAGCATAAACCACATACCACGTGTGTTGGTGCATAATATATGCTATGGTATGTATTAGACTTGACTCAGCTTTGCTATAAGTCTTTTGTAAGTAGATTTTAAAGTAATCTAGGTGAGGTCCTCAATTAGTTTTAAAAATAATTTTAAGATATTAAAGGAGCAAAGAACTTATAAGCTGGCTTATAATAATAATGGTAATGATGTGAAAGTTATTGGATACTTTAATACTGCTTTCATGTTACCATTTTAAATGAAAATATCAATTCACTTTTTATTTCTCAAATCTTTATTCTTTTTCTCACACTTTTTGACTCTAATAATCAAACATAGGCTTTGTTTGTTTCAATAGAAAATGTCTTTCAAGTTTTCAGGAGTTTGGCCTGATTGAAAATGTTGGTTAAGTTGAAAACAATTTTGATTTAACTAGCAAAATAAGGGTCTTAAGGCGTCAATTGTTTTACGCCTTAAAAGGGAGTCAATCAATTTCCCTAAAACATAGAACCCTCTCCCACCCCCACCCTTTGCATTTGTCGACCTAACAAACAACCCACTGTTGTAGACGTCATTGCTCCTCTTCATTGCTACCGTCGTCATTTATCGACCTAATCATCGTTGATCAATAAGTCACTGCTCACATCTCTCCAGCCAATCGATAAGCCACTCACCCCTCCACCAAGACAAAATCTCCTCCGACGACAAACTCACGGTTAAATAAAGATTGGTGACCCTCTAAGATTGTCCAAACCACCAAAGAGAGATTCTTCATTTGGGTATGGTCAAAAAATAAAAAAATCCCTGGCTATAGATTTGCAACTCCTATAATTTTAATAAGAAGAATATTGATGTAATGATTTTTATTAGAACAATATTATTTGCTAAAATGGTTTGATTTGGTGTTGGTTGGATTTTTGTATTCATTATGTTAGATTTTGTGAAATTCCTAGTTAAATTCAATATTCGTACTATGTTTTTTTTTGGCTAAATAAGGTTATACTATGTTAAATATTGGCCAAATTGCATAATCACCCCCTGGGGTTTGACTCAGTTGCAAACAGACCTTTTTTGTTCATTAAGAACAAAAATGGTGCATATTTTTATTTCCATATAAAAAATAGCAAAATAAAAAAATTTTCAATTTTCAATTTTCTAACTACCATATAAAAAATAGAGCCAAACGCTTACACTCAAACAAATTCGGTTATAATGGTTTTTTTTTTTTTTTCTTCTTCTTTGGGGAAATCAAGTTCTAAACTCTTTCTTTTGGTGCCCTATAAAATCTCTTTCTCCTTTAGTTAAAAAAAGAAGAAGAAAAAAGAGAGGCCTTTTCGTTGACTTACAAAGCAAGTCTCCGATTCTTTAAAAAAAGAAAGAAAGAAAAAAACGAAAAAGCCAAGTCTCCTTTTCCGTGACTGATGGAGTAGATTTGCTTTCTTTTCACATTTGTTGGCCCAACGAACATGAAACACGTAGAAGAGTGGTTTCTCAGTCAATCACGATGGTCCAGTCTATAAACCCAGACACCCAGTTGCCAGTGAGTTGCACGGTATATAGAAATCAACCACTTTTGAGATGAATAGAAAAAGACTTTTTTGAATAGTCTATAGTCGTCTAATATTTGCAGCACAGACTACTGTGAGACAATTGTAGAAATTTTTACATATTCAGGTTTTCACACTTGGGATCAGCGCAAACTATATATAGTTTATAGATTATACAATCTTTAGTTTATTTATTAAATTAAAACTGATAGAAACGTTTTGGCATAACATTACATTTTAAATAATCAAACGAATCAATAGCTGCAGATTAAAGTGCACACAAATACCTCTATAAAAAAGAAAAAGAAAAAAAAAGTGCACACAAATACAATGGAATTACGCAATAGACTATGTTGCTTTAAAGTCACATTCGAGTCATTTTAATAAATCTAAGTTTGTTTGTTTTTTTCCCAAGTGATAGCATAATCAAATCCTCCTATCAATCAAAAGATTCTTATAAAATCAAATAGATAAAGAGCAATCATATATATATATATATGGGTTTTAATTAACTCAATTAATAAAGTCTTTTGTCTTTGAATAAGAGACCGGGTGACCTGATGGTAAGAGCATTTATCATGGAATAGATGCCTTAGGCTATATATATATATTATTTGATAGTTAAGTGAGAGGATTTAAATCTTGGTTTTCCTTATAAAAGAGACCAATTAATACCAATTAAGTTTTAAACTCTTAGTGAACGATTATATAACTTGGGTTTGGGCAATGAGAAAATTATATTTTGATTGTGAAAGATTAAAAAAAAATAAAAAAAAAATTAACGTATCAATTAAAACAATTGTTGAGGAGCTTGAATTACATGTTATAAATTTCAAACATGAGTTAGTGTTGAAGTGTCAAAATTCTTCCTATGGAATCAGATATCAATTATAGAAAAGAAAGCATGCAATGGAAAATGGTACCAAAAATCCGTCATTGCATCCTTCTTTTTCTATTGTCCACATCGGAGAGGGACCCGGAACATTATCTAGATTGAAACTTCGAAGTTCTTTCTTTGGCTTGACCTTAATAAACTTGAAATGTGAAAGAGAGGAAAACGCGTGGGCCGTCGGGTTTTTCTAGTTCTAGAAGGCCCACACAATTTCAAACAGAGAGCTATAACAGGGATCGAGACATGATAATGATTTAATGATGTAATATTTTTACTTGGTTAAGAATCCTCTCACAATTGGTATAATATTGTATTTTTTGGCAAAGTCTAACCCATCTTATGGTTTTGTGAACCCAATTCTGAACGCTGAGAAGCATCCCATTATGAACTCAGTTTTGAACATTCACTTAAGTGATATGAGACTCTTAATTTAAACAAATGGCCCGATTCAACAATAAATGTGAGAAACATAAGGAGAGTAGTGCCTAAAGTCTCATATTTAAAATTGTAAAAATAACTTTTCATCGCAATTGTTGAATCAAATATATTAAAAGATATTAAAATATTACTTCCGAGATAAAAAGTTGCTTTTGTAGCTCTCGATCCCATACCTCAACAAAAGCTAATTCTTCTGGGATAATTCTCATGGAATATAGCTCTTTCGTGAAGCCTTCCATATGGATTAATGTGCATACTCAAAATTGCGAGCATGGTATAACAGTAGGACCGAAAAAATATTTTAGTTTCTGTTTGTGACATTTTTCTTTAATTGCTGATTTGGAGATCTTTAATGGTTGATGTGGTATTTTTATTCTGTTTTATTTTTATATTATCAGTAAATTACAAAATAGTAATTTGAAATCATATAACTTATTTACAAGTTTAAGCAATTCCATCTCAAGATTATGTAAGTATATTTTTATTAGAGAGGAACACAATATTTTTTACAATAGTTGACATGACCTGTTGTGATTGGAGTAACATCACTTTCACTTATATCCATAATTAACATTATTTTTATTATATATTAATCACAACAGATAATGTCTATCGTTATGACAAAAAAAAATAGTAAGAAATATTATCCCTCGGGAACTATTGGTTATTAGAAGCATTGAAAAGCCTGAAATCCCTGATTAGTTTGATCTAACCACATAAGACAGGCTATCGTGGTATACTAAATAGTAATGAACTTTTTTATTTTTTGCTAAATAGTATAGTAATGAACTTTTGTATCATTATCAACGTTGGAAATTAATTTAGTTTCTAAAAGTAAGTATCGGACGTTGACTCGGTCTTCGTGTAGACTTTCGGTCTTCGTGTAGACTTTTCCGCTTATATTATTGCCTTACAAAACTTATATCATATTTGGTTGGCCTCGGTCCGTGGTGTCGCTTTCTTTATCTCAGAAAGTAATTTTGAGTTCTATGAAAAATTTAAAGAACAAAAAAGTTGAACACAACTGCCAAAGTTCCGTCAATTTTGTTTACTGCAATTTTGACTTCTATGTGAATGGTCTATTTGCTTGCTACGTAATGGATTGAAGGAAGATTCCTACAAAACGGGTTGGAGGAAAAGTTTCTCTCTAAAAAATATTGTGTCCTATTTAGAGAATCATTTTTTTTTTTGCTTTAATAAATGATTTTGAACTTTAGGCATTCAAGGAAGTTTCCTGGAAAACCAAAAAAAGAAAAAAAAGAAGGTAATTTTGTAGAGGCAATTTAGTATAAATACCCCCAAGATTTTTTTTCAATTTGAAGCCCAACTCAAGCTCTCCAACAGGCAACAAATTAACATTCAACACTCTTTCCTCTACCTACCACTCTCCCAGTCTCATCTTCTTCTCACTAAGCCGACTATATATATATATATATGTCACTTCCCACATTGGCCGCCATTATTTCCACGCACCCTTTGCCTCCTCCCGGGTACTCTTTTCCAGTAAGCTGACCAAAAACATTTGAGAACAATTCCTCTGGGCAAAGCATCTCTAGAAATCAAGGTAAAACCTTTTAGTTTTCCTTATATAAATATTCTTTATTTTTAAATACTTTGAGCTATGACCATACTTGACCTTTATGGATAATAGACGAGGATTTAAGTGTCACAATGGTGTTTTGAAGGGTCTTGAGTTTCAATTGAACTGAAACATTGTGTGTATATATTTCTTACAGGCTAGCCAGGTTTATAGCTACCTGACCCCTTCAATGGCAAGCAAAACCTCAAGTCTTTCATGGCTTCTCCTTCTCAGCATCGCTTCCACTCTGCTTATTGGTCACTCAGCTTCTCAGAATGATCGAAAGGCAAATATCTCTATAGCTGATCTTTTATATTTTTTTATGGAAGCGAGCTTACCCACTTAATAAATTCACGGCTAAATATCCCTAAATTTGGAGAATGTATCTTTGACGAACAAGATTTAGTTAAAAATCAATTAGTTGTAATTTTATTAACTACTCATAAGATTATCTATTTGCATCTTTTATCACAAGATCTATTTAATGAGTCTATAATTTGTTTAAATAATCTACGCGAATAGTTTTATGAGTTATCATATAGTGATTTGTAGTAAAATTGTTATAAATTGGTTTATAACTAAATTTTATTTAATATGCATCTTTCATTCAACATTATCGTGAATTTCAAATGATTGTTATTTCATAATTATTGCTGAAATTGGCCTTGTAGACTGTAGTTCATGTGGGGCAACTTTTTTATTTTTATTTTTTGCTAAACATGTGGGGCAACTTAAACAGACTTTATTTTCTCCCATGATTGTGCTTGCAGGCATATATTGTGTATATGGGCAACAAGAGGGACGAAATTTCTACGTCATCCCTTTACACAAGCATGTTACAAGAAGTCATTGGCAGGTTATAAAAGTAGTGTAATGGCAACATCAGATCGAAACTTGCTATATAATGCTTGAATTTCTTTGTTATAACATGCTTTTGGAAATTTTCACAATTAACGTTGTTGTCACTTTGTCACTTGTCACGTTATATTTAATATTTGAGTCTTTCATATGTTATTTATATTATTTGACATAATGTAAGTGTTGCGCAGTCACATTAAGTCACATTATTCCTAAAAAAAAGAAGAAGCTCTGTCACATCATCTATAATGTAATAAAAATTGGGATTTTTTTGGTTAATTATATTTCATGGAACTTAACAAGAAGTTACGTTGAGCTATATTTCAAAATCCTTATTTGTTTAGTTATATCTTTGTTATATACTGATCGTCTTACAAGGGACTGTTCATAAGTGTGATGCAATGCATAAGATAAAAGTCTCAGGTTATTTTGATGGACAAGTATGTGTGGATATTTTAAGTCTTTGAGATTATGCTATCACTTTTACTCAAAAAAGAAAAAAGAAAAAAGAAAAAAAGTCTTGGGATTATGAGGATAAAGTTATATGTAAGGCTATCTCTTCTTTTGATTAAAGAGATCAAACTTTAAAGAGAAAAGAACCACAAAATAAAAGGAAGATAGTGTAGAAAATGATAAAATAGGGAAAAGTAAAATATTTAAACTAGTTGATTTTGTTTTCTAAAATTATTTTTAAATCCTCATAGGATTCTTTAATCCCATAACTCCTACATTCATGATAAATCGACCCTTAACGGCTGAAACGATATAAATTGATTAAATTCCCACCTCTCGATCCAAATTTAATATGTTTGTACTTTATACTATTTGACCTCCGACATATTAATAAGCACAAATGTGCATCTGACATTCGTACCTATTATTACTTTGGCTAATAGGATTGTTTTTTTTTTTTGATACTTTGGCTAATAGGATTGTAGGAGCTTAATGTTTTGCTTTTGATATAATGGGAATGATATTTCCACACTAAAATAGAAAAAAGTGTTGACCAAATAGCCCTTACACTTAACAAATGTTCAATCATTGATCATTTGCATATTTAAGGATTGTTTGGTCTTTTTAAAACATACTTTTTTATGTTAGTGTGGAAATAACACATTTGAGCGTGGAAATATCACTTTCCTTGATAATTCGACAGTTATAACAATAAGAAATAAGGATTTGAATCTTAATACTACACATAATTTCATAAAAGAGACCTTGCAATATCATTAAAGTACAAAACTCTTGACATACAAGTCTAAAGTTAGTAATCTACCCAATAATTATGTTAAAAACTTAAAATGGATGCTCCAAAAAATGCATATGGAATTATGGATAATGAAAATATATCATGATCGTAGTAAAACTTTGATCTAAATAAAAATAAAATTATGATATATGTATAATACGTCAGATTCTATGGACTTAATTAGGGATGTGAATATTTTTGACAAACTTAATTAGGGGTGTCAAAATTTATAAGCACACACATGCGAACTCAATATGAAGATGATACATATTTTTGTTGATTAGTGTTGTTTAGTGTAAATGAGTTTACGTCAAAAAGAGACTTGCAATCAACCCGAAATGACTCGCCTTGACACGAAGCAATATAAATAAATGTTATCTTTATTAATCATTAATTTGAATTTTAAATATAGAATAAATAATTAAAAAAAATTTGAAACTCTAAAATCACTAATTCTTTTACCCAAAATAAAATAAAACTCTCATTTCATTTTATTTTTGTTAGATTGTGTCTTTCTAAAACTCTTTCTTTTGCAAAGAGAAGCAAGGAAGAATAACTCGCCTATTAAAGTTATTAGGAATTGAAATGCTTCTAGACCTTAACTTGTCAAATGCATATGCCTGGTTTCAGCCATATTGGACCAGAATCTTTACTCTATAGCTACAAAAGGAGTTTCCATGGATTTGCAGTGGAGCTAACAGAGCAAGAAGCTCAAACAATGGCTGGTGGGTGAACTTAATCTCCAACCACACCCCCGGCCCCAAAAAAAACAAAAAAATTCTGGGAATCAATAACAAAATGTTGTAACAATGAATATGTAGGAATGGATGGCGTGGTGTCGGTGTTCCCTAATGAAAAGAAAGAGCTCCATACAACAAGGTCATGGGACTTCCTTGGCTTTCCGAAGCAAGTGGAAACAACAACAATTGGAAGCAACGTGATTATAGGAGTGCTGGACTCTGGAATTTGGCCAGAGTCTGATAGCTTTAATGACAAAGGATTTGGTCCACCACCTAGCAAATGGAAGGGCACTTGCAAAGGCTTAACCAATTTCACTTGTAACAAGTATATCTTTAACATCCAATCCAACTAATTTGTTTTAGAAATTAAGAGTCCAAAAGTACAATTAGTTAACGTGTTTACACTACGCAGTAAAATCATTGGAGCAAGATATTACCGTAGCGATGGAGAGTATGAAAAAGCAGATATTAAATCTCCAAGAGATTCAGATGGCCATGGGACACATGTTTCATCAATAGCAGCTGGGAACATTGTTAGCATGGCAAGCGTACAAGGACTTGGCTTGGGAACAGCAAGAGGAGGGTTTCCATCAGCACGTATTGCTGTGTACAAAATATGTTGGCTTTTTGGCTGTACTGATGCTGATATTCTTGCAGCATTCGATGATGCAATTGCTGATGGGGTTGACATAATATCTATTTCACTTGGTGGATCTACTAGGAACTATTTTACAGATTCAATTGCAATTGGTGCCTTTCATGCTATGAGAAATGGGATATTGACATCAGGTTCTGCTGGTAACCGGGGTCCAGATCTAGCAACCCTCACAAATTTTGCTCCATGGTATCTTTCTGTGGCTGCAAGCACCATAGACCGAAAGTTCTTCACCGAGGTCCAATTAGGTAACAACAAGACCTATGAGGTAATTAAAATGTCTAAACCCCTGTTTTGTCCTCTTCCGAAAAATAATAACATTAACAAAATGCTAATACATAAGGGAAAAAGTTCTAAAATTATCAGTAGATGCTATGATTTTATTGTTCATATTATTACTCCAAATTAATTTGTATATAAGACTTAACAGCAATGAGTTTTAGTTCACATAAAATAGAAAAGATACAAGCAATGAATTTTAGTTAGTTTAGAAGTACTGAGCTAACCATGTTCTTGATCATGTGGAATCGTACGTGTAAACCCATAAAATTAAAATTACAAACTAATTTGGAAAATTTCTTTACTCCATGTGTAGGGAATTTCAATTAATATATTTGACCTCAAGAATGAAAAGTATCCAATAATTTATGGTGGAGATGCACCAAACACCACAGCCGGTGCTGATGGGCTCGTTTCCAGGTAACTGAAAAAACAAACAAAAAAATCCAAATAAGCTTTTTACTATTTTTTTTATATACATATGGTCAAAAGGAATAAGTTCAATCATTTGCCTGTGTGTACATAAAACTATCAAACTAGCAGGTAAATACTACTTGTGCTTCAAAATTGCAGTACCAATTAATATTAGTTAAAAAATGGAACTTATTGCAAAAATGCAGGTCTTGCTTCGATTATACACTGGACCGGAATTTGGTGAAAGGTAAAATTGTACTTTGCGATGGTGAGAATGATGGGGTTGGGCAATTGTTAGCCGGTGCAGTTGGTACTGTGATGCAAGGCCGACGCCCCAATTCTGGTGTTTTTGCTTTTCCCTTGCCTGCATCTTACCTTAGCTTGGAGGATGGTAACAACATTTACTCGTACATAAATTCAACAAGGTATTAATCTAAAATACCTTAGACAATTAAGGACTTCACAACACATACTAATCCTAATAGACATACACAATTTACAGGAGCCCAACTGCGACTATTCTTAAGACTAATGAGCGTAGAGATAAATTTGCCCCTTACATAGCCACCTTCTCATCAAGAGGTCCAAATCCAACTTCACACAACATTCTCAAGGTAACATCCTAATAGTCACATATTCACATTTGGCTCTTTGTATTATTCATCTTACTGAAACATTCTTCATGTTGTTGTAGCCGGATTTAGCTGCTCCTGGAGTTGACATTCTAGCTGCATGGTCTCCAATTTCCCCAATTTCCGAAGTTGAAGCTGACCTTGATAAGAGAGCACTATCATATAATATAATCTCGGGGACATCAATGGCTTGCCCACATGTTTCAGGAGCCGCTGCCTACATTAAATCCCTTCACCCCACATGGTCACCTGCCGCTATTAGATCTGCTCTTATGACTACTGGTAATACTAATAGCTATATACAGTTCCTAATCTTGGCAATTTTAATTCAGATCATAACCATGACCAAATTTGGTGTACTACTTGCAGCTGTCCCCATGAGTGCTGAAAAGAGCCCTGGGGCTGAATTTGCATATGGTGCTGGCAATCTTAATCCTCTTAATGCTTCAAATCCTGGTTTAATATATGATATTGATCCACTTGACTACATAAAATATTTGTGTGGACAAGGATTTAGCACCAAGTTGTTACAAGCAATTACTGGGGACAAAAGTAGCTGTCCTGAAGGCAGTGATGGAGCAGTGTTTGATCTAAACTATCCTTCTTTTGCTCTATCGACGCCACCCTTGAATTCTATAAGTCATGTTTTCAATCGGACAGTGACCAATGTTGGACTACCAACATGTACATATAAAGCTATTGTGACCACCCCACCTGGACTTAGTATCAAAGTGAACCCTAGTGTTCTATCATTCACATCTCTCGGACAAAAGCTATCGTTTTCGGTCACGATTGAAGGAACATTAGAAAAACAAATAGTCTCTGCTTCTTTAATCTGGGATGATGGTACGTTTCAAGTGAGGAGCCCCATTGTTGTGTATGGTGCATTTTGATGTTCCATATATGGTACATGTAGTATCAATATAAATAAAGAAAAAAGCTTTGAAGTAATATGGATAATAGAATAGGATGAAGTCAGTCATGAAACACACAGAAAATTGGTTGTAATTTGAACCTTCGCTCATAATTGCAATGAATTGTAGTGTTCCTATTATTGAGTAAGTGTTAATTCGTGCAATCTAAGGGAAAGTTTGATAAAAAAAATAAAATATTTATATATAAATATGATATATACATAGTGACCCAATCACTATTGCAAAGCTAATAAAGCGATGGTGCAATTTTATGCAGCTGATTCTAGTGGTACTGGGGGTGGTAATCCACGATTCTCATGGACTAGTTATAGCTAGCTTGTGTGAAAAATCATGTAGGGGATTTTGTGTTCACGACTCTTTTCGGCTAACTACACATCAAGCCTTGAGGCCTAAGTCAGTGTACGATTAAAACCAGGTCCCTTTGGGTCATGGATCTTTACAGACGAATGGCTTGCTCCCTGGCTGATTATACGTAAAACGTTGAACCCAAATTAGCAGTCGAGTAAGACAAAGCCCCTTGGGGTGTGGATCTCTTTATGGACAAAAAAGCTCCTTGTGGCGGATTACATATCAAACCACTAAACCTAATTCAACGAATGAACCAGACCCTGCTTTTTTGGAATTTGGACCATGGGTCTTATTTCTTTGACACAGACAACTTGAAGGGCCCAATAAGCACATTTAGCCATAGCTGATATAGGATAGATTTTTTTTTTGATAAGAGCTGATATAGGCTAGATATCATATGACCATCTGGATAAGGGCATAAAGCTTGCTAAAAATCACATACAGCACAATCCACAACTCATGGTCCAACTCATGATGAGTTCTAGCTCTAAAACGTACTATATGAATTCTTATTGGTCCGCTAGATGTATCATGAATGTAACCATCTTTATTTGCTATCAAAAAGAAAAAATATTATGCCTAGTACGGTAATCCTAAAATCAGTGATAGTCTATATTATTCTACAAAACTATGTTGTACATATTTATGGTATAACCTATTTTATTCTAACACACAAAAATGTGTCCAAGATTTAATTTTAATATTTGTGCCAAACGTTGAATAAACTTCACAACAAGAACTGTTTTGGACAGTTTTGTTTGTTGGCGGGCTAGATGTTTGGGATCAGAAGACAAGCTCAAGTGCAATTCCTTCCTAAATATAGCCTATTTCTCTCATTGGCAATAAACTTACACAAGAGCCTGTTAAATTTTTTGTTTTAATAGAGTATAGCGACGTGGTATTCACTTCTCTCACTGTCTCACATGAATGATGAGTCCCATCATATATTTAATTAGTATGATCCACAATTTATTTGAGAGTGAGAGTACCATATCACTAGAAGTACTGAATAATTATTATAACCATTTGCTTATCCTTATATATTAAGGACAACTATATGTAGTCACAATGAAAAAGTTTTTATACTACTTCACCACATACAAAAAAGAACTCTAAATGAGGGGACAAAAGTTTCTTTGACACCTTACAATACATTTATCATTTTGATAACTTTAAATAAGTCAATTTAACATCATCTCAAAATGAGCATTTAACTAACAAACTAACCATTTATTTATTTTATTTTTTTAATCTGACTAAGCCACATTATTTTTCAAAAATATATTGTAATTTTAATATGTATTTCTATAGGATTTTATCATTGTCTACTTCTAAATTTTACAATAATTTAAGTACGTAATTTAAATTTAAATGAATTGGAGTTGTTGATGCATTAGGTGGTTTTGGAATGATCTACATTGAGTGTTAAAAGAGCCATTAAACTTGAATGGTAGCACAATTGGCTGGGGATCATGAAGTATGTCATTAGTTCAAATCCCACTTTTCCTTAAGGCCAAACCTTACTTGTGTGAGAGAGAGAGAGAGAAGCCATTGTCAACAACAATAAGAATCACTTTACTATAAAAGTTGGTAAAACACCAATAACTTATATATTCTTTAGGTGTATGAAAATTGGTTGCTAGATTGACTAGCTATAAGTATACAATTTCCAACACACTGATTATATTATTAATTAGTTGATTCACAACGATATGCACCATGATCCATGGTCTTCAGTCTTCCAAAGACACCGTATAATCTACAAAAACACAATGAGTAAAGATTTAGGAGTACTAATAGACATCTGTAAGCCATACTAAATAATAAATTTGCAAATCAAGCATAGGATAAAAGCAAGAATGGCGAAAAAAAAAAAAATGAATTGATAAAATTATAATAATATGTCAACGAACCTCCACACTTATAGGCATTGTGATGTTTGGTAGCTTTGCAACGTTTCGGTATGGTTGCTATAGCTTCAGACACAACCCCCACTACAAAAAACACTCTCTTTTACGTCAAGTCTTTTCCGTCAACTTAAAAGTTATCCCGGTAAGCTTTAAAATAGGTATGATAACAGCCCAAACTTTTTTTATATATTTTTTAAAAAGCCCAGGTACCAGTCCAATTTTCGTTTCTAAATTTTTTTAAAAAGCCCAGGTACCAGCCCAATCTTCTCTCTATTTATCAATCAATATCAATATCAATATATATATAAAAGCAGAGACCTTCAATTGAGGTTCTGCCAAGTGTCTCTCTTTTTACAGTGTAAGATTATGCCAAGTGGCATGTTTATCTATTGTTTAAATTTGTCAAGTGATACAATGTTTAAATAAATTGACTTAATGTATTTTATTTAATGTTTTCTCTCTCTCTGTTTCACGTCTCTCTCTGCTTCACGCCTCTCTCTCCCCCTCTTTCATACGTTGCAATCCCTGGAGTTCAAGTAGATAGAATTCCAATCTCTCTCCCTCTTTATTTGTTGGCACCAATGAACCAAGGTGAGTTATTTCTCTTTCTCTATTTATTCACCGATTTTCTTTGTTTTTGTTTTTCCAATAGGTGTGGCTAATCTGCTTTCAATGGGTGCGTTTAGGCGTTCATGTATGATTGGGGTTTTTCCAACCAACTGAAAGCACCGCCATTATTGGACAGTAAGCCTTTTCTTTCTTTCTCTCTTTCTTTTTGTTTTTTGATTTTCTCTCTCACTTCCTCTGCAGTTTTGTTCGTCCCTGATCTTACTCGGGTTTTCCAGTGCACTTTTTATGGTTTGTGGCTTATTTTATTTTGCTTGGTTTTCAAATTTTCAAGCGGTATGCTACTTCTTTGAATTCATTTTTTTTCTTACTTCAACAGTTGCACCTCTTACCCTATATTTCATTTGATTTGTAGTGTGGTGTAGTGATGAATTGTTCAATCTTTCTTAGGCTGCAAGTTGTATTCAATGTGTTTGAAGAAATGTCTATTAGAAACTTTGGTATTGGGAGTTATATTGTAGTATCGGTAGTTTGAGGCACACCGGAAATGGACAGCCGTGGACTTCATTGTGAGTTTTTCTTCTTTTTATTTTTTATTTTTTATTTGAGAATTGTTTATTACTTTGTAGGTTTTGATAAGGATTTTTTTTATTTTTTTTTAAAAGAGACTTTTAAGTGTTGATTTTGTCGTTTTGAATGTTGGGTTTTTGTGCTGAAGGATTATGTGTGTAAGAACAAATGGCTATATCTCCTAGGTGTTCGACCAAAGTTCTCTAAGAGGATCTTTGGTAGATTCTATTATAGTACATCCACTTATTGTAGTAATACTTTGAAACTGTTTTTGGAAATTAGAATAGTGGAATTACATTGATTTTAGTGACATTTGAAGTTATTGCCTTATGTTTTACTTTAAGATATCCTTGGAATTTATGTTTAATTAAACGATGGTTAGTTTTTTCTTTCAAGGTTTTAGATCTTATAATCCCGCAACTTCTTCCTGGTGTTTAAGTGGGTTGGATTGCATGTTCTTCCTCAATCTAATTGATTTATTTGTTTGCAGCATGTTGTTTGTATATACATTTTTACTTTGCTTAATCTTGCAAATCTAACTGGTCAGTTTTCTAGCTTTTATTTCATTTCCCACCCAAGTTCTCTTAGTGTTTCAAGTATTTTGGTGTAGGTTGCTAAGAGATAGGGACAGAAGCAAGATTTCAGAAAGATTTTCTTAATCAGCTGGTAAAACATTACATTCAGATGCCTTGCTTCATACATGCACGCACATACACACACACCTGGGTGTATATTTCTTATGATTTTTGGCTAGCTCTTGGTTCTTACTGTCAAGATATCCTAATTTTGTTGAAGGAACTGCTACTTTATTTAAGTAAATTTCGAATTGAGCATGATAAATAAAAAATTTTCCGTGGTAAGAAGGATTATTTTTTGCTAGGGTAGTATACGACTTGAAAGTAATGTAGTTTCCTGGCATGGAATGTGGACATGATTATATTGAATGGTTTAGGATGTATAATGGAGTTTTTTTATTTTTTTTTTGTGTGTGTGTGTGGTCTTTTTCTGATTAATCTCCTATCAAATATATGTTGCATCCATACATGAATTGGATAGTAATCTCTACTCTGATATATTAAGGATTAGTTATGCAGCATCAATTTTTACCGGCCCGTTCCACCTTGGATCCTTCCCCTCCCACAGCTTCTTTGGTTTGGATTCCACCTCCTTTTCCTTTTTTTCAAGATTAAAGTTGCTGTAAAATACATGCCAGACTTAGGAGGATTTGGGATGGGAGCACTTTTAAGGGATTTCCAAGGAAATTTTGTGGCTGCTAAAGTAGAGATACTCAAGTACGAAATATTTTGGAGGGATTTCTTCGTGCGTTTTAATAGAATCAAATGACTACAGAAGAAATGAGACAATAAGACTACTAGAATTTTAATGAGGATGTTGTCTTTTGGGACAAGAACCAATTATAAGGCATCTAAATGAATTTCTATGGTTCAAGTTGTAGACACCACAGAGTTGATAGGAAGGCCAAAAAGAACATGTTGGAGGTTGTGAAACAGGATGATGCATGCCTTATAATTTAATAAAAATTATTCTTTTGAATAACAACACCAACAAACTCAAGGTCATAAACAGAACTCTTATAAAAAATATTACCATTTTAGTGAAAAACAGTTATGAATCTTCTCTTAATCAATTTATCAAGACTATGTAGAATTGATTTGCATGAGTAGCATCTTGCATGTTGATTTCCTTATATTGTTTTATGCTTGCACCCATTTTCTCATATTTAGTATGACAACTGCAGCAGAACCCTTATGATGAAAGTCATTTGTATTGGTGAAAAACAGTTAATGAAACTGCCCCTGATATATTTGATAAGGCTTTGTCGAGTTGGTTGGTTATCCAGACCATTTATGATTTTGACAATATTTGGGCCATGAAATTGTGGCTATTTTAAGTTTTCTATGATACTGTTTCAACTCTGCTTGAAGCTGCAAAGGTTAATTTTAGAGATATCTTAAGCCAAATACCAACTGCATTTTGGAAAAGTATAATTTTTTTCTCTTTATGGGATATAAACATTTATATATATATTGGTACTTCGTTACATGCTTATGGGACAAGTTCTTATGCTTTAAGGTAGGACTCTTATGAAGTTCTTTTTGTCTACAGTATTTTAGATTCATATTTTGACATTTTTTCTTAAATCAATGATTCTGTTCTAATACTTTTGTATGGCTTCAGTTCAAGATCTATAGGGCACTTCCTATTTCGCGGAGCTTTTATTGAGCAAATTCAGAATATTATTATATTCATTGATCAGTTTGAGAATCTTTACAAGCATGTACAACCAGAGCTTTCCCAAGCACGTAAATTCCTTTATACAAATGTTTTTGGATTATACAAATGTTATCTATAGTGTAGTAACTGATTTGTTTCAAGTTCATTGATTTTAGATGAATTGAGTTTGGTTGATTAATGATCTCTCCCTAATTGTAATTCTTGCCTTAATTATATATGATGATCAAAGTTTATTCCTAAGTAGCATTGTGAGATGAAGATTTTTTTTTTTTTATTACCAATCTTATTTAATATATAAATTTGAACCTTTATTTTGAGCTAAATTTTCTTATCTTCATTCATTTTTAAGTCATTGTACCTTCAAGCAAAATAAATATATGTAATTTTTAATAAATTATCCCGTGCATCGCACAGGTTAGCGACTAGTTTATTTAATCTTTAAAGAAAACCCCCCCACAGATTTAACGTTAAAACTAAAAGCCCATTCAAAAAATTCTCTCTCTCTATAGCAGTTCGAGCTTCGTCTTCATCTTCGTCGTGCTCTCTCTCTCAAGTCTCATGGCTACCTCTGCGTATCTCACTCTGTAAGTCACGAATCTAATCCCTCACACACACACACACACACTCTCTCTCTCTCTCTCTCTCTCTCATAAGAAAAATAAAACCCTAGAAATTTACACTATATTTTTTCTATGGCTTTATTTCAATTTGATCTTATTTTGCATTTGAAAGCATTTCGTTTCAAGATTCGAGCTAGGTTCTGTGGATGCTCTTTTTTTCCACATTTGCCACGTGTCGCCTTGTGAATGATGGAACGTGACCTTTATTGTTTGATGGGGTGTTGAATCCAAAACTCGACATTAGGCTAGTGGTTTGCCTAGCGGCAGATGGTGCAATTCCCTTGAGTCTAAATCTGTCACATTTGGAGTCTGCCAAGTCTAGGTCTGCGGTGGAACAAGGAACTCGAGATTTGGTGTCTGCCAGAGCATGAGAACCAGTTTGCCGGACCAAAATCCAAGTGGAACACAACACACGTGTCGTCTCATGAGTGGTCGAACGTGGGGTGGATCTATTTGATGGGGATGTTGAACCCAAAACTCTACACCAAGCTCGTTGGATCACCTGATGGCTGATGGTGCTTCCCTCTGGTTTTCTGATCTACCGGGCCACAATACTCATGGGGAGAGTCACGGTAGACAGACTGAGTTAATGCCGCAGATCAAAACTAATTGCCATAAACTTTGCTTTCACTAGGGCATTCAGTGACAACAACACATAAGAAATGTGTAGTGCAAATAATAGAACTCAGGTGCCAGTGATCTATTGGGCCACAATACCCATAGAGAAGGTCACGGTAGACTAACAGAAACCAGCACCGCAGATCAAAACTAATCACAATAAACCTTGGATTCGTCAGGGCTTGCAATGATAATAGCATTTAGGAAATACACAATAGATTTGCCAGTAGATAGACAACATTAATCCCTCAGATCAAAGTTAAACACAATAAACTTGGCTTTCACAAGGATTTGCAAAAAGTAACATGTAAGAAATATATAACAAACCATGGAACTCAGGAGATTTGGGGAGTAGGAAGAGGATTATTTACTGTGCAAAAGTGTATGAATCAACATCATTAATTGGTATGTGTGTTTGGTGGTTGAGTAGGTTTTTTGGCTGTGGCAGACTGAAGGTGTCTCAGTCTACCACAGATCTGCAGAAAGTGTTCTGCAGAATTTGGTTGTCTTCAAGCTTGAGGAAAAGAGCTTAGTTTCAGACCAAGATCAACCAACCCCCTTTCCTCTTTCTCACCCCCTTTTATAGTGGTGTTAATATCTTGTGGTTTCACCCATTACCCTCTTAATCATGATGATTACTGTTTACCTAAGAGATAAAAATGGTGGATTTGACTTGTCTGCTGCAGACCTGATTTGGGCTGCGGCAGACAGCTAATTTCTCATTTCTGGTGTTGGGGAGAGTGAGTATTAAATGCTTGACAAGGGGAGTTGAGGTAATTAAGTTGACTCATACACATTTTGCATAATCAAGTTTGATCTTACCATTTTTGCATTATTCCCCAGCAGATTAATGCTTTTTATGTTACGGCAGATCAAAGAAATTCAGTAAATTAATCCCCTTACCTCCAAACCGTTCTTCCTAAGTTCCATGTTGAAGATGAGCAAGGACCACCGGAGTGCTGGGCTATGGTGGTCATTGCTCTTGAGTGGTGGCAGCCTTGGTGGCCATAGCAACTTCCTCGACCTTTTCAGCTCCTCTTTTGTCTTCCTCATGATTTCTTGTCACATCTGGAGCTGCGGTAGACGGTTTTGTGGTAGTGTCTATCGTGACCACTAGGCAATGAGGAGTTTCAGCCATGGAGGATTGTGCTGGTCTCTTGGGGAAGACAATGAACAGTGCTGCATCTGATTGATATGTTGCTTGCCTTGTCTTCTCCATCACTTCACTTTTCCCAGCTGATGCTGTCGCAGACGTTCTTCTGGAGGTGTCTACGGTAACCACTGGGTAATGAGAAAAACCAGCTCTCTCCCTCATTATGAAGTCTAGAGGACCGTTTCTCTTACCTTGGAAATGTGCCCCTTCAACGCCTAGAGCAACGCACTAGGAAAGGAGGGAAAAAGGGACTTCACGTGGGTGTTTTTCCCTCTCTTTTCTTTGAATTATTTTGAATGGTCTGATGTCATTGCAGCAGACATGTGCTTGAGATTAAGTGAGCTGAATTGCATTTTTGGTCCCAATTGATAGCCCAAAGTCATTGCTTCTTGTTTTCTGCTACCGCAGATTACTGGGCTTGATTTTTCCCTTGGGCCCTCAAAACCAAATTTGAGGCTTTGGGCTTGATCTGATATTGGCCGAAAAAATGGGCCTCTACAGGTTCTTAGGTTCTTCGCTTATTGTTAATTTTCCTTCTATATTAGTCCACTTTATTTTACCTCCATATTCACAGTGCCTAATCCTTGATTTACTGAATTTTTTAGTGTTATTTGCTTAATTATTAGTGTTTTGTTGCATAATTATTAATTTACTATCATTTTGCTATGAAAATTTTATATTGTTTATGACTCTGCTTAAAAGAATAGGAAAAGAATGTAATCATGTTGGAAAGGACCTGTATGATCTGATGTAGGAGATATTTCTTATCGAGGGTATTCAATTGGAGTTTGAATGTATGTATAGAAAATCGTATTGTATTTGTATTTATATTTATTTCTTATTTAATTTTAATCTGGGTTTGTAATTAAGTTTGTACCAGTGCAGCGTTTTCTATAGCTCCTTATCCTGTTCTGACATTCTGCATAAAATATAAAAAATCAACAGTGTGTTAAGGTGAATGACTAAGAATAAAAAATCAACAGTGTGTTAATTGTACTTTTATATTAGTCACTGTAATTTTTTGTTTTTTTGTTTTGGTAAATAGAAGATGATTTATTAATTAAGCAGGGAATCAAAAAATTGTTTTCAAAACATGCAACCAAACATGTTAACATTTGGGTTTGCAAAGCTTTTCATCAGTCAGCTAGCTTAGCCGTGCCCACCAGCCGCCCTACACTGTGGAACTTTGGAAGAAAAGTCAAAGACAGTTTGATGTAGTACAAAAGAAGGCAACACCACAAAACATAGAATACAAGAGTCCTTGCTCAGGACCACTTGAGGATGAGAGAGCATTGGTTATTAATAAATCCATGTTCTATATATGGCCTACCAGGTGCATTGATCTTATCTCTCTCTCTCTCATCTGCATGTGCGTTTGCTCGATCGACAAGTATCATAGGACAAATGCAAAGGAGAAATGCTTCTTCGTAGAAGCTAAGGTGAATGGCTAAGAATTAAAAATCAACAGTGTGTTAATTGTACTTTTATATTAGTCACTTTAAAGAAAAAATGCTCCAAACTTTCTTCAGTTACTTGATTCTTGAAATACTTTATTAAGTAAATGTGTAAAATCACAATAGCTCATTCAAAATGGTCCTCTCATGTCAACATCTTGATTTAAAGATGTGGACCAATTACCAGTACTAATATTCAAGAGAACGCCGTTAAAGTAGAGATACCTCATACCTGCAAAGGCTGCAATTAAGGCTGGAACTTGCTTCCATGCTGGGTTACGCTATTGATATTATCTGTTGTCAGCTGCAAACAGAGCTTCTAGCAGTGTTAACCATCAAACTGTGAGTCGGTGCTCATATGCACAGCTAAACCAACCAGCAAACAATGTCCATTTAGCTTATTTACTTATATTTTTTTTTTTTTTTTTTGATAACTAGAAAAAGGACTTGCAGGTGCGATCATTGCTCCGGTCCACTTGAACCCGAATTTGACATGGTGTGGGACACATCTAGACAATAATGGGGCTTACCACTACTCGAACCCACAACTCCCGAACTCGCAGGTGTGATGGGTCACAAGGATTTCCTACTATTAAATCATCTCCCCAGATGGCAATGGTGGGACTAGAACCCTTGCCCACGTAGTTAGCACCTAAGGTACTAACCATTGAGCCAAGGGTTGATTCCCATTTAACTTATTTACTTGTATACACGACTTTTAAAAAACTCAATTTTTACTAAGTACAAATTTACTTTAATCAACTTTCAATAAATAAATAAATAAGTTTAAATGAAGTGTGGTCCTGATGGCCAAATAGCCTCCAATGCAATGGTTAAAAGAAACTTTTTGTTTAAAACTTTGCATGACAATTCTATGTGAGCGTCCACTCTTTTATACTTTCAATAATTATCCTATTATTTAACTAAAAATGATTTAATAATATGACAAATTAGGGATGTAAAGGTAGATTATGAAACTTGTATTTATATTCAAATTCTATAAAATTATGACACACATTTTACACTTAAACTATAACTATTTGCAATGGAACTATTTCAGTTACAAGTAAGGATGCCAAATTCTTAGAAGTCGATATTTTGTTTGTTGGAAATCATGTTGCATCTATATGTGGAGTTAAAGATAGCCCAAAATCCCATTTTGAAATGAAAGATTTGGGTGAAGCATTATACATGTTCAAAAACTTATATTACTATAGTCTATAGATATAAAATCAAGAACATTTCAATTATCTCAAAAGCAACAAACAAACAAATTTGTCTTCAAAAATTGTGTCCAATCACCAATGTCAACTGGAGAAGAAAAAAGAGAAACAGAGCATAAACCACAGACCACGTGTGTTGGTGCATAATATATGCCATGGTATGTATTAGACTTGACTCAGCTTTGCTATAAGTCTTTTGTAAGTAGATTTTAAAGTAATCTAGGTAAGGTCCTCAATTAGTTGTAAAAATAATTTCAAGATATTAAAGGAGCAAAAAACTTATAAGCTGGCTTATAATAATAATGGTAATGATGTGAAAGTTATTGGATACTTTAATACTGCTTTCATGTTACCATTTTAAATGAAAATATCAATTCACTTTTTATTTCTCAAATCTTTATTCTTTTTCTCTCACTTTTTGACTCTAATAATCAAACATAGGCTTTGTTTGTTTCAATAGAAAATGTCTTTCAAGTTTTAAGGAGTTTGGCCCAATTGAAAATGTTGGTTAAGTTGAAAACAATTTTGTTTTAACTAGCAAAAATAAGGGTCTTAAGGCGTCAATTGTTTTACGCCTTAAAAGGGAGTCAATCAATTTCCCTAAAACATAGAACCCTCTCCCACCCCCACCCTTTGCATTTGCCGACCTAACAAACAACCCACTGTTGTAGACGTCATTACTCCTCTTCATTGCTACCGTCATCATTTATTGACCCAATTATCGTTGATCAGTAAGTCATTGCTCACATCTCTTGAGCCAATCAATAAGCCACTCACCCCTCCACCAAGACAAAATCTCCTCCGACAACAAACTCATGGTTAAATAAAGATTGGTGACCCTCTAAGATTGTCCAAACCACCAAAGAGAGATTCTTCATTTGGGTATGGTCCTTTTTTAGGGTTTTATTTTTCAAGAAAAAAAAAAATCCCTAGCTATAGATTTGCAACTCCTATAATTTTAATAAGAAGAATATTGATGTAATGATTTTTAGTAGAACAATATTATTTGCTAAAATGGTTTGATTTGGTGTTGGTTGGATTTTTGTATTCATATGTTAGATTTTGTGAAATTCCTAGTTAAATTCGATATTCGTACTATGTTTTTTTTTGGCTAAATAAGGTTATACTATGTTAAATATTGGTATTGTGGATTTTTTGTTCATCAAGAACAAAAATGGTTATTTTTATTTCCATATAAAAAATAGTAAATTTTCTTTTCAATTTTCTATACGAGCCAAACGCTTACACTCAAACAAATTCGGTTATAGTGGTTTTTTTTTTTTTTTTTTTTTTTTGGGGGAAATCAAGTTCTAAACTCTTTCTTTTGGTGCCCTATAAAATCTCCTTCTCCTTTAGTTAAAAAAAGAAGAAGAAAAAAGAGAGGCCTTTTCGTTGACTTTACAAAGCAAGTCTCCGATTCTTTAAAAAAAAGAAAGAAAGAAAAAAAAGAAAAAGCCAAGTCTCCTTTTCCGTGACTGATGGAGTAGTTCTGCTTTCTTTTCACATTTGTTGGCCCAACGAACATGAAACACGTAGAAGAGTGGTTTCTCAGTCAATCACGATGGTCCAGTCTATAAACCCAGACACCCAGTTGCCAGTGAGTTGCACGATATCAATTATAGGAAAGAAAGCATGCAATGGAAAATGGTACCAAAAATCCGTGATTGCATCTTCTTTTTCTATTGTCCGCACCGGAGTGGGACCCGGAACATTATCTAGATTGAAACTTCGAAGTTCTTTCTTTGGCTTGACCTTAATAAACTTGAAATGTGAAAGAGAGGAAAACGCGTGGGGCGTCGGGTTTTTCTAGTTCTAGAAGGCCCACACAATTTCAAACAGAGAGCTATAACAGGGATCGAGACGTGATAATGATTTAATGATGTAATATTTTTACTTGGTTAAGCATCCTCTCACAATTGGTATAATATTGTATTTTTTGGCAAAGTCTAACCCATATTATGGTTTTGTTAACCCAATTCTGAACGCTGAGAAGCATCCTATTATGAACTCAGTTTTGAACATTCACTTAAGTGATATGAGACTCTTAACTTAAACAAATGACCCGATTCAACAATAAATATGAGAAACATAAGGAGAGTAGTGTGTAAAGTCTCATATTTAAAATTGTAAAAATAACTTTTCATCGCAAATATTAAAATATTACTTCCGAGATAAAAAGTTGCTTTTGTAGCTCTCGATCCCATACCTCCACAAAAGCTAATTCTTCTGGGATAATTCTCATCGAATATAGCTCTTTTGTGAAGCCTTTCATATGGATTAATGTGCATACTCAAAATTGCAAGCATGGTATAACAGTAGGACCGAAAAAATATTTTAGTTTCTGTTTGCGACATTTTTCTTTAATTGCTGATTTGGAGATCTTTAATGGTTGATGTGGTATTTTTATTCTGTTTTATTTTTATATTATCAGTACATTACAAATAGTAATTTGAAATCATATAACTTATTTACAAGTTTAAGCAATTCCATCTCAAGATTATGTAAGTATATTTTTATTAGAGACTAATGGTAGGAACACAATATTTTTTACAATAGTTGACATGACCTGTTGTGATTGGAGTAATATCACTTTCACTTGAATCCATAATTAACATTATTTTTATTATATACTAATCACAACAGATCATGTCCATCGTTATGACAAAAAAATTTAGTAAGAAATATTATCCCTCGGGAACTATTGGTTATTAGAAGCATTGAAAAGCCTGAAATCCCTGATTAGTTTAATCTAACCACATAAGACAGGCTATCGTGGTACACTAAATAGTAATGAACTTTTTTATTTTTTGCTAAATAGTATAGTAATGAACTTTTGTATCATTATCAACGTTGGAAATTAATTTAGTTTCTAAAAGTAAGTATCGGACGTTGACTCGGTCTTCGTGTAGACTTTCGGTCTTCGTGTAGACTTTTCCGCTTATATTATTGCCTTACTAAAACTTATCTCATATTTGGTTGGCCTCGGTCCGTGGTGTCGCTTTATTTATTTGGTATTGCAGAAAGTAGAATTTGGTTTCTATGAAAAATTTAAAGAACAAAAAAGTTGAACACAACTGCCAAAGTTCCGTCAATTTTGTTTACTGCAATTATGCCCCCACCTGAGTTCAAGCTCGCGTGAGTCGTGACTAGGCTCATCAAAAGCTAAACACATGCAACAGAATGATGAAGAAGAGATCGAATGAAACTTGGAACATAAAAAGATTCTCATACGAAGTTTTACTGTTTTAGTGCGTCTTAGTGTTAAAGAACTTTTTTCATATATATATATATATATATATATATTGAAACCCTAATTAATATTACTGAAACCTAAGTTTACTACTCATACCATTTTTATTATATACTTTCATAACATACTATAAACGGTGGTGAAAAAAAGTTTAAAAAATGGAAATATTTTACCTTAGTTTACCTCTAACCCGGTTTGGAGGCATCTCCTCCAACCCACTACGTGGCAAGTAAATAGAATATTCACGTGTACTTTTAGTCACATGATATTTTTAATGAGTCATGTGACTTTTTAAAATACACATGTGAATGGTCTATTTGTTTGCCACGTAGTGAGTTGAAGGAAGATTCCTCCAAACCAAGTTGGTGGAAAATTCTCTCTCTAACAAATATTGTGTCCTATTTAGAGAATCATTTTTTATTTTTTTTTTGCTTTAATAAATGATTTTGAACTTTAGGCATTCAAGGAAGTTTCCTGGAAAACCAAAAAAAAAAAAAAAGAAGGTAATTTTGTAGGGGCAATTTAGTATAAATACACCCAAGATTTTTTGTCAATTTGAAGCCCAACTCAAGCTCTCCAACAAGCAACAAATTAACATTCAACACTCTTTCCTCTACCTCCCACTCTCCCAGTCTTATCTTCTTCTCACTAAGCCGACTATATATATATATATATGTCACTTCCCACATTGGCCGCCATTATTTCCACGCACCCTTTGCCTCCTCCCGGGTACTCTTTTTCCAGTAAGCTGACCAAAAACATTTAAGAACAATTCCTCTGGGCAAAGCATCTCTAGAAATCAAGGTAAAACTTTTTAGTTTTCCTTATATAAATATTCTTTATTTTTAAATACTTTGAGCTATGACCATACTTGACCTTTATGGATAATAGATGAGGATTTAAGTGTCACAATGGTGTTTTGAAGGGTCTTGAGTTTCAATTGAACTGAAACATTGTGTGTATATATTTCTTACAGGCTAGCCAGGTTTATAGCTACCTGAACCCTTCAATGGCAAGCAAAACCTCAAGTCTTTCATGGCTTCTCCTTCTCAGCATCGCCTCCACTCTGCTTATTGGTCACTCAGCTTCTCAGAATGAGCGAAAGGCAAATATCTCTATAGCTGATCTTTTATATTTTTTATGGAAGCGAGCTTACCCACTTAATAAATTCACGGCTAAATATCCCTAAATTTGGAGAATATATCTTTGACGAACAAGAATTTAGCTAAAAATCAATTAGTTGTAATTTTATTAGCTAACTCATAAGATTATCTTATTTGTATACTTTGTTACAAGATCTATTTAATGAGTCTATAATTTGTTTAAATAATCTACGCGCATAGTTTTATGAAATTATCATATAGTGATTTGTAGTAAAATTGTTATAAATTGGTTTATAACTAAATTTTATTTAATATGCATCTTTCATTCAACATTATCGTGAATTTCAAATGATTGTTATTTCATAATTATTGCTGAAATTGGCCTTGTAGACTGTAGTTCATGTGGGGCAACTTTTTTATTTTTATTTTTTGCTAAACATGTGGGGCAACTTAAACAGACTTTATTTTCTCCCATGATTGTGCTTGCAGGCATATATTGTGTATATGGGCAACAAGAGGGACGAAATTTCTACGTCATCCCTTTACACAAGCATGTTACAAGAAGTCATTGGCAGGTTATAAAAGTAGTATAATGGCAACATCAGATCGAAACTTGCTATATAATGCTTGAATTTCTTTGTTATAACATGCTTTTGGAAATTTTCACAATTAACGTTGTTGTCACTTTGTCACTTGTCACGTTATATTTAATATTTGAGTCTTTCATATGTTATTTATATTATTTGACATAATGTAAGTGTTTCGCTGCCACATTAAGTCACATTATTCCTAAAAAAAAGAAGAAGCTCTGTCACATCATCTATAATGTAAAATTGGGTTTTTTTTTGGTTAACTATATTTCATGGAACTTAACAAGAAGTTACGTTGAGCTATATTTCAAAATCCTTATTTTTGTTTAGTTATATCTTTGTTATATACTGATCCTTTTATAAGGGACTGTTCATAAGTGTGATGCAATGCATAAGATAAAAGTCTTAGGTTATTATGATGGACAAGTATGTGTGGATATTTTAAGTCTTTGAGATTATGATCGCTTTTACTCAAAAAAGAAAAAAGAAAAAAAAATATATGAGGATAAGGCTATCTCTTCTTTTGATTAAAGAGATCAAACTTTAAAGAGAAAAGAACCACAAAATAAAAGGAAGATAGTGTAGAAAATGATAAAATAGGGAAAAGTAAAATATTTAAACTAGTTGATTTTGTTTTTTAAAATTATTTTTAAATCCTCATAGGATTCTTTAATCCCATAAATCCTACATTCACGATAAATCGACCCTTAAGGGCTGAAACGGTATAAATTGATTAAATTCCCACCTCTCGATCCAAATTTAATATGTTTGTACTTTATACTATTTGACCTCCGACATATTAATAAGCACAAATGTGCATCTGACATTCGTACCTATTATTACTTTGGCTAATAGGGATGTGAATATTTTTGACAGACTTAATTAGGGGTGTCAAAATTTATAAGCACACACGTGCGAACTCAATATGAAGATGATACATATTTTTGTTGATTAGTGTTGTTTAGTGTAAATGAGTTTACGTCAAAAAGAGACTTGCAATCAACCCGAAATGACTTGCCTTGACACGAAGCAATATAAATAAATGTTATCTTTATTAATCATTAATTTGAATTTTAAATATAGAATAAATAATTAAAAAAAAAATTTGAAACTCTAAAATCACTAATTCTTTTACCCAAAATAAAATAAAACTCTCATTTCATTTTATTTTTGTTAGATTGTGTCTTTCTAAAACTCTTTCTTTTGCAAAGAGAAGCAAGGAAGAATAACTCGCCTATTAAAGTTATTAGGAATTGAAATGCTTCTAGACCTTAACTTGTCAAATGCATATGCCTGGTTTCAGCCATATTGGACCAGAATCTTTACTCTATAGCTACAAAAGGAGTTTCCATGGATTTGCAGTGGAGCTAACAGAGCAAGAAGCTCAAACAATGGCTGGTGGGTGAACTTAATCTCCAACCACACCCCCGGCCCCAAAAAAAACAAAAAAATTCTGGGAATCAATAACAAAATGTTGTAACAATGAATATGTAGGAATGGATGGTGTGGTGTCGGTGTTCCCAAACGAAAAGAAAGAGCTCCATACAACAAGATCATGGGACTTCCTTGGCTTTCCGAAGCAAGTGGAAAAAACAACAATTGGAAGCAACGTGATTATAGGAGTGCTGGACACTGGAATATGGCCGGAGTCTGATAGCTTTAATGACAAAGGATTTGGTCCACCACCTAGCAAATGGAAGGGCACTTGCAAAGGCTTAACCAATTTCACTTGTAACAAGTATATCTTTAACATCCAATCCAACTAATTTGTTTTAGAAATTAAGACTTAAGAATCCAAAAGTACAACTAACAAACGTGTTTACACTACGCAGTAAAATCATTGGAGCAAGGTATTACCGTAGCGATGGAGAGTATGAAAAAGCAGATATTAAATCTCCAAGAGATTCAGATGGCCATGGGACACATGTTTCATCAACAGCAGCTGGGAACATAGTTAGCATGGCAAGCGTACAAGGACTTGGCTTGGGAACAGCAAGAGGAGGGTTTCCATCAGCACGTATTGCTGTGTACAAAGTATGTTGGCTTTTTGGCTGTAATGATGCTGATATTCTTGCAGCATTCGATGATGCAATTGCTGATGGGGTTGACATAATATCTATTTCACTTGGTGGATCTACTAAGAACTATTTTACAGATTCAATTGCAATTGGTGCCTTTCATGCTATGAGAAATGGGATATTGACATCAAGTTCTGCTGGTAACGGGGGTCCAGATCTAGCAACCCTCTCAAATTTTGCTCCATGGTATCTTTCTGTGGCTGCAAGCACCATAGACCGAAAGTTCTTCACCGAGGTCCAATTAGGTAACAACAAGACCTATGAGGTAATTAAAATGTCTAAACCCCCTGTTTTGTCCTCTTCCGAAAAATAATAACATTAACAAAATGCTAATACATAAGGGAAAAAGTTCTAAAATTATCAGTAGATGCTATGATTTTATTGTTCATATTATTACTCCAAATTAATTTGTATATAAGACTTAATAGCAATGAGTTTTAGTTCACATAAAAAAGAAAAGATAAAAGCAATGAATTTTAGTTAGTTTAGAAGTACTGAGCTAACCATGTTCTTGATCATGTGGAATCGTACGTGTAAACCCATAAAATTAAAATTACAAACTAATTTGGAAAATTTCTTTACTCCATGTGTAGGGAATTTCAATTAATACATTTGACCTCAAGAATGAAAAGTATCCAATAATTTATGGTGGAGATGCACCAAACACCACAGCCGGTGCTGAGGGGCTCTATTCCAGGTAACTGAAAAAACAAACAAAATAATCCAAATAAGCTTTAACTATTTTTTTATATGCATATGGTCAAAAGGAACAAGTTCAATCATTTGCGTGTGTGTACATAAACTATCAAACTAGCAGGTAAATACTACTTGTGCTTCAAGATTGCAGTACCAATTAATATTAGTTAAAAAATGGAACTTATTGCAAAAATGCAGGTTTTGCTCTGATTATACGCTGGACCCGAATTTGGTGAAAGGTAAAATTGTACTTTGCGATGGCGAGAATGATGGGGTTGGGCAATTGTTAGCCGGTGCAGTTGGTACTGTGATGCAAGGCCGACGCCCCAATTCTGTTTTTTTTGCTTTTCCCTTGCCTGCATCTTACCTTAGCTTGGAGGATGGTAGCAACATTTACTCGTACATAAATTCAACAAGGTATTAATCTAAAATACCTTAGACAATTAAGGACTTCACAACACATACTAATCCTAATAGACATACACAATTTACAGGAGCCCAACTGCGACTATTCTTAAGAGTAATGAGCGTAGAGATAAATTTGCCCATAATATAGCTACCTTCTCATCAAGAGGTCCAAATCCAACTTCACACAACATTCTCAAGGTTAACATCCTAATAGTCACATATTCACATTTGGCTCTTTGTATTATTCATCTTACTGAAACATGTTTCATGTTGTTGTAGCCGGATTTAGCTGCTCCTGGAGTTGATATTCTAGCTGCATGGTCTCCAATTTCCCCAATTTCCGAAATTTCTGACGTTGAACTTGATAAGAGAGCACTATCATATAATATAATCTCGGGGACATCAATGTCTTGCCCACATGTTTCAGGAGCCGCTGCCTACATCAAATCCCTTCACCCCACATGGTCACCTGCCGCTATTAGATCTGCTCTTATGACTACTGGTAATACTAATAGCTATATACAGTTCCTAATCTTGGTAATTTTAATTCAGATCATAACCATGACCAAATTTGGTGTATTACTTGCAGCTGTCCCCATGAGTGCTGAAAAGAACCCCGGGGCTGAATTTGCATATGGTGCAGGCAATCTTAATCCTCTTAATGCTTCAAATCCTGGTTTAATATATGATATTGATCCACTTGACTACATAAAATATTTGTGTGGACAAGGATTGAGCACCAAGTTGTTACAAGCAATTACTGGGGACAAAAGTAGATGTCCTAAAGGCAGTGATGGAGCAGTGTTTGATCTAAACTATCCTTCTTTTGCTCTATCGACGCCACCCTTGGATTCTATAAGTCATGTTTTCAATCGGACAGTGACCAATGTTGGACTACCAACATGTACATATAAAGCTATTGTGACCACCCCACCTGGACTTAGTATCAAAGTGAACCCTAGTGTTCTATCATTCACATCTCTCGGACAAAAGCTATCGTTTTCGGTCACGATTGAAGGAACATTAGAAAAACAAATAGTCTCTGCTTCTTTAATCTGGGATGATGGTACGTTGCAAGTGAGGAGCCCCATTGTTGTGTATGGTGCATTTTGATGTTCCATATATGGTACATGTAGTATCAATATAAATAAAGAAAAAGCTTTGAAGTAATATGGATAATAGAATAGGATGAAGTCAGTCATGAAAAACACAGAAAATTGGTTGTAATTTGAACCTTCGCTCATAATTGCAATGAATTGTAGTGTTCCTATTAAAGAGTAGGTGTTAATTCGTGCAATCTAAGGGAAAGTTTGATAAAAAAAATAAAATATTTATATATAAATATGATATATACATAGTGACCCAATATATTGCAAAGCTAATAAAGCGATGGTGCAATTTTATGCAGCTGATTCTAGTGGTACTGGGGGTGGTAATCCACGATTCTCATGGACTAGTTATAGCTAGCTTGTGTGAAAAATCATGTAGGGGATTTTGTGTTCATGACTCTTTTCGGCTAACTACACATCAAGCCTTGAGGCCCAAGTCAGTGTATGATTAAAACCAGGTCCCTTTGGGCCATGGATCTTTACAGACGAATGGCCTGCTCCCTGGCTGATTATACGTAAAACGTTGAACCCAAATTAGCAGTCGAGTAAGACGAAGCCCCTTGGGGTGTGGATCTCTTTATGGACAAAAAAGCTCCTTGTGGCGGATTACATATCAAACCACTAAACCTAATTCAACGAATGAACCAGACCCTGCCCTTTTGGAATTTGGACCATGGGTCTTATTTCTTTGACACAGACAACTTGAAGGGCCCAGTGAGCCTATTTAGCCATAGCTGATATAGGATAGATTTTTTTTTTGATAAGAGCTAGATATCATATGACCATCTGGATAAGGGCATAAAGCTTGCTAAAATCACATACAGGCTACAGCACAGTCCACAACTCATGGTCCAACTCATGATGAGTTCTAGCTCTAAAACGTACTATATGAATTCTTATTGGTCCCCTAATGTATCATGAATGTAAACATCTTTATGTGGTATCAAAAAGAAAAAAAATATTATGCCTAGTATGGTAATCCTAAAATCAGTGATAGTCTATATTATTCTACAAAACTATGTTCTACATATTTATGGTATAACCTATTTTATTCTAACACACAAAAATGTGTCCAAGATTTAATTTTAATATTTGTGCCAAACGTTGAATAAACTTCACAACAAGAACTGTTTTGGACAGTTTTGTTTGTTGGGGGGCTAGATGTTTGGGATCAGAAGACAAGCTCAAGTGCAATTCCTTCCTAAATATAGCCTATTTCTCTCATTGGCAATAAACTTACACAAGAGCCTGTTAAATTTTTTGTTTTAATAGAGTATAGCGACGTGGTATTCACTTCTCTCACTGTCTCACATGAATGATGAATCCCATCATAAATTTAATTAGTATGATCCACAATTTATTTGAGAGTGAGAGTACCATATCGCTGGAAGTACTGAATAATTATTATAACCATTTGCTTATCCTTATATATTAAGGACAACTATATGTCGTCACAATGAAAAAGTTTTTATACTACTTCACCACATACAAAAAAGAACTCTAAATTAGGGGACAAAAGTTTCTTTGACATCTTACAATACATTTATCATTTTGATAACTTTAAATAAGTCAATTTAACATCATCATCTCAAAATGAGCATCATTAGGACAGACTTACCCACATTAGTTACTGATACAAATCTAAAGTCTACAGATAAGGAAGAAGTGCATCATCAAGATATTCACAAGAGCTAGTATTTGTTGATACTAGTTTATCGTGAAACATTATATTTAAATTGTAATAGTTATCTTTATCTTGTACATCTTTGAATATAAATATACAACAGACACTCCAGATAATTGTACAGGGAAGCAAGGCAAATATTATCTTCTGTATATTTCAATTTCCTTATAAGCATTTAACTAACAAACTAACCATTTCTTTATTTTATTTTTTTAATCTGTATTTTTTTCAAAAATATATTGTAATTTTAATATGTATTTTATAGGATTTTATCATTGTCTACTTCTAAATTTTACAATAATTTAAGTACGTAATTTAAATCTAAATGAATTGGAGTTGTTGATGCATTAGGTGGTTTTGGAATGATCTACATTGAGTGTTAAAAGAGCCATTAAACTTGAATGGTAGCACAATTGGCTGGGGATCATGAAGTATGTCATTAGTTCAAATCCCACTTTTCCTTAAGGCCAAACCTTACTTGAGAGAGAGAGAGAGAGAGAGAGAGAGAGAGAGAGAGAGAGAGAGAGAGAGAAGCCATTGTCAACAACAATAAGAAGCACTTTACTATAAAAGTTGGTAAAACACCAATAACTTATATATTCTTTAGGTGTATGAAAATTGGTTGCTAGATTGACTAGCTATAAGTATACAATTTCCAACACACTGATTATAGTATTAATTAGTTGATTTACAACGATATGCACCATGATCCATGGTCTTCAGTCTTCCAAAGACACCGTATAATCTACAAAAACACAATGATTAAAGATTTAGGAGTACTAATAGACATCTGTAAGCCATACTAAATAATGAATTTGCAAATCAAGCATAGGATAAAAGCAAGAATGGCTAAAAAAAATTAAATGAATTGATAAAATTATAATAATATGATCAAAGAACCTCCACACTTATAGGCATTGTGATGTTTGGTAGCTTTGCAACGTTTCGGTATGCATGGTTGCTATAGCTTCAGACACAACCCCGTCAATGGAATACATATTGCAAAAGCATTCTATGCCAATCCGTCTCATCAGATTGCGACACTTGTGAGGAACCTTAGTATTTTTGTCTTTCCGTATCGCATCTGGAGGACAGTGACTCACTTGAATACCTGAAACTATGAATAATAAATGAGGTTATAGAAAGTTCTCCCACAAATTTTAAAACCGAACAAGTGAACTACTTCACCGAACCCAGCAATGCCTCGTATCAAAAGCAACACAAGAAAGCAAGTGTACTTCATTGGGTCTTCCATATCTTCATGTGTGCAACCTTTTCAAGCTTTTATAGTGAAAGAGAGGCAATAAAAATGGTGCTAGTTGAACTAGGGGAAAAAGGTAACTTGCTTATTTCATAATCTATAGGCTATAATTAACCTATAGGATTACACATAGTGTGCTTGCTGAAATCTACGTTCATTCCTGTACCTTTTCATCCTTCAAAAAGGTGTGAAAAAAGCTCTTCATAACATGAAAATATTATGGAGTGCCAAAGGAAGTGTACTTCATTGAATCTTCCATATCTTCAATGCAACATTAGAAGCAACACAATAAAGCAAGGTAGTGTACTTCATTGGATCTTCCATGTCTTCAATGCAACCTTTATGAGTTTTTATAGTGAAAGAGAGGCAATTAAATCGTTGCTAGTTCAACTAGGGGAAAAGGTTGCTTATTTCATAATCTATTGACTATAGGTGCTGAAATCTATGCTTTCTTTCCTATACCTTCTCATCCTTAAAAAGGTGTGAAAAAAGCATTTCATAACATGAAAATATTACGGAACACAAATGCTGGCACTTGGATTTTTTATTTTTTATTCTTTAATATAGAATTTAGCATAATCTCTATGTTAACCCTCAAAAATCATAATTGTAAACTTTGGCAATTCCTTTTCCTTGTCTCTTCAGATATACTACTCTTTCTTTTAGTTCTTTTATTTATGCCTAAATATTTATATTTCTTATTGAATTCACCTTTTTTTTTTTCTTTATAACAAAAATGAAAAATAAAATGTTTAAGTGATTGAATTAACATGTCAAATTATTGCTAATATTTTGTGATTAATTAAACAAAAAACTGTCTTAATCCAACTTTTTAAGATGGTTATAAACTTATAATTGGTCAGCCACGGTTGTTAGTCCATTTTGTCGAACCTAAAGCTTATATGGTTCTTCATAAATATATTGTTGAAGAATAATACACTAATTGATTGAATTTGCATATTGTCTGGTGTTTCACGTCAATTATTTCCATAGCAACAACAATAATGAATTTCATTGCTCGAGTAAGTCTTATGACACAATATTTTTCATAATTATTGAGGTAGCAAATTGTGATTAGTGTACAAGTACTAATCATAATCTACAACTTTAACAAGTAATTAAAAAAGTAGTAAAATTCGTTATGCCTGTAACATTGTTATTGATTTCATAGCTTTTCTTACTTGAATGCCCGATAAATCGTCAAGAACTTGGTTTTTACTTTATAGGCGGAAAATTATTTAATTCTCTCGGAATATCGCGATGTGGTATTCTTTCCTCTCACATGAGTGATAAGTCTCATTATAAATTTAATTAGTATGATCCATAATTCATGTGAAAGTATCTTATCACTATACTATGAGAATACTAAATAATTATTATAGGCATTTGCTTATCCTTGCAGACTATGCGGCAAAATGTAGTCACATGCAATGAAAAAAATTTAATGCTACTTCACCACATACAAAAAAGAACTTCTAAATCAGGGGATAAAAGTTTCTTTGACATCTTACAAATTACAATACATCTATCATTTTGATAATTTTATCACATCACCTTAATTACTATACAAGTTAATTTTGGAAAAACAAAAGATTAAACAAGCATAGCTTCTTCTTTTTTTGGTGTAATATCTAGTCTTAGTACATCACTCTAGAACTTCTGTACTTAGAATTCTATTATCTTTGAGGTTTCATTATCTCCTACCTATGACCCTTTAGATTTAAAGTGGCTTCTAATGAATTATTTGTTCATCACTCTAGAATCTTAAATTCCAGATCTAGAATTTTGTTTTGTTTCCTTTTTTTGTAATTTCTTTTTAAGGTTGATAAAAGTAGGAATTGGTGTAAAATAAGTTATATAAAAAATAAATAAATAAATAAAAACTCCTATTTTCTATTATAGGGATGTAAAAACATAAATTTTTCTCAATCCCTTATTTGGTAGTGAGAAAAGATAAGAGGATGGGAAATTTCACTTTACATGAGAGATTATCAAATAGGAGTAAATTTATTACATCGTTGACTTTTGTCTTTGATTTTTTTATTTTTATTTTATTTTATATATATATTTATAAATTTACGTGAGAGGAACGTATACAACCATTATACAAAATATTTTTTCAAGCATGCAGGCGTCGCTCTTTGGCATGGCATAGCACAATTCTCGTTACCTCTCTTAACCTATTTGGCATGGATAACACGATTCTGGTTACTTTCCTTGACCAGAGAGGTTCACAAGTCAAATTTTTGAGTATTGATCTTTTTTTTTTTAATTTCAGGATCATATAATTTTCTACAACTTTTGGCCCAATTTGTTAATGTGTTGTGTGTTAGTTGGTGAAACATGCAAGTGAGATTAGTGATAGATCCAATGGAATATGTGTTAATCATGTATATGATGCCACGACTATAAGTTATGTACAAAATTGTGGTTGTGAGGGTGTTGTTTTTCTTTACAAAAAAAGTATATATATATATATATTCACTTATCTTTTTGCACTTTGTCCTTTTCCTCACTTTTCTACACAAGTAATCCAACCTTATTCGAACGGCGTTTAAATCTTATTTTCCTAAACTTAAAAGCAATCTTATCTTATAATATATGCCCTTATGAATTAAACAAAAATTTTCATGAATTAAAAAATTAAATCCTTTTCCTAATAAAAAAGTTTTCTATAAGCACTTTTTCCTTTTCCTCACTTTTCTACACAAGTAATCAAACCTTATTGGAACGGCGCTTAAATCTTCTTTTCCTAAACTTAGAAGAAAGTCTTATCTTTATAATATATGCCCTTATGAATTAAAACAAAAAACAAAGAAACATGTATTCTTGTCTTTTACTGAAAGAGGAATACATTCTCCTTTCTTTTCACATTGATGATGAGAGGAAACATGAAACACGTTCAAGGGGTTGTTTAATAAATGGGTAAAATACATCTACAATCCCTAAATTTAGGGAATTGAAGTTAGACCCCCTATAGTTTGTTTTCAATCAATTTAGGACTCAAACTTTGGGTATATGCCAAATAGATCATTTTATTAAATTTCTGTCCAAAATGCCCTTAAACTTCTCTCTCTCTCTCTCTCTCTCTCTCTCTCTCTCTCTCTCTCTCTCTCTCTCACACCAAAATCAAAATTGAAAATTAAAATTTAGTTTATCTTCACCATGCATTGCCTTATTTTATTTTTGTCATACTATAATTTTATATTGTATATAATGTTTCTTTTATTTGTAAATATTTTTTAATTATAAATACCTAATAGAAAATATCAATCTATAAATGAAAAAGTTAGGAAAAATGAAGAAGATAGAGAAGAATAGAAAAATTAATTGAATTGCAAATAGTATCTCTTGACAAAGCAATTACTAGGAATAAATAAAATTTAACATAAAATTTATATGAAATCTCACCAATAAATGATAAATTCATAAAAAAAAGTTAGAAGATAATGAAATAATATAACAATGCTTGATTATATGATAAGACTAATTTATTTGGATAGAGTTTAGTTACCAATTAATTGGTAGTCCAAAACTATAAATCTAACTATATATGTGACAACTCATAAGACAATCAACATGATATTATTTAAATAAGTCACATGACTCATTAAATAGGTCATGTGACTAAAAGTACACGTGGAATAATCTTATGAGTTACCACATAGTTGGTTTGTAGCTAAACTCTCTTTAATTTCTTTTCCAAATATATGTATCTCTTACAAGATTTTATTGACAATACTTACTACAATTGTTTATGCAAAAAGAAAATTTTCAAATTTAAAATTATTAGAATAGTACTTAGAATCGATTATATCACAAGAAAACTAAGTGAAGTAGTCATATTATCAATTAAAAAATCGATGTTAGTAAAACCTAAATATAACAGTTTAATTAATTAGTAATTTTGCATCTAAAAAAAAGCGAAAAGTTATGGATTTAGATATATATAGAAAAAACAATTCATGCATATATAATCAAATAATTATGTTGGATCAACCAAAATATTCTTGTAAAATCTAATAGATACAGATCAATCATATATATATATAATAAAAACATTTTTGTATAAGATATCAAATCAAAGAAATGAAAAAGAAAAGAAAAGATCCTTTATCTAGCAATGGCCCCTCTCTCAGTGCATTATTGCATCTTTTGTCCACATGCTCCGGAGAGGGGCCCGGAACAAAAATTGATTGACAGCTCTTTCCTTGGCCCACCCCCAAGAAACCTTTTGAGGGAGGCGAATTTCCTGTATTAGTCGTCTTAAATAATTATACATTTCGCTCTTAACCCCTTATGTTTTAAAATGGTCTATATTCTCTTAAATATTTCATTTTAGTCATCAATATCTACCCAATATTTCAAAATGATCTATATCATTTGAAATATAGTGTTTTATTCATTATACTTTGAAGTTTGTGTAAAAAAAAAATCCCATGTTTTGAAAATTTTCATCACTTCTTTCTATCCAATAGTAATAGTATGTAGACTTTTTTTATACAAACTTAAAAGTATAAGGACCAAAATGAATTATTCACACTTTATTTAGTCGTCAACTAGTTCTCCGTTGGCATTGAGTCTCAGTT
>OU015769.1:35834273-35859755 GCA_907173295.1 Fagus sylvatica
CTCATCAAAAGCTAAACACATGCAACAGAATGATGAAGAAGAGATCGAATGAAACTTGGAACATAAAAAGATTCTCATACGAAGTTTTACTGTTTTAGTGCGTCTTAGTGTTAAAGAACTTTTTTCATATATATATATATATATTGAAACCCTAATTAATATTACTGAAACCTAAGTTTACTACTCATACCATTTTTATTATATACTTTCATAACATACTATAAACGGTGGTGAAAAAGAAGTTTAAAAAATGGAAATAGTTTACCTCTAACCCGGTTTGGAGGCATCCTCTCCTCCAACCCACTACGTGGCAAGTAAATAGTATTCACATACATACACGTGATATGACTTTTTAAAATACACATGGAATGGTCTATTTGCTTGCCACGTAGTGGGTTGAAGGAAGATTCCTCCAAACCGGGTTGGAGGAAAAGTTCTCTCTCTAAAAAATATTGTGTCCTATTTAGAGAATCATTTTTTTTTTTTTGCTTTAATAAATGATTTTGAACTTTAGGCATTCAAGGAAGTTTCCTGGAAAACCAAAAAAAGAAAAAAAAGAAGGTAATTTTGTAGAGGCAATTTAGTATAAATACACCCAAGATTTTTTGTCAATTTGAAGCCCAACTCAAGCTCTCCAACAAGCAACAAATTAACATTCAACACTCTTTCCTCTACCTCCCACTCTCCCAGTCTTATCTTCTTCTCACTAAGCCGACTATAAGCCGATATATATATATATATATGTCACTTCCCACATTGGCCGCCATTATTTCCACGCAACCTTTGCCTCCTCCCGGGTACTGTTTTTCCAGTAAGCTGACCAAAAACATTTAAGAACAATTCCTCTGGGCAAAGCATCTCTAGAAATCAAGGTAAAACTTTGTAGTTTTCCTTACATAAATATTCTTTATTTTTAAATACTTTGAGCTATGACCATACTTGACCTTTATGGATAATAGATGAGGATTTAAGTGTCACAATGGTGTTTTGAAGGGTCTTGAGTTTCAATTGAACTGAAACATTGTGTGTATATATTTCTTACAGGCTAGCCAGGTTTATAGCTACCTGACCCCTTCAATGGCAAGCAAAACCTCAAGTCTTTCATGGCTTCTCCTTCTCAGCATCGCCTCCACTCTGCTTATTGGTCACTCAGCTTCTCAGAATGATCGAAAGGCAAATATCTCTATAGCTGATCTTTTATATTTTTTTATGGAAGCGAGCTTACCCACTTAATAAATTCACGGCTAAATATCCCTAAATTTGGAGAATGTATCTTTGACGAACAAGATTTAACTAAAAATCAATTTAGTTGTAATTTTATTAAGCTACTCATAAGATTATCTATTTGTATACTTTGTTCACAAGATCTATTTAATGAGTCTATAATTTGTTTAAATAATCTACGCGCATAGTTTTATGAGTTATCATATAGTGATTTGTAGTAAAATTGTTATAAATTGGTTTATAACTAAATTTTATTTAATATGCATCTTTCATTCAACATTATCGTGAATTTCAAATGATTGTTATTTCATAATTATTGCTGAAATTGGCCTTGTAGACTGTAGTTCATGTGGGGCAACTTTTTTATTTTTATTTTTTGCTAAACATGTGGGGCAACTTAAACAGACTTTATTTTCTCCCATGATTGTGCTTGCAGGCATATATTGTGTATATGGGCAACAAGAGGGACGAAATTTCTACGTCATCCCTTTACACAAGCATGTTACAAGAAGTCATTGGCAGGTTATAAAAGTAGTATAATGGCAACATCAGATCGAAACTTGCTATATAATGCTTGAATTTCTTTGTTATAACATGCTTTTGGAAATTTTCACAATTAACGTTGTTGTCACTTTGTCACTTGTCACGTTATATTTAATATTTGAGTCTTTCATATGTTATTTATATTATTTGACATAATGTAAGTGTTGCGCTGCCACATTAAGTCACATTATTCCTAAAAAAAAGAAGAAGCTCTGTCACATCATCTATAATGTAAAATTGGGTTTTTTTTTGGTTAACTATATTTCATGGAACTTAACAAGAAGTTACGTTGAGCTATATTTCAAAATCCTTATTTTTGTTTAGTTATATCTTTGTTATATACTGATCGTTTTATAAGGGACTGTTCATAAGTGTGATGCAATGCATAAGATAAAAGTCTCAGGTTATTATGATGGACAAGTATGTGTGGATATTTTAAGTCTTTGAGATTATGCTATCGCTTTTACTCAAAAAAGAAAAAAGAAAAAAGAAAAAAGAAAAAAAGTCTTGGGATTATGAGGATAAAGATATATGTAAGGCTATCTCTTCTTTTGATTAAAGAGATCAAACTTTAAAGAGAAAAGAACCACAAAATAAAAGGAAGATAGTGTAGAAAATGATAAAATAGGGAAAAGTAAAATATTTAAACTAGTTGATTTTGTTTTCTAAAATTATTTTTAAATCCTCATAGGATTCTTTTCCCATAATCCCCATGATAAATCGACCCTTAACGGCTGAAACGATATAAATTGATTAAACATCTCGACAAATTTAATATGTTTGTACTTTATAATTTGATCGACATATTAATAACTATTATTACAAATGTGCTTAATTCGTACCTATTATTACTTTGGCTAATAGGATTGTAGGATTGTTTTTTTTTTTTGAATGTTTTGCTTTTGATATAATGAGAATGCTTAATGTTTTGCTTTTATAAATGGGAATGATATTTCCACACTAAAATAGAAAAAAGTGTTGACCAAATAGCCCTTACACTTAACAAATGTTCAATCATTGATCATTTGCATATTTAAGGATTGTTTGGTCTTTTTAAAACATACTTTTTTATGTTAGTGTGGAAATAACACATTTGAGCGTGGAAATATCACTTTCCTTGATAATTCGACAGTTATAACAATAAGAAATAAGGATTTGAATCTTAATACTACACATAATTTCATAAAAGAGACCTTGCAATATCATTAAATACAAAACTCTTGACATACAAGTCTAAAGTTAGTAATCTACCCAATAATTATGTTAAAAACTTAAAATGGATGCTCCAAAAAATGCATATGGAATTATGGATAATGAAAATATATCATGATCGTAGTAAAACTTTGATCTAAATAAAAATAAAATTATGATATATGTATAATACGTCAGATTCTATGGACTTAATTAGGGATGTGAATATTTTTGACAAACTTAATTAGGGGTGTCAAAATTTATAAGCACACACATGCGAACTCAATATGAAGATGATACATATTTTTGTTGATTAGTGTTGTTTAGTGTAAATGAGTTTACGTCAAAAAGAGACTTGCAATCAACCCGAAATGACTCGCCTTGACACGAAGCAATATAAATAAATGTTATCTTTATTAATCATTAATTTGAATTTTAAATATAGAATAAATAATTAAAAAAAATTTGAAACTCTAAAATCACTAATTCTTTTACCCAAAATAAAATAAAACTCTCATTTCATTTTATTTTTGTTAGATTGTGTCTTTCTAAAACTCTTTCTTTTGCAAAGAGAAGCAAGGAAGAATAACTCGCCTATTAAAGTTATTAGGAATTGAAATGCTTCTAGACCTTAACTTGTCAAATGCATATGCCTGGTTTCAGCCATATTGGACCAGAATCTTTACTCTATAGCTACAAAAGGAGTTTCCATGGATTTGCAGTGGAGCTAACAGAGCAAGAAGCTCAAACAATGGCTGGTGGGTGAACTTAATCTCCAACCACACCCCCGGCCCCAAAAAAAACAAAAAAATTCTGGGAATCAATAACAAAATGTTGTAGCAATGAATATGTAGGAATGGATGGCGTGGTGTCGGTGTTCCCTAACGAAAAGAAAGAGCTCCATACAACAAGGTCATGGGACTTCCTTGGCTTTCCGAAGCAAGTGGAAACAACAACAATTGGAAGCAACGTGATTATAGGAGTGCTGGACTCTGGAATTTGGCCGGAGTCTGATAGCTTTAATGACAAAGGATTTGGTCCACCTCCTAGCAAATGGAAAGGCACTTGCAAAGGCTTAACCAATTTCACTTGTAACAAGTATATCTTTAACATCCAATCCAACTAATTTGTTTTAGAAATTAAGAGTCCAAAAGTAAAATTAGTTAACGTGTTTACACTACGCAGTAAAATCATTGGAGCAAGATATTACCGTAGCGATGGAGAGTATGAAAAAGCAGATATTAAATCTCCAAGAGATTCAGATGGCCATGGGACACATGTTTCATCAATAGCAGCTGGGAACATTGTTAGCATGGCAAGCGTACAAGGACTTGGCTTGGGAACAGCAAGAGGAGGGTTTCCATCAGCACGTATTGCTGTGTACAAAATATGTTGGCTTTTTGGCTGTACTGATGCTGATATTCTTGCAGCATTCGATGATGCAATTGCTGATGGGGTTGACATAATATCTATTTCACTTGGTGGATCTACTAAGAACTATTTTACAGATTCAATTGCAATTGGTGCCTTTCATGCTATGAGAAATGGGATATTGACATCAAGTTCTGCTGGTAACCGGGGTCCAGATCTAGCAACCCTCTCAAATTTTGCTCCATGGTATCTTTCTGTGGCTGCAAGCACCATAGACCGAAAGTTCTTCACCGAGGTCCAATTAGGTAACAACAAGACCTATGAGGTAATTAAAATGTCTAAACCCCTGTTTTGTCCTCTTCCGAAAAATAATAACATTAACAAAATGCTAATACATAAGGGAAAAAGTTCTAAAATTATCAGTAGATGCTATGATTTTATTGTTCATATTATTACTCCAAATTAATTTGTATATAAGACTTAATAGCAATGAGTTTTAGTTCACATAAAAAAGAAAAGATAAAAGCAATGAATTTTAGTTAGTTTAGAAGTACTGAGCTAACCATGTTCTTGATCATGTGGAATCGTACGTGTAAACCCATAAAATTAAAATTACAAACTAATTTGGAAAATTTCTTTACTCCATGTGTAGGGAATTTCAATTAATACATTTGACCTCAAGAATGAAAAGTATCCAATAATTTATGGTGGAGATGCACCAAACACCACAGCCGGTGCTGATGGGCTCGTTTCCAGGTAACTGAAAAAACAAACAAAAAAATCCAAATAAGCTTTAACTATTTTTTTATATACATATGGTCAAAAGGAACAAGTTCAATCATTTGCCTGTGTGTACATAAAACTATCAAACTAGCAGGTAAATACTACTTGTGCTTCAAAATTGCAGTACCAATTAATATTAGTTAAAAAATGGAACTTATTGCAAAAATGCAGGTCTTGCTCTGATTATTCGCTGGACCGGAATTTGGTGAAAGGTAAAATTGTACTTTGCGATGGTGAGAATGATGGGGTTGGGCAATTGTTAGCCGGTGCAGTTGGTACTGTGATGCAAGGCCGACGCCCCAATTCTGGTGTTTTTGCTTTTCCCTTGCCTGCATCTTACCTTAGCTTGGAGGATGGTAACAACATTTACTCGTACATAAATTCAACAAGGTATTAATCTAAAATACCTTAGACAATTAAGGACTTCACAACACATACTAATCCTAATAGACATACACAATTTACAGGAGCCCAACTGCGACTATTCTTAAGACTAATGAGCGTAGAGATAAATTTGCCCCTTACATAGCCTGTTAGAAGTTAAACTTGTTTATTAATGTTATAAGCTTTTTGTGTTAGTTAACGATTAAGTGAATGCTTGTGAGGAGTTTCTTAGAGAGTTATGAAAGTAAGAGTTTATGAAGTGAATGCATGAGGGAGTTATGTAATAAAGATAGTGGATGTTATGAGAATGCTTAGGGGCTATATAAAGCTAAGCATTTGTCAATTGTAAGCAAGAGTGTAGAAGAAAAATACAATACAATAAGTTCTCTCCTCTTCCCTTTCCACCCTCTCTCCCTTTGTGTTGTAAGAGTGTGAGTTTATTCCATTGTGAGTGGTGTGAGTGCCTTGTGAGTGTGAGTGTGAGGGCCCACCAAATATATTTTTTTTTCAACAAAGTGGTATCAGAGCCAATCGGTTCGTGGTGAGAATGGCGATTGCCAACGGGATGATGTCTTTTCAATTTCCCCGACTTACCAAACAAAATTTTGATAATTGGAGTATCCGAATGAAGGCGTTACTCGGATCCCAAGATGCATGGGAGATAGTGGAGAAAGGTTACGAGGAGTCACAAGATGAAACATCTTTGACTCCAAATCAAAAGGAGGCCTTGCAAAAGGCTCGGAAGAAAGATCAACAAGCTCTTACGTTGATCTATCAAGGCTTAGATGAAGCCATGTTCGAGAAAGTTGCAAATGCAACTTCATCCAAGCAAGCATGGGAGATTCTTCAAAACTCTCTAAAGGGAGTTGATAAAGTGAAGAAGGTTCGCCTTCAAACATTGAGAGGCGAGTTTGAAAGCTTGCATATGAAAGAATCTGAATCAGTTTCAGATTATTTTTCAAGGGTGTTGGCTATTGTGAATCAATTTAAAAGATATGGTGAGAACATGGCTGATACCCGTGTGGTAGAAAAAATCCTCCGGTCATTAACTTCTAAGTTTGACTATATTGTTGTGGCAATTGAAGAGTCAAAAGACTTGGAGTCAATGACCCCTGATCAGCTCATGGGATCTTTGCAAGCCCATGAAGAAAGGCTCAATAAGAAGAAGCAAGAGCCTTTGGAGCAAGTCCTACAATCTAAGCTCACCTTGAATGAGAAAGGGTGGCGTGATAGTAGCCAAAGAGGCCGAGGACGTGGTCGTGGTCGTAGTCAAGGAAGGGGATCTGGAGGAAGTAATGGTCATAGCTCTCATAATAATGAAGATAGAGCTCAAAATTCTCAAACCACGAGAGACCATGGAAGAGGAAGTTTCTCAAGGCCATACAGAAGAAGGTATAACAAAAATAATGTTAAATGTTATAATTGTCAAAGATTTGGGCATTATGCTAATCTGAATGTAGAAGTGCCACGAATAATGTTGAGGAGAAAGCCAACTATGTTGAAGATCTAAATGAAGAAGTGGAGCCAACTGTTCTGTTGGCATATAAAGGAGAAAACAAAGAAGAAGAGAATGTGTGGTATCTTGACACAGGTGCTAGCAATCATATGTGTGGAAATAAAGCAATGTTTTTGGAGCTTAATGAATCGGTGGTCGGTAATGTTACTTTTGGAGACTTATCCAAAGTACCAGTGAAGGGGAAAGGTAAAATTCTTATCCGTTTAAAAAATGGAGATCACCAATTTATTTATGATGTATACTATGTGCCAAGTATGAAAAATAATATTTTGAGTTTGGGACAACTTCTTGAGAAAGACTATGATATTCACTTGAAAGATCGTAGTTGCTTGATAAGAGACCACCAAAACAATTTGATAGCGAAGGTGCCAATGACAAGAAATAGAATGTTTTTGTTAAACATTCACAATGACGTTGCTAAGTGTCTGAAGGCTTGCTATAGAGATTCGTCTTGGCTTTGGCATTTAAGATTGGGGCATTTAAACTTTGGTGGATTAAAATTGTTGGCGAAAACGAAGATGGTGAGAGGATTGCCTTCCATTGAACATCCTAATCAACTTTGTGAAGGATGTCTCTTTGGTAAGCAATCAAGGAAGAGCTTTCCAAAAGAAGCTAGTACGAGAGCAAATAAGCCACTGCAGCTTGTTCATGCTGATGTGTGTGGACCAATCAAACCATCATCGCTCGGTAAAAACAACTACTTTCTTCTCTTTATTGATGATTTTAGTAGGAAAACATGGATTTATTTTTTGAAACAAAAATCTGAAGTGTTTGGTGCATTTAAGAAATTTAAAGCATTTGTAGAAAAGCAGAGTGATCAGGAAATTAAAGCCTTGAGATCTGATAGAGGAGGTGAATTCACATCGAATGAATTTAAAGAATTTTGTGAGACAAATGGGATTCGCCGCCCTCTAACAGTCCCTAGGTCACCACAACAGAATGGTGTAGCAGAAAGAAAGAATCGGTCAATTCTTAACATGGCCAGAAGCATGTTGAAGAGCAAGAAGATGCCCAAAGAACTTTGGGCTGAAGCTGTTAATTGTGCAGTTTACTTGTCCAACCGTTGTCCCACAAGGAGTGTTCAAGGAAAGACCCCACAACAAGCTTGGAGCAGAAAGAAGCCTACAGTTTCCCACTTACGTGTGTTTGGGAGCATTGCATATATGCATGTACCAGATCAAGAAAGGTCCAAGCTAGATGACAAGAGTGAGAAGTATGTATTCATTGGCTATGATCCAAGCTCTAAGGGTTATAAGCTCTATAATCCAAGCACCAAGAAAGTTATCGTGAGTCGAGATGTGGAATTCGATGAAGAAGGCATATGGAATTGGAACACCCAAGAAGAGGAGAAGTATGATTTCTTTCCTTTTCCTGAAGAAGAAGAGCAGGTGAATGAAGTTCCAGAAATGCCTACTACTCCACCTCCATCTCCAGTATCTCCCGTTCATGAAAGTTCATCTTCATCATCATCACTGGAAGGAAGTTCTAGTGAAAGACCGAGGGGATTCAGAAGTCTCCAAGATCTCTATGAATCAACAGAGAATATTGATGATATAACACTTTTTTGTCTATTTGCTGATTGTGAACCTACAGGATTTAAAGAGGCGGTGCAAGACAAGAAATGGAGAAATGCTATGAACGAGGAGATCAAGGCAATAAAGAAGAATGATACATGGGAGCTAACAACTCTTCCACATGGAAAGAAGGCAATTGGCGTAAAGTGGGTGTACAAGATGAAGAAGAACGCAAAAGGAGAGGTGGAGAGATACAAAGCAAGATTGGTGGTAAAAGGTTATAGTCAACAACAAGGTATTGACTATGATGAGGTATTTGCCCCAGTTGCTCGTTTGGAAACTATAAGATTGCTAATTGCTTTAGCAGCTCAGAATAAATGGAGTATTTTTCAAATGGATGTTAAATCTGCGTTTTTGAATGGTTATCTTGAAGAAGAAGTTTTTGTTGAGCAGCCAATAGGCTATGTTGTCAAAGGGCAAGAAGGAAAAGTTTTGAAGTTGAAGAAAGCTCTATATGGCCTGAAACAGGCACCAAGAGCTTGGAACAGCAGAATTGACAAATACTTCCAAGAGAAAGGATTCTCCAAATGTCCACATGAACATGCACTTTATTGTAAGGTGCATGAAAATGGAGATATCTTGATTGTTTGTTTGTATGTAGATGATTTGATTTTTACAGGAAACAATCCAAGTATGTTTGAGGACTTCAAGAACGCAATGGCTCGTGAGTTCGAAATGACAGATATTGGACTTATGGCCTACTATCTTGGAATTGAAGTGAAGCAAACGGAGGAAGGGATTTTCATTTCCCAAGAAGGCTATGCTAAGGAGATTCTCAAGAAATTTGAGATGTTAGATTGCAAATCGATAAGCACCCCAGTGGAATGTGGAGTTAAGTTGTCAAGGCACGATGAGGAAGAGAATGTGAATCCAACTTTGTTCAAGAGTTTGGTTGGAAGCCTGAGGTACCTAACATGCACAAGACCAGATATTCTCTATGGCGTTGGACTTGTTAGTCGCTACATGGAAGCACCGACCATGACTCACTTGAAGACTGCCAAGAGAATTCTTCGATATGTGAAAGGTACACTTGATTTTGGATTATTGTATTCACCTTCTAAAGAGTTTAAACTTTTTGGCTATTGTGATAGCGATTGGGCTGGAGATATGGATGACAGAAAGAGTACAACTGGTTTTGTATTCTACATGGGTGATACAACATGGAGGATGGACTTCCAAGAAGCAACCGATTGTGACACTTTCTACTTGTGAAGCTGAGTACGTTGCTGCTACCTCTAGTGTTTGTCATGCAGTTTGGCTTAGAAGCTTATTGAAGGAGTTACATATGTCGCAAGAAGAAGCTACAGAGATTTTTGTCGACAATAAGTCAGCATTAGCTCTTGCGAAGAATCCAGTCTTTCATGACCGAAGCAAGCACATTGATACAAGGTATCATTTTATTCGAGAGTGTATTGCTAGAAAGGAAGTTCAACTTGAGTTCGTGAAGTCGCAGGATCAGGTTGCAGATATATTCACCAAGCCACTCAAGTATGACACCTTTTACAAGTTACGAGCCTTACTTGGAGTGATCAGAAAAACAAGTTTAAGGGGGGATGTTAGAAGTTAAACTTGTTTATTAATGTTATAAGCTTTTTGTGTTAGTTAACGATTAAGTGAATGCTTGTGAGGAGTTTCTTAGAGAGTTATGAAAGTAAGAGTTTATGAAGTGAATGCATGAGGGAGTTATGTAATAAAGATAGTGGATGTTATGAGAATGCTTAGGGGCTATATAAAGCTAAGCATTTGTCAATTGTAAGCAAGAGTGTAGAAGAAAAATACAATACAATAAGTTCTCTCCTCTTCCCTTTCCACCCTCTCTCCCTTTGTGTTGTAAGAGTGTGAGTTTATTCCATTGTGAGTGGTGTGAGTGTCTTGTGAGTGTGAGTGTGAGGGCCCACCAAATATATTTTTTTTTCAACATAGCCACCTTCTCATCAAGAGGTCCAAATCCAACTTCACACAACATTCTCAAGGTAACATCCTAATAGTCACATATTCACATTTGGCTCTTTGTATTATTCATCTTACTGAAACATTCTTCATGTTGTTGTAGCCGGATTTAGCTGCTCCTGGAGTTGATATTCTAGCTGCATGGTCTCCAATTTCCCCAATTTCTGAAGTTGAACTTGATAAGAGAGCACTATCATATAATATAATCTCGGGGACATCAATGTCTTGCCCACATGTTTCAGGAGCCGCTGCCTACATCAAATCCCTTCACCCCACATGGTCACCTGCCGCTATTAGATCTGCTCTTATGACTACTGGTAATACTAATAGCTATATACAGTTCCTAATCTTGGCAATTTTAATTCAGATCATAACCATGACCAAATTTGGTGTACTACTTGCAGCTGTCCCCATGAGTGCTGAAAAGAGCCCTGGGGCTGAATTTGCATATGGTGCTGGCAATCTTAATCCTCTTAATGCTTCAAATCCTGGTTTAATATATGATATTGATCCACTTGACTACATAAAATATTTGTGTGGACAAGGATTTAGCACCAAGTTGTTACAAGCAATTACTGGGGACAAAAGTAGCTGTCCTGAAGGCAGTGATGGAGCAGTGTTTGATCTAAACTATCCTTCTTTTGCTCTATCGACGCCACCCTTGAATTCTATAAGTCATGTTTTCAATCGGACAGTGACCAATGTTGGACTACCAACATGTACATATAAAGCTATTGTGACCACCCCACCTGGACTTAGTATCAAAGTGAACCCTAGTGTTCTATCATTCACATCTCTCGGACAAAAGCTATCGTTTTCGGTCACGATTGAAGGAACATTAGAAAAACAAATAGTCTCTGCTTCTTTAATCTGGGATGATGGTACGTTTCAAGTGAGGAGCCCCATTGTTGTGTATGGTGCATTTTGATGTTCCATATATGGTACATGTAGTATCAATATAAATAAAGAAAAAAGCTTTGAAGTAATATGGATAATAGAATAGGATGAAGTCAGTCATGAAACACACAGAAAATTGGTTGTAATTTGAACCTTCGCTCATAATTGCAATGAATTGTAGTGTTCCTATTAAAGAGTAGGTGTTAATTCGTGCAATCTAAGGGAAAGTTTGATAAAAAAAAATAAATATTTATATATAAATATGATATATACATAGTGACCCAATCACTATTGCAAAGCTAATAAAGCGATGGTGCAATTTTATGCAGCTGATTCTAGTGGTACTGGGGGTGGTAATCCACGATTCTCATGGACTAGTTATAGCTAGCTTGTGTGAAAAATCATGTAGGGGATTTTGTGTTCACGACTCTTTTCGGCTAACTACACATCAAGCCTTGAGGCCTAAGTCAGTGTACGATTAAAACCAGGTCCCTTTGGGCCATGGATCTTTACAGACGAATGGCCTGCTCCCTGGCTGATTATACGTAAAACGTTGAACCCAAATTAGCAGTCGAGTAAGACAAAGCCCCTTGGGGTGTGGATCTCTTTATGGACAAAAAAGCTCCTTGTGGCGGATTACATATCAAACCACTAAACCTAATTCAACGAATGAACCAGACCCTGCCTTTTTGGAATTTGGACCATGGGTCTTATTTCTTTGACACAGACAACTTGAAGGGCCCAGTGAGCCTATTTAGCCATAGCTGATATAGGCTAGATATCATATGACCATCTGGATAAGGGCATAAAGCTTGCTAAAAATCACATACAGCACAATCCACAACTCATGGTCCAACTCATGATGAGTTCTAGCTCTAAAACGTACTATATGAATTCTTATTGGTCCGCTAGATGTATCATGAATGTAACCATCTTTATTTGCTATCAAAAAGAAAAAATATTATGCCTAGTACGGTAATCCTAAAATCAGTGATAGTCTATATTATTCTACAAAACTATGTTGTACATATTTATGGTATAACCTATTTTATTCTAACACACAAAAATGTGTCCAAGATTTAATTTTAATATTTGTGCCAAACGTTGAATAAACTTCACAACAAGAACTGTTTTGGACAGTTTTGTTTGTTGGCGGGCTAGATGTTTGGGATCAGAAGACAAGCTCAAGTGCAATTCCTTCCTAAATATAGCCTATTTCTCTCATTGGCAATAAACTTACACAAGAGCCTGTTAAATTTTTTGTTTTAATAGAGTATAGCGACGTGGTATTCACTTCTCTCACTGTCTCACATGAATGATGAGTCCCATCATAAATTTAATTAGTATGATCCACAATTTATTTGAGAGTGAGAGTACCATATCACTGGAAGTACTGAATAATTATTATAACCATTTGCTTATCCTTATATATTAAGGACAACTATATGTAGTCACAATGAAAAAGTTTTTATACTACTTCACCACATACAAAAAAGAACTCTAAATTAGGGGACAAAAGTTTCTTTGACATCTTAAAATACATTTATCATTTTGATAACTTTAAATAAGTCAATTTAACATCATCTCAAAATGAGCATTTAACTAACAAACTAACCATTTCTTTATTTTATTTTTTTAATCTGACTAAGCCACATTATTTTCAAAAATATATTGTAATTTTAATATGTATTTCTTTAGGATTTTATCATTGTCTACTTCTAAATTTTACAATAATTTAAGTACGTAATTTAAATCTAAATGAATTGGAGTTGTTGATGCATTAGGTGGTTTTGGAATGATCTACATTGAGTGTTAAAAGAGCCATTAAACTTGAATGGTAGCACAATTGGCTGGGGATCATGAAGTATGTCATTAGTTCAAATCCCACTTTTCCTTAAGGCCAAACCTTACTTGAGAGAGAGAGAGAGAGAGAGAGAGAGAGAGAGAGACCATTGTCAACAACAATAAGAAGCACTTTACTATAAAAGTTGGTAAAACACCAATAACTTATATATTCTTTAGGTGTATGAAAATTGGTTGCTAGATGGACTAGCTATAAGTATACAATTTCCAACACATTGATTATAGTATTAATTAGTTGATTCACAATGATATGCACCATAATCCATGGTCTTCAGTCTTCCAAAGACACCGTATAATCTACAAAAACACAATGAGTAAAGATTTAGGAGTACTAATAGACATCCGTAAGCCATACTAAATAATGAATTTGGAAATCAAGCATAGGATAAAAGCAAGAATGGCGAAAAAAATTTAAATGAATTGATAAAATTATAATAATATGATAAAGAACCTCCACACTTATAGGCATTGTGATGTTTGATAGCTTTGCAACGTTTCGGTATGCATGGTTGCTATAGCTTCAGACACAACCCCGTCAATGGAATACATATTGCAAAAGCATTCTATGCCAATCCGTCTCATCAGATTGCGACACTTGTGAGGAACCTTAGTATTTTTGTCTTTCCGTATCGCATCTGGAGGACAGTGACTCACTTGAATACCTGAACTATGAATAATAAATGAGTTATAGAAAGTTCCCCCACAAATTTTAAAACCGAACAAGTGAACTACTTCACCGAACCCAGCAATGCCTTGTATCAAAAGCAACACAAGAAAGCAAGTGTACTTCATTGGGTCTTCCATATCTTCAATACAACCTTTTCAAGCTTTTATAGTGAAAGAGAGGCAATTAAAATGGTGCTAGTTGAACTAGGGGAAAAAGGTAACTTGCTTATTTCATAATCTATAGGCTATAATTAACCTATATGATTCCACATAGTGTGCTTGCTGAAATCTACGCTTTCATTCCTGTACCTTTCCATCCTTCAAAAAGGTGTGAAAAAAGCTCTTCATAACATGAAAATATTATGGAGTGCCAAGGAAGTGTACTTCATTGAATCTTCCATATCTTCAATGCAACATTAGAAGCAACACAATAAAGCAAGGTAGTGTACTTCATTAGATCTTCCATGTCTTCAATGCAACCTTTATGAGTTTTTATAGTGAAAGAGAGGCAATTAAATCGTTGCTAGTTCAACTAGGGGAAAAGGTTGCTTATTTCATTATCTATTGACTATAGGTGCTGAAATCTATGCTTTCTTTCCTATACCTTCTCATCCTTAAAAAGGTGTGAAAAAAGCATTTCATAACATGAAAATATTACGGAACACAAATGCTGGCACTTGGATTTTTTATTTTTTATTCTTTAATATAGAATTTAGCATAATCTCTATGTTAACCCTCAAAAATCATAATTGTAAACTTTGGCAATTCCTTTTCCTTGTCTCTTCAGATATACTACTCTTTCTTTTGGTTCTTTTATTTATGCCTAAATATTTATATTTCTTATTGAATTCACCTTTTTTTTTTTCTTTATAACAAAAATGAAAAATAAAATGTTTAAGTGATTGAATTAACATGTCAAATTATTGCTAATATTTTGTGATTAATTAAACAAAAAACTGTCTTAATCCAACTTTTTAAGATGGTTTAAACTTATAATTGGTTAGCCACGGTTGTAGTCCATTTTGTCGAACCTAAAGCTTATATGGTTCTTCAAAAATATATTGTTGAAGAATAATACACTATTGATTGAATTTGCATATTGTCTGGTGTTTCACGTCAATTATTTCCATAGCAACAACAATAATGAATTTCATTGCTCGAGTAAGTCTTATGACACAATATTTTTCATAATTATTGAGGTAGCAAGTCGTGATTGGTGTACAAGTACTAATCATAATCTACAACTTTAACAAGTAATTAAAAAAGTAGTAAAATTCGTTATGTCTATAACATTGTTATTGATTTCATAGCTTTTCTTACTTGAATGCCCGATAAATCGTCAAGAACTTGGTTTTTACTTTATAGGCGGAAAATTATTTAATTCTCTCGGAATATCGCGATGTGGATTCTTTCCTCTCACATGAGTGATAGGTCTCACTATAAATTTAATTAGTATGATCCATAATTCATGTGAAAGTATCTTATCACTATACTATGAGAATACTAAATAATTATTATAGGCATTTGCTTATCCTTGCAGACTATGCGGCAAAATGTAGTCACATGCAATGAAAAAAATTTAATGCTACTTCACCACATACAAAAAAGAACTCTAAATCAGGGGATAAAAGTTTCTTTGACATCTTACAAATTACAATACATCTATCATTTTGATAATTTTATCACATCACCTTAATTACTATACAAGTTAATTTTGGAAAAACAAAAGATTAAACAAGCATAGCTTCTTTTTTTTTTTGGTGTAATATCTAGTCTTAGTACATCACTCTAGAACTTCTGCATTTAGAATTCTATTATCTTTGAGGTTTCATTATCTCCTACCTATGACCCTTTAGATTTAAAGTGGCTTCTAATGAATTATTTGTTCATCACTCTAGAATCTTAAATTCCAGATCTAGAATTTTGTTTTGTTTCCTTTTTTTTTTGTAATTTCTTTTTAAGGTTGATAAAAGTAGGAATTGGTGTAAAATAAGTTATATAAAAAAAAATAATAATAATAATAATAAAAAACTCCTATTTTCTATTATAGGGATGTAAAAACATAAATTTTTCTCAATCCCTTATTTGGTAGTGAGAAAAGATAAGAGGATGGGAAATTTCACTTTACATGAGAGATTATCAAATAGGAGTAAATTTATTACATCGTTGACTTTTGTCTTTGATTTTTTTTTTTTATTTTTTATAAATTTACGTGAGAGGAACGTATACAACCATTATACAAAATATTTTTTCAAGCATGCAGGCGTCGCTCTTTGGCATGGCATAGCACAATTCTCGCTACCTCTCTTAACCTATTTGGCATGGATAATATTGAGTTTAAAGAATGAAAGTATTCTGCTGCTGCAGATATACTGCAGAAGATGATGATCAAGATTATGCAGAAGCTGCTATACAAGCTGCAGATACGACATGTAGTTTAGAGTTAACTTCTAATATTCAAGTATAGACTGCATGTAGTTTAGCTTGATTACTTATCTTAACTGACTACACAGGTGTTGTAAGCTTATTGGTGATTTTAGAATTAGTTAGCTTACATTCTGCATTCTGTTATTTTCGGTTACTCAGTGTATGTATAAGAAGCTTTGCTTCTCTTCAATGAGATTAAGCAAGTATTCCACAATTGTTCTTCTCTCTGTTCTCTCTATCTTTTCTTCTATATTTTTCTTCTTCTAAACTTGCAATTCTTAATATGGTATCAGAGCTTTGAACACCATTGATTGAGTTTTCTTTTCTCTTACCTCCTCTGTTCCTTTCTCAACTTCTCTTTTCAATATGAGTTCCACAGAAACTCCATTGCCAAATGTAGAAGTTCCTTCTCCTTCTTTTGCATTTTCTTTTTCTTCGATTGATAACCCTAGAAATCCCTATTATCTCAACAATGGTGGTAATCCAAGAATTCTTTTGGTCCCTGAGAAGCTCATTGGAGAGAACTTCCATACTTGGTAGAGATCCATGACTCGAGCTCTCTCTGCCAAGAACAAGCTAGGTTTTGTGAATGGCTCTATTTCACAACCTACTGATCCTCTGGATCCTTTGTATGATATCTGGACAAGGTGCAACGATTTGGTGCTGTCCTGGCTTACCAATTGCATGTCCCGAGAGATCTATGCTAGTGTGATCTATGCTGTTACAGCCAAGGAGATTTGGGATGAGTTGAGAGATCGGTATTCAGACAGTGATGGACCAAGAGTTTTTCATCTCAAGCAAGCAATTTGCTCCCTCAAGCAAGAACAGCTACCTGTAAGTACATACTATACCAGGCTTAAAACTCTTTGGGATGAATACTCAAATTATAGGCCTATACCTAATTGCACTTGTGGAGCAAATTGCACATGTGGAATGTATAAAATCTTGACTGATTACCAGCATAAGGACTATGTTTTGAGTTTCCTCATGGGTCTCAATGAGTCTTTTCTTCAAGTTAGAGGGCAAATTCTGTTGATGCAGCCCTTACCTCCAATGAATCGAGTTTTCTTTATGATCCAACAAGATGAGAAACATAGGGGACAAGGAATTTTGCCTTTACCTACTGTTGAGTCCACAGCCTTGGTTTCCAGGTCAGAAAATGCATATGTTCCTAATAATGCATTTCTGCCAACCAATCTTTCTACCAACAACCCAAGTGCATTTTTTTCAAGAATGGATAATGCTAAACACTCTCAATATGGAAGGAAGGATAAGCCTACTTGCTCTCACTGTGGTTATAAGGGGCATACAGCAGAAAAGTGCTACAAGCTTCATGGCTACCCTCCTGGTTTTCAAAGCAGGAATAAAGCAACCCCCACTGCTAACCAAGTGTCAGGACCTTCTCTTCATTGTGTTACTGATTCAGGACAGAACATGACTAATCTTGCAGCTCAATGCCAACAGTTTCTTTCCTTGTTGAATGCACAAGTTCAATCCACACCAGCTGTTGGGGATTCTGTTTCTCAACCCTTTCATCATCAAGTTGCCACCAGTGTCACTGTCAAACAGCCATCATCTAATGTTCCTTCTAATATGGCAGGTATACATTCTTGCTTATTTTCTTATACTTCACCAAACTTGGACCATTCAGTTTTCTCTTCAAAGTTAACTAAGAAACCTATTGTTTCTTCCAAGGATTGGATCATTGACACTGGTGCCACTGACCATATGGTCATTTCCACTACATTTTTCACTACTAAAACTGCTGTTCATGATGTTTCTGTCCACTTACCAAATGGCCAATCTGTTGTTGTCACACATATAGGAACCATTCATCTCAATTCATCATTAATTCTTCATGATGTCTTATGTGTGCCCTCTTTTGACTTCAACTTAATATCAGTTTCTAAACTAACCTCTACAATGCATTGCTGCATTTTTTTTCTCTCCAACCTTTGTTTTCTACAGGACCTACTGCATTGGAAGATGATTGGTTTGGGTAAGCAAAGAAATGGCTTGTACATCTTGGAACAATGCACTGATCTTGGTTCAATTCCCATTGCCAAAGCTGCTTCTACTGCTTTCCATAATACTTTGTATAGTTTTGCTACTGTCAAGAAGTTAGATAATGATTTTCATACTTGGCATTGTAGACTTGGTCATCCTTCTTTGTCAAGAATGTCTTTTCTTTCAAGTGTTGTACCTCATGTTACTCATTCTGACCATGATGTTTCCCTATGTACTGTTTGCCCATTGGCAAAACAGAAAAGATTACCTTTTCCTAATGAAAATCATTTAGTTTCCTCTCCTTTTGATCTCTTGCATGTTGATATTTGGGGCCCCTATCATACTGCTACTGTGGAAGGTTATCAGTACTTCTTAACTTTAGTTGATGATTGTACTAGAACCACTTGGGTTTATCTTATGAAGTTCAAATCAGAAACTAGACTTTTACTCCAATCTTTCATTACCATGATTAAAACTCAATTTAATTGTCAAATCAAGATAATTAGGAGTGATCATGGTCAAGAATTTAACATGCCAGACTTCTTTTCTTCTAAAGGAATTACACATCAACATAGTTGTGTGGAAACTCCCCAACAAAATTCTGTAGTAGAAAGGAAACATCAACATATTCTCAATGTGGCTCGATCTTTGTGTTTTCAATCCAATTTACCTATCCAATTTTGGGGAAATTGTATCCAAATTGCTGTTTATCTCATTAATAGGCTGCATTCTCCAATTTTGTCCAATAAATCTCCCTATGAAGCTCTTCTTCATAGAGTTCCCCAATATTCTCATCTCAAGGTATTTGGTTGTCTTTGTTATGCATCCACTCTCACTGCTCATAGGACCAAATTTGATCCTAGAGCTTCTGCTTGTGTCTTTGTTGGTTATCCTCCTGGTGTGAAAGGTTATAAGCTTCTCAACTTAACCACACATCAGTATTTGATCTCTAGAGATATTGTGTTTCATGAAAGTGTCTTTCCTTTCAAGACAGATACTTCTGCATATCCTCATGTTTCAGATTCTCATGATTTTCTTACTTTGCCTACTGATTTTTTGTCTACTACTCCAGTTGAAGAACCTTCATCCGGTTCTATTCCTATTTCTTTCCCAAATACTGTTTCTGATACACTTACTCTTAGTTCTTCAACTGATCCTTGTTCTAGCTCATCTCCTCTTTCTTTTTGTCCCACTTCTGCCATACCAGCATCTGTTTCTGATTTTCCTCTTGAGTCTTCTCCCATTCCTTTAAGAAAGTCAAATAGGACTTCAAAACCTCCCACCTATCTCCAAGATTATCATTGTCAATTGGCCATTACTGATGCTGCTTCTCAGGCTACTTCATCCTCCATGCAGGTCCTTCTTTGTCTTCAACCTCAGGTATTCCCTATGCCCTTTCTTCATCTTTGTCTTATTCTCAATTGTCTCCTTCTCATAGACAATTTGCTTTAGCACTCACCACTATATCAGAACCTACATCCTTTGCTCAAGCTAACCAAATTCCTCAATGGAAAGAAGCTATGTTAGCTGAATTTACTGCCCTTGAGGCTAATGATACCTGGATTGTCACTGATTTGCCTGCTGGAAAACAACCCATTGGCTGTAAATGGGTGTATAAGGTTAAACTCAAGGCTGATGGCTCTCTAGAGAGGTACAAGGCTAGACTTGTTGCTAAGGGTTATACACAAAAGGAAGGGCTGGACTATTCTGAGACTTTCTCTCCTGTTGCTAAGTTTACCACAGTGAGAACTCTGCTTGCTGTTGCAGCTGTCTATGGCTGGTCCCTTACACAATTGGATGTCAACAATGCCTTTTTACATGGAGACCTTCATGAGGAAGTTTATATGGTTCTGCCACCTGGTTTTGCCAGCAAGGGGGAGCCTCATAAAGTTTGCAAGTTAAACAAGTCACTCTATGGGTTGAAACAAGCCTCTAGGCAGTGGTTTGCCAAGTTTTCCTCTACCATTCTGCAACATGGTTTTATACAGTCCAAGTCAGACTACTCTCTCTTCACTAGAAACCATGGTAGCTCTTTTATTGCTCTGCTGGTCTATGTAGATGATATTCTAATAGCAAGCAATGACATGGAATCAGTTACCAAGTTGAAGAATGCTCTTGATGCAGAATTCAAATTGAAGGATCTTGGTAATCTGAAATATTTTCTTGGCTTAGAGGTGGCAAGATCCTCCAAAGGAATATCTTTATGTCAAAGAAAATATACTTTGGAGATCTTATCTGACAGTGGTATGCTTGGTTCAAAACCAGTGCAAACACCAATGGAACAAAATTTGAAGTTGAGTGAGACTGATGGAAGCTTACTTGATGATCCTGCTATTTACAGAAGATTGGTTGGCAAACTCTTATACCTCACTATGACAAGGCCAGACCTTAGTTATAGTGTTCAAAAGTTGAGCCAATTCATGGCCAAGCCAACTACTTCTCACCTCACAGCAGCACACAAAGTCCTCAGATATATCAAAGGATCTCCAGGACAAGGTTTATTCTTTTCTTCTTCCAACAACCTTCAGCTGAAATCCTTTTCTGATTCGGATTGGGCTAGCTGTCCTGATACAAGAAGATCAGTAACAGGTTACTGTGTGTTCCTTGGGAATTCTCTAATCTCTTGGAAATCAAAGAAACAACATACCATTTCAAGATCTTCAGCTGAGGCTGAATATAGAGCAATGGCAGCTGTAGTATGTGAGTTAATGTGGTTGATTCCATTATTGAAGAATTTTCAGATTATTCACTCTCAAGAAGCTTTGCTCTTTTGTGATAGCCAAGCAGCCATTCACATTGCTGCAAATCCTGTCTACCATGAAAGGACTAAGCATATTGAATTGGATTGTCACTTAATCCGAGAGAAAATTCAAGAGGGCTTGGTTAGAACTCTTCATGTGATTTCTCAGAATCAATTGGCTGATTTAATGACCAAACCTCTAGGCTCACATCAGTTTCATTCTCTAGTTAACAAGATGGGACTTCACAATATATATGCTCCATCTTGAGGGGGAGTATTGAGTTTAAAGAATGAAAGTATTCTGCTGCTGCAGATATACTGCAGAAGATGGTGATCAAGATTATGCAGAAGATGATTATGCAGAAGCTGCTATACAAGCTGCAGATACGACATGTAGTTTAGAGTTAATTATGCAGAAATATTCAAGATTATGCAGAAGCTGCTATACAAGCTGCAGATACGACATGTAGTTTAGAGTTAACTTCTAATATTCAAGTATAGACTGCATGTAGTTTAGCTTGATTACTTATCTTAACTGACTACACAGGTGTTGTAAGCTTATTGGTGATTTTAGAATTAGTTAGCTTACATTCTGCATTCTGTTATTTTCGGTTACTCAGTGTATGTATAAGAAGCTTTGCTTCTCTTCAATGAGATTAAGCAAGTATTCCACAATTGTTCTTCTCTCTGTTCTCTCTATCTTTTCTTCTATATTTTTCTTCTTCTAAACTTGCACTTCTTAATAGATAACATGATTCTGGTTACTTTCCTTGACCAGAGAGGTTCACAAGTCAAATTTTTGAGTATTGATCTTTTTTTTTTTAATTTCAGGATCATATAATTTTCTACAACTTTTGGCCCAATTTGTTAATGTGTTGTGTGTGTGTTGCTGAAACATGCAAGTGAGATTAGTGATAGATCCAATGGAATATGTGTTAATCATGTATATGATGCCACGACTATAAGTTATGTACAAAATTGTGGTTGTGAGGGTGTTGTTTTTCTTTACAAAAAAATATATATATATATATATATATATATATATATATATATATTCACTTATCTTTTTGCACTTTGTCCTTTTCCTCACTTTTCTACACAAGTAATCAAACCTTATTGGAACGGCGTTTAAATCTTATTTTCCTAAACTTAAAAGCAAGTCTTATCTTATAATATATCCTTATGAATTAAACAAAAATTTTCGCACTTTGTCCTTTTCCTCACTTTTCTACACAAGTAATCAAACCTTATTGGAACGGGCGCTTAAATCTTCTTTTCCTAAACTTAAAAGCAAGTCTTATCTTATAAGATATGCCCTTATGAATTAAAGCAAAAAATTTCGCACTGTCCTTTTCCTCACTTTTCTACACAAGTAATCAAACCTTATTGGAACGGCGCTTAAATCTTCTTTTCCTAAACTTAGAAGAAAGTCTTATCTTATAATATATGCCCTTATGAATTAAAACAAAGAAACATGTATTCTTGTCTTTTACTGAAAGAGGAATACATTCTCCTTTCCTTTCACATTGATGAAGAGATGAAACATGAAACACGTTCAAGGGGTTGTTTAATAAATGGGTAAAATACATCTACAATCCCTAAATTTAGGGAATTGAAGTTAGACCCCCTATAGTTTGTTTTCAATCAATTTAGGACTCAAACTTTGGGTATATGCCAAATAGATCATTTTATTAAATTTCTGTCCAAAATGCCCTTAAACTCTCTCTCTCTCTCTCTCTCTCTCTCTCTCTCTCTCTCTCTCTCTCTCTCACAACACACCAAAATCAAAATTGAAAATTAAAATTTAGTTTATCTTCACCATGCATCGCCTTATTTTATTTTTGTCATACTATAATTTTATATTGTATATAATGTTTCTTTTATTTGTAAATATTTTTTAATTATAAATACCTAATAGAAAATATCAATCTATAAATGAAAAAGTTAGGAAAAATGAAGAAGAGAAGAATAGAAAAATTAATTGAATTGCAAATAGTATCTCTTGACAAAGCAATTACTAGGAATAAATAAAATTTAACATAAAATTTATATGAAATCTCACCAATAAATGATAAATTCATAAAAAAGAGTTAGAAGATAATGAAATAATATAACAATGCTTGATAATATGATAAGACTAATTTATTTGGATAGAGTTTAGTTACAAACCAATTGGTAGTCCAAAACTACAAACCAACTATATATGTGGCAACTCATAAGACAATCAACATATATTATTTAAATAAGTCACATGACTCATTAAATAGTTCATGTGACTAAAAGTACACGTGGATAATCTTATGAGTTACCACATAGTTGGTTTGTAGCTAAACTCTCTTTAATTTCTTTTCCAAATATATGTATCTCTTACAAGATTTTATTGACAATACTTACTACAATTGTTTATGCAAAAAGAAAATTTTCAAATTTAAAATTGTTAGAATAGTACTTAGAATCGATTATATCACAAGAAAACTAAGTGAAGTAGTCATATTATCAATTAAAAAATCGATGTTAGTAAAACCTAAATATAACAGTTTAATTAATTAGTAATTTTGCATCTAAAAAAAAGCAAAAGTTATGGATTTAGATATATATAGAAAAAACAATTCATGCATATATAATCAAATAATTATGTTGGATCAACCAAAGTATTCTTGTAAAATCTAATAGATACAGATCAATCATATAATAAAAAAAAAACATTTTTGGATAAGATATCAAATCAAAGGAAGGAAAAAGAAAAGAAAAGAAAAGATCCTTTATCTAGCAATGGCCCCTCCCTCAGTGCATGATTGCATCTTTCGTCCATATGCTCCGGAGAGGGGCCCGGAACAAAAATTGATTGACAGCTCTTTCCTTGGCCCACCCCCAAGAAACCTTTTGAGGGAGGCGAATTTCCTGTATTAGTCGTCTTAAATAATTATACATTTCGCTCTTAACCCCTTATGTTTTAAAATGGTCTATATTCTCTTAAATATTTCATTTTAGTCATCAATATCTACCCAATATTTCAAAATGATCTATATCATTTGAAATATAGTGTTTTATTCATTATACTTTGAAGTTTGTGTAAAAAAAAAATCCCATGTTTTGAAAATTTTCATCACTTCTTTCTATCCAATAGTAATGGTATGTAGACTTTTTTTATACAAACTTAAAAGTATAAGGACCAAAATGAATTATTCACACTTTATTTCAGTCGTCAACTAGTTCTCCGTTGGCATTGAGTCTCAGTTCAGAAAGCAGTTCCCGAATCTCATTTATCTATTGCTTTTGTTCGTTCATTCTGCTGCCTATGTTCCTCTATTGCCACTGAAATAGCATCTTCCCTACGATCTCTGTTGTTGGGGGCTTCAACTCTGTCTCCATTAGCAGCTATCAAACCAAGAAAAATCTCGCACTGATACCACTTGACGCAAAATAAAGCGTGAATAATTAAAAGAGTATGAATTGTGTCAATACTAAAAAAATGGAATCCATCGGTGAAATAAAACTCTCAAAGAGATAAATATTATTGACGGCTGATCAATAATATTTAAGTTTATTGCAACCAGTATTTATACTATTTAAAGCAAACCTTAATTGACTTAAACAAGTTAAGAAATTACAAAACAAAATGTGAAAATGTGAAATAAATTAAAACATCTCTAAACAGCCCCTAAACACACGAATTTGGGATCCGTAACTCTTCCTGAATCAAAAGTTATGACCTATTTAAGGTAGGCGTAAATTCAGGAACGTCGAGGGACGCTTGTTTGGTCTTCTAACGTTCAAACTGCTCAATGAACTTGTCCTACATCATTACCTCTAATCACTTGTTAATATTTTAAATAGAACATATGTAACATGCTAATATTATATTAAATTACAAGTTAACGTTGATTATTTGTCTTAAAAAATTCGGGGCTGCAGAGGTATCGAATCTTAGTGTAATGTGAGAATTTTTGTTTTTAGACTTTGGAGAAATTAATATTATTCATTCGCTTTAGTACGTGATTCAAATATAAGGACAATTAAATGTTGGGACGTTTAAGAAAGTTTGTAATTTTATGGTCAATTTGAAGCCCATGCTCTTCCACCCAATAGTTTCCAGACAATTTTCCCCTCCCCCTCCGAGTCTTGTCTTTTAGCACTTGCCTGGCTAGCGCGGGCCCCGAGGTTTGGTTTGTCCAAGCCCTTCTTGAAATTGGTTGCCCACTTATTATCAAATATTAAAAAAATAAATTAAAAGTTAAAAAAAGAAAAAAGAAAATTCAAGGTTATATTAATTGTGTTTTTAACTTGAATTACATAAAAAATGAAAGGGAGTGATATTTCCACACAACTTTTTGTTATTTTCGCGA
>OU015769.1:35863810-36007933 GCA_907173295.1 Fagus sylvatica
AATTTGAAGCCCATGCTCTTCCACCCAATAGTGTTTCCGGACAGTTTTTCCCTCCCCCTCCAAGTCTTGTCTTCTAGCACGTGCCTGGCTATATAAGTGGGTATACCACCACCACCACTTCCCACCATTAGCTTACAACTCAGAACATTTCCTCCGGCTTTGCATCTCTAGAAATCAAGGTAAAACTCTTTAGTTTTCCTTAAATTCTTGATTTTTAAATACTTGAACTAGCTATTACTATACTTAACGTGTATATGGATACTACATGCATGAGAAATAAGGCTTATAATTGTGTCTTGAAGGGGCTGGAGTTATATGTGAGCTGAATCCTTTGTTTGAAGATATTTACAACACGCTAGCTAAGCTTTATAGCTAGCTTAGCATCCAATGGCGAGCAAAACCACTAGCCTTTCATGGCTTCTCCTTCTCAGCCTCGCCTCCACTCTGCTTATTGGTCACTCAGCTTCTCAGAATGAGCGAAAGGCAAATATATATATCTCCATAGCTGATCAGTAATTTTTATTATTGTTTTTTTATGGAAGAGAGCTTATATTCACGCCCATATAGCCATGAAATCGGCCTTCTATTTCATGCGGGACGACTTTAAACATACTTTGTTTTCTACCTATGATATTGTGTGTGCAGGCTTATATTGTGTATATGGGCAACAAGAGGGACGAGGTTTCCACAACATCTCTTTACACAAGCATGCTACAAGAAGTCATTGGCAGGTTATAAAAGTAGTATAATGGCACCATTAGAAACTTGCTATATATTAATCCGTTTGTTCGATGTTTTATGTTTTTCGTCTGAAAAGTTTTTCAGGAAAAAAAATGCTTATATCTCGTACAAGACTGCGTCTCTACATTATCACATTTTCTAAAAATCACTGCCAAGTGCTTAGCAATTATCAACTACAGCTCAAGCATCCAGTGAACATCACAAATTTTGCCAACACAAATAAAAACGGAACAAAGATTTTACCTTTAGGGGCCAAAATATGAACAAAGAGTGATAAGGAGGATCTTGATTAATCCGTGTTTATTTATTAAAGGGATAAGTACACTTGCTCACTTGTGGTAGGACCGGTTTATACTTTATGGTTTAAAAAGTATCACTTTGTCCACCTATAGTCTCCTCTGTTAACATCCGTAACCCACCTTAAGGATTTTCAGTTAAAAATAAGGGTAAATGTGTCTTGTACATGCTATTTTTCTCTTTTCTTTCTCTTCTATTCTCTCCTCTCTTATCACATTCACAGCTTCTCTCTCCTCTTTATGTTTCCCCATAGTTGTAAAACGGCAATTCTTACATTTAATTTACAAGAAATTAAGAAACTGTTACTACTACATTTAATTAAACTAATAGCATTAATATAACCCAATAGCCATGTGTGGGATCCTCAGGTTTTGTTCCTCGGGTAAGCCATGGGTGGGTTCCTCGGGTTTTATGATTTCAACTTAAAAGAATGATTTTGTAAGCTTATTGAGTTCTTTTGTTGATGTTGTTGATGGGTATTCTCTGTTAGAATATATGTTGACTCTAGTCCAATTATCAAAAAGGAAGAAAAAAGAAAGATATGTTTACTTTAGTCCAGCCTCTATGCCTTTATATATGAATTGGTTAGGTAACGTCTAATTACTAAAGTTCTTGCTCAAACACGGCAAAAACCCGAGGAACCCACCCATGGCTATTGGGATATATTAATGCTATTAGTTCAAATGTAAAAACTGCCGTTGTACAGTAAGAATGGGGAAATATAAAGCGGAAAGAGAAGCTTGTGAATGTGATAAGAGAGGAGAGAGAAGAATAGAAAGAAAAGAGAAAAATAACGAGTAAAACACACATTTATTTCTAGCCGAAAATCCTTAAGGTGGGTTACAGGCTTACAGCTACTAACAGAGATAACTAAGTGTTACTTTTTAAAATACAGATAGGTAATATGAAAAATGGTCAAACAACATGTGGATAAAGTGTACTTATTGATCCCTTAATTTTTTTAGGGTAACATAAAGGTCCAGTGACGGTTTTAGAAATTTTTTTCAGAGTGATCATTGAAATATTTAAAAAAATTTAAATAGCCATTAAAAAACTTAAATATATTATACAAGATCTAATAAAATGAGAACTTGAATTTACTCATATCATTAAATAAAAACATACAGGTACATGAAGTGTTACAATTTCTTTCTAATTATAAACAATAAACCAAAGTTTGAATCATTTGAACTTTGAATCAAACGAAAACTTATCCTATTGTTGTTGATTGAGAGGGAGGGACAAAAGATAAATTGTTAAGAATCTGAGAGAAATAATGAGAAATAGATGGTGACATGTTGTGGTTTTAAAGGTAAAGAGAATAAAATATCAGTGAAGTGGAATATTAAATAGGACCAAGTCTTTAGAATCTTAAGTTTTTATTTTATATATTATATTAAATGGATGGAGTCAATGCAATGTTGTCAATAATGTACCAGAAGCCATTTCGGTTTGATCAGGAAAATAAAATATTTCGGCACCATATAATATCGAGATTCTTTAAATTATAAGCTCATATTTCATGTCAATCTTTAAATGTTAGTCCCAATAATAATAATCAACACTTATATTATATAATTAAAAAATAAAAACTCCAAAATTCACTTTAATATTTAAGTAGAAAGTCATCAAAACATTCAGTAAAAAGAAAAGAAAAGAGAGGTATTGATCATAACAAAAACAAAAAAGGAACATAAAATTCTCAAAACATTCAAGCTCCACATGTGTTATTGTTTTACTTTCAACTTTTTCAAATATCTTGTTCTCATACGCATAGGGACAGTAGCCATAAACTAAAAGACACATAAAACAAAAACAAAAAAAGAAAAGAAATGAAAACATATGGGTGTTTGGGCAATAAAAGAAAGAAGAAAGAAGGGCAAAAAAGAAGATGAAGGGACGGAGATGTTGAAGAAAAAGAAGAAAAGGAGGAAGCAGGGTGTTCAAGATCTCAGTGTTCAATATGTATATATTATTATTTTTTTCTTCACTTTTTTAAGAACTCAAGCATTTTTTAAGAACTCACCCTGAGTAACAAGTGACACCACCACTGCAAAGGTGGGTTATGCGGTTATGGTTGCGTAACGATATTAACCTCATGTGGGTAAAATGATAATTTTAAAACAATAGATGGCAAAATGCAACCAGCCCTAGACACATGTGGTTAATGCATGAGTAATTATTACAATATATATATTAATAAAAATGTGCTGACATGGGTTAAATAGGCTAAACAATACGTAATTTTGAATATACAAATAAAGTCTCTTTGAGTTTAGGTTGTATTTATCGTCCTATTGTATAAAGTCTATTTGAGTTTAGGTTGTATTTGACGTTCTACTCATTAACAAATATGGACAAAACACATTTTTTCTAAACTCAATGTGACATTACTGGTATAAATCTAAATTTTGAAACTTTAAGGGGTAAAATCAATTTGACCGCAAACTTTAAGAATTTCAATTGCAATATGATCTAATTTATATGATAAAAATTTATGGTATATGTGTATTGCGTCGGACTCCATGGACCTCTTATATGAATACTAACAAAATATAACAAACTAATGCTGAAGACATAACATATTTTACAATTGTTGATATTATTTATTGTAATTGAAACAACATTATTTTTACCTAGATGATTGGATTCACCATTGACACACTTTTATTATGCCCAAATCACAAGTTATACTAGGCCACGTCAAAATCTGTGGAAAAGGTTATTAAAAAATATTATGTCCGTGGACATATTAAAGTTATTAGGGATTGAATTGAAATGCTTCTACACCTTAACTTTTCAAATGTATTTGCATTCAGCCATATTGGACCAGAATCTTTGCTCTATAGCTACAAGAGGAGTTTCCATGGATTTGCAGTGGAGCTAACTGAGCAAGAAGCTCAAAAAATGGCCCGTGGGTGAACCTAATCTCCATCCTCCCCTCCTTATATATATATATATATATATATATATATATATATATATATAAGTTTTTGGAATAATCGGTAATTTATCATTTAACCAATATTCTAATGTGTGAACCCATAACAAAGTGTTGTGACTATGAATATGTAGGAATGGATGGCGTAGTGTCGGTGTTCCCTAACAAACGGAATCGGGTTCATACAACAAGGTCATGGGACTTTGTTGGCTTTCCGAAGCAAGTGCATAGAACAACTGAAAGCAACATCATTATAGGAATACTGGACAGTGGAATTTGGCCGGAGTCTGATAGCTTTAATGACAAAGGATTTGGTCCACCACCTAGCAGATGGAAGGGCACCTGCAAAGCCTTAACCAATTTCACTTGTAACAAGTATATCTTTAACATCCAACCAATTTGTTTTGTCTATCCCCACCACACACTCCCTCACATACACTACACATGGAAAGCATAACTAAGTAACAAATGTAATTACTCTTCTTAACGCAGTAAAATCATTGGAGCACAATATTACCATAGCCATGGAAATTTTGGAAAGAAAGATATTAAATCTCCAAGAGATTCAGAGGGCCATGGAACACATGTTTCATCAACAGCAGCTGGGAACTTTGTTAGCATGGCAAGCCTACAAGGCCTTGGCTTGGGAACAGCACGAGGAGGGCTTCCATCAGCACGTATTGCTGTGTACAAAATATGTTGGTCGAATGGATGTTCTGACGCTGACACTCTTGCAGCATTTGATGATGCCATTGCCGATGGGGTTGACATAATATCTCTTTCCGTTGGAGGAACTGTTCCTTTGAACTATTTTAGTGATGCAACTGCCATTGGTGCCTTCCATGCTATGAGAAATGGAATATTGACATCAACTTCGGCTGGTAACGAGGGTCCAGGTCTAGGAACCGTCACAAATTTCGCCCCATGGTTGCTTTCTGTGGCTGCAAGCAGCATAGATCGAAAGTTCTTCTCTGAGGTCCAATTAGGCAACAAAAAGAGCTACGAGGTAATTAAAATGGGAATAGGATCCTCTCTATTTCAAAATCTCTACATTTGTTTGATTTTATGGTTCAGATTTTATTTACTGAATAATTGTATACAAACTCTCACATCATTTAAAATTGACATGACAGTCTGTATATTGTTAAGTCTACAATATTTAATCTAAATCATAAAATAAACCAAACAGGATTTTGAAAGGAAGATGATCATTTTCTATTAAAATGTCTAGCCCCCTGTTTTGTCCTATGCTATACAAGAAAAGATTATATGCAATTGTCCAAAAATAATAATAATAAAAACATGATAAATAAGGAAAAATTGCTATGAATATCTATATTTTCAGTAGATGCTATGATTTTCTTGTTCATATTACTCCCATTTTCTTTTTTTATTTATTGTGTATAGAACTTAATAGCAATGCCCTCTTATTTTTTATTTTTTTATTTTTTTGTTGCAACGTGTTTTAGGGGAGATTCTTTGATCCCTTTATGGGATGGTCCCGTGAGGCTCACTCTAAAGCGTACAAACTAATTTGGAGATTTCTTTTGCTCTTGTAGGGATTTTCAATTAATACATTTGACCTCAAGAATGAAATGTATCCAATAATATATGGTCGAGATGCACCAAACACCGCAGCAGGTGCTACGGCGTCTCATGCCAGGTAACTGAAAAATAAAAATAAAATCTAAATGGGGTTTATACTTTATAGACAGTGGGAATAAGTTTAACTATGCCTGTGTCTTCATAAATGTATCAAACTAGCAGTTGAAATATTCTTATGCTTCAAAAATCAAAATAGCTGTACAAATGTCATTCCAACATGGTAATAAAAAAACGAAACTTTTTTTTGCAAAATTGCAGTCGGTGCCTCACAAATTCGCTGGACCCAAATTTGGTGAAAGGTAAAATTGTACTTTGCGATGTCGCGATTGATGGGGTTGGGCAATTCATAGCTGGTGCAGTTGGTACTGTGATGCAGAACCAAGGCCCCACTAGTCTTATCATTACCCAAGCTTATCCCTTGCCTGCATCTCAGCTTAGCTTGGAAAATGGTGGCGACATTTACTCGTACATAAATTCAACAAGGTATTAATCTAAAATACCTTAGACAACTACGGACTTCACAAGACATACTAATTCTAATGAACATTCACAATTTCTAGGAACCCAACTGCCACTATTCTTAAGAGTATTGCACGTAAAGACACATTTGCCCCTTACATAGCCGGCTTCTCATCAAGGGGCCCAAATCCAGCTGGACACAACATTCTCAAGGTTAAATACTTGCTAATAATTAATAATTATTTTACATTAATTTGCACTCTTGCATTATTCATTTCATTAAAACCATTTTTTATGATGTTGGGTTGTTGTAGCCGGATTTAGCTGCTCCCGGAGTTGAAATTCTAGCTGCATGGTCTCCAATTTCCCCAATTTCCGGAGTTGAAGTTGATAAGAGATCATTCTCATATAACATAATATCGGGGACATCAATGGCTTGCCCACATGCTACAGGGGTGGCTGCCTACGTCAAATCATTACATCCCAAATGGTCACCTGCCGCTATCACATCCGCTCTTATGACTACTGGTAATAGACTAATATATACACTTCCCAATCTTGTAATTTTAATTCAGACCATAACCATGACAGAATTTGGTGTATTACTTGCAGCTGTCCCCATGAGTGCTAAAAAGAATCCCGACGCTGAATTTGCATATGGTGCAGGCAATATAAATCCTCTTAAGGCTTCAAATCCCGGTTTAATATATGATATTGATGCACTTGACTACATAAAATTTTTGTGTGCACAAGGATATCATACCACGTTATTACGTCATATTACTGGGGACAAGAGTATCTGTCCTGAAGGCAGTGCAGGAACAGCCTTCGATCTAAACTATCCTTCTATTGCTCTATCCACGCCACTCTCAAAAGCTATTAGTCATGTTTTCAATCGGACAGTCACCAATGTTGGATCACCAACATCTACCTATAAAGCTATTGTGACCACCCCACCTGGACTGAGTATCAAAGTGAACCCTAGTGTTCTCTCATTCACATCTCTTGGACAAAAGCTTTCGTTTCAGCTCACTATTAAAGGGAAAATAGATAAACAGATAGTCTCTGCTTCTTTGATCTGGGATGATGGAACGTACCAAGTGAGGAGTCCCATTGCTTTGTATGGTGAATTTTGAAGCTCTTTGGAACATGTATTTGCTATATAAATAAATAAAATGGTTTGAAGTAATATGCGCAAATATAGAATGCGATGAAGGCATTGGGAGATAAAAAAGTTGTTGTAATTTGAAGCTTTGGTACTCCAGTTCTGTAATGAATTGTAATGTTCCCAATTAAAGATTATGTCTTCCTAATCAAATGATTATTCTACTTTGAGAAACCGTTGTTGAACCTGTGAGATTTTGACCTTGACTCTGCACTCTTGTCCGGCTCAATTATAGTATATGCTGACTTGGATAAGATTTTCCCTTCAAGATTATTCTCATCTTTAGTTAAAGAAAAGAACGCTGTTTTCATCTTTCCTAGTTTAGTGAAGTAATGTAGAAAAATTAAAATTGTCATTAAAAATGCTAATATATACACAAAAACGTGTGCCCCTTTATGTTATTTTTATTCACAACAAGGAGTCAAGGACATTAATTGTTAGTGCAGGCTTTGGAAAATTTTGTTTGTTGGCGGGCTTAACAATGAATAGCTGTTTGAGAACCCAACTTAAAGCTTAATTTCAATTCCTTCCTAAAGCTCGTTTCTCTTCATGTTGATGAAACTTCACAACAAAATATATTGCTAGTGTCGGCTTTGGACAGTTTTTGTTTTTTTTTTGCGTGCTTAACAATAGCTGTTTGAGAATCCAAAGACTTGAGCTTTGTTAATTTCAATTCCTTCCTTTATATAGCCCATTTCTCCCTTGCTTTGAGAAAACAGCTTTAATAATTAACTAGAACGCACACCGCAGGCTCTTGGGAGAGTTCTCTGATGGAACGCCATACGTATCTGCATGGCTTATCTTAATTATCCTTACTTGTACTCTGCTTAATTCCTGTTATGGGGCTATTGATGATGATCGACAGGTATATATTCCCCCCAAAATAATGTTGTTATTAGACTATTAGTATAACTATTGCTTTTTCTTTTTTTTCTTCTCTTTAATCTGATAACTCATGGGCCAGCATTGCCTCAATATTACTTTATGCCAGAGATGAGAGAACCATAAAATTTTGCAAAATTCAAAATTCTTTTGGGCTTAGACTTGGGCTCGGGGTTTACTTTGATTGGGCCAAGCCAATACAGAAGTTCCATTCCATATGTATTCAGGTGCTTTTTATTATTTATTATTTTGTTTGATTTGGCAAAATTTTGTGAACACAGGTATACATTGCGTACATGGGTGACCGACTAAAGGGTGAAATCTCTGCATCATCCATTCATACCAAAATTCTACAACAAGTCGTTAGCAGGTTATGATTCATTCATACCAACATAACTTATGAATATATAAGACTAGATTGTGTTTGTTTGCCTCAATTTTTTTTTTTTTTTTTTAAATACTATTAATGAAATCACTTTTTGCAAGATACAACTGTATTTTTGCACATAATAATCAAAATAAACCGATGGGTCCTTGGTCTGAATATTTCTCGTAATTGAGGGCATTCAAATTAATACCATAACTTTAAAATTGGTCATGATAAATGTCGTTTTCTGTCATAGAGCATTAATTGGACATAAAAAAAATAATAATAATGTTTATCATTCAAAAGCAGAAATGTGTATCAAAACAAATCAATATGCATGTCTGAAGATTTCAGTAAGGGATAACATTTACCTAACTTCTCTAATGGAATGCATTTTACAGTGATGCAGTGGATTCTTTCGTACATAGCTACGAGAAGAGCTTCAATGGGTTTGTGGCGAAGCTAACCAAGGAGGAGGCGCAAAAATTAGCAGGTCGGTGAACTATAATTTTATAGAGATCACTATCAACCGTTCCATGTTTTAGTTATCATAAAGTCATATACATGAACTTGAACGAAATTTTGGATTTTAGGCATGGAGGGAATAGTGTCCGTGTTCCATAACAAAAAGAAAAAACTCCACACGACGAGGTCATGGGACTTCATGGGCTTCCCTAATGGAGGAACTTAAAATGTAACGATCGGAAAAGCTGACTGAAAGACAAGAGTATGGCTCCTAAGAGGTTCGTCCGAACAGGATTCTTGAGTCCTGAAACGAAGACAGTTATAAAAACAAGAGTATCGTTAGGATCTTGGTCAACCAGTGGGGTTGGCCTTTGATCCTCCGATGCCTTAGTCAGTTTTTTGAGTCAATCAATGGTTTAGAGCTTGACAAAGAGAGCTCAAAGAATTTTTAGTATGAAAAATACGTACCTTCGTGCCATTGTACCTTCTTCTATTTATACCTGCCCCTCAGCTAGAGATATTTTTAGGATATTTACTCATCCCTCTTCCCAATGCCTTAACTCTGTCATTAATCAGAGATATTTAAGCAACTTGTTTATTTATTCCTCTTATCAAAACGTGGGTTCTGCCACTTTTTCTGGATTATTATCATCATTACTTATCACTGCCAATTTTGGGTTTGAGTATAAAACGTATTCAACATTTCTTGGATCAGATATTTTATGCATTTATGGATTTAGAAGTCACTTCAAGGCCTACTATTATGAGTTTAATTTAGGCGGTGCATTTAATGACACCATTGCCTCAAATATTTTTGACATTGAATGCTGGGTTTTAATATGACTTTAGTTCATTTCGGACTGACCGAACAAGATTCCAAATGATCGAACCCAAACAGATAAATATTTTGACTACGATCGATTACATGACATGTCTCGTTATGACCGAACTAGAGATGCAGTTCGGATATGACCGAACAAGAGATGCAGTTTAGTTAAGACTTTAACTTCTTGTTTCGATCTGGTTACTTCTAAATTATTTCCCCTCCAATTACCCCCTCGTCCTGAGCCTTCTTGATTGTTTCAGAATGGTTAGGACATGTCACGTGTTCTGACGAAGCCTTTTAATTTATTTTAAACAATCGATCTATCATTCCCAAGAAAAGAAGGCGAGGGGTTTTCTAGCAATTTAGGGGGAAAACGTTTCCTTTTCCCAACGCAGCCTGACCCCCTCCCCTTTTTTTTAAAAATAAACCTTACGGAGGTTCTTCTGCCCTTCTATTTTTCTGTATCCATTTTTCGCTACCCCTGGGCTCCCTTCTCTTTCCTGAGTTTCCTGAAAGCCTCTCAGCGACCAAATCCAAACAATCAAACTAGTTCCCACCTGTAAGTTATCACCTCTCCTTTGACTCCTCTCTTCATAACGTTTTCTTGGTTTATCATTATTGTTATTATTTATTAAAATGGCTGGGGCTCATAGATTAACCCATCTGGTAGACTCTCCCGAGAGTATGAAGGCTTTTAGGGCACGTTATAGGGTGCCAAACGATGTTCGGCTTAGATATTGTGGCGTGAAAGATATTCCCCTGCTGAACTAGGACGAAATTCTCGTTCTGGTGATGAGTATAGTGGAGGTAGGGGTTAGGTTTCCTTTAAATCCCCTTCTTACCGATTTTTTATATACCGTCAATGCTTGCCCATCCCAACTATCCATCAATGTCTTCCGTATTGTAATGGGCGTAGCTACCCTAAATCGTTTGTTGGGAGTTAGATTATCCCCAAAAGAGATCCTTCACGTCTATTCCAACAATTGCCCTGGTTCTGAATCGGCAACATCTTGCCATCTTCGAGCTAGAAAAGTAGACGTAAAATTGGTCAACGGTCTACCTAAATCCCACAAGGGCTTTGACAACGACTTCCTTGTTGTCTCCGGCGGTTGGTTCGCCGGCGGGTCGTCCTGTCGGAATGACTTCGGCCACCCAGGTTAGCCTAACCCTTCTTTTTGCAACCCCTTTTAACTTTGAACTTGGATTATGCGTTCGTTTGGAAAGATGAACTAGAAAAGTCCTAAGAGAAAAACCTTATCTATCTGAACTGTGTTTGAGTATCTAACTAATTCGCAATTGTCCTTGGCAGTTCCTTCTCAGCTCAAAGTGTCCAAATATGAGCTCAGATTAGAAGATTTGAAAAAAGTGCTTGAGGCAAACATCTACATCGACCGAATTGGACAACCGAGGTCTGCTCCCCTCTTACTCGGCTACACGCCCCTAATAGAAGATTTCCTCGAGGGACCGACAGTTCCTCGGTCAAAAGAAGTACAGATCGAGACACCTGCGCTCTTCGAAGCTCATCCGGCCTCCTCTGATATTCCATCCGAGGACTCAGACCTAATTCCAATTGGTCAAGTCTTGGAAATGGCTCCTGTAGATCCGTTCGAACTCGTGGGTAAGAAAGCCAAAAGGTAGAAGAAGGCCGTCGAGGGTGGTCACCCTAAGAGGCTTCGAAAAGCCGCACAGGAGGTAACGGTGGCTGAACAATCTTCCGAACGGACCGAGTCTGATTTGGTCGCGCGAGACGAAGCCACGCAGCCACCTCAGATTGTGGAGATTGAGGAGCCTGAAATGGTTTTTGAACAATCGCAAAGGGTCAAAAGGGCAAGGACCGAAATATCAAACATTCCCGGTCCATCATCGACAAAGGAAACATGGGCCCCCGAGCTGCGAGCAGGGAAGAGATTGATTACAACACAAGATTCCCTGCTCGGCACAGCGAATGCCGATATCTCAAGTCAGATCGCTCATGGTTTGGGAGCCATTGTATGCCTTCCTCAGGATATTCTGGCTTGGAATGCAATGCCAACAGGGAAAGCAGTTCGCCAAATTGTTCGTGGACTTTTCACAGTAAGTTTCGGTATCCAAAATACTTTGGTTTTGTCTATATGTTTCTATTTTGCCATGTTTGTTTCACTGGTTTTTTACCCGCCTTTCTTAATTTTGAGTTTCTCGTCTTTTCTAATTCCTTGTAAAAATTACATTTGTGTATTATTTCTCCGCAGGCTGCCTAAGGAATTCTTACCCTGGAACCTCGAATATATGACTTAGAGCAAATTCTTAAAGAGAAAGACGAGAAGCATGCCAATGTCATGGCCGAAATGGTGAAAGATGCCACCACTAGTTATGAAAAACTGGAGCAGGAACATCACAATAATATCAACCGATTAAAGGATGCCGAAGAAAAGGCTAGGACCGAAGCCAAACAGAAGGTAAAAGCTGAGGCCGAGGCTGCAGAGTTGAACGAAAAAGTCAAGCTTCTTGAGGCCGAATGTCTAAGGTCGATCGGCCTTGCTCGGGAAGAAGGGATACAGGAGGGGAAGAAGGTCAGACAAGAGGAGTTGATGGATCAGGTGAGGACCAATTTTCAAAGGGTCTTCAACAGAGGATTCCGCGATGGATGGAAATTGGCCCTCAAGAAAGCTAAAGTTTCGTCCTCCTCGAAATGGTTTTTGAGGGACCAAACCCCCTTGCCCTATCCCGATAACGACCTCAGGAATTCGGACGTTGAAGATGAAGACGACGAGGATGATGAGGACGAAGATGAGGATGTTGGGGGCAAACAAGGCACGGGTCTTTCGGCTCCCGTTAATGAGGATCCCTCTTCTCTCCCTAAAGATGCCTTCGATCCTTCTGTCAGTGATCCTCCGGCTCCTTCTGGCCCAATTCCAATTGATCCAGCCGCCTCGGAGCCAATTGATTTGACTGTTAGTGATCCTCCAGCTCCTTCCGGCCCATTCCCAATTGATCTGGCTCCTCCCTCCGAAGACTAGTTCTCGAATATTTTTTACTTTCAGTTTTTTTGTTAAGGCCAACCGCCCAACCCTACATGTATAACATAAAACCCTATGCTACAGTTCTTAATTTCTTCTAATAAGTTATTGTTTTTATCTCTATTTATCTATTACTATAATTTCATATTTTTACGAATCCATTTATTCATCCATAATGATTTGTTTCTTTTTACCCCGACAGTGGGATAGTCTCATTCTGCCTCCTTTGAAAAAGGTTGTCTTAAGAAATAAATGGATTACACAAAAGATATATGCAAAGAAAGACCATAAGGTTTGTTTGGTCAAGAATTCAATAATCTATGAAATTAATAACTATTCCAATACTAACCTCTTGCATTTCTTCCTTCCCCTTAAGTGACATCCCTGTTTGAGCATATCCCCTTCGGGCCGCCCTGGGTAGATGCGACTGAGTTTGGTTCTGACATTCCTTATAGTTCGGTTTTTGGACTCCCTTTTTGTCTCTTCCCCCAGAGGTAGTAGTGTTTTTCGGATAAAGAATTTCTTTACTCACCCCCCAGAGATAGTAATTTTTCAAGTTTTAGAATTTTTTCATTACTCACCCCCCTATAGGTAGTAGTGTCATTCGGACAAAGAATTTCTTTACTCATCCCCCCAGAGGTAGTAATTTTTCAGGTTTTAGAATTTTTTTCATTACTCACCCCCTAGAGGTAGTAGTGTTGTTCGGATAAAGAATTTCTTTACTCACCCCCCCAGAGGTAGTAATTTTTCAGGTTTTAGAATTTTTTCATTACTCACCCCCCTAGAGGTAGTAATGTCGTTCGAACAAAGAATTTCTTTACTCACCCCCCCAGAGGTAGTAATTTTTCAGGTTTTAGAATTTTTTTCATTACTCACCCCCTAGAGGTAGTAGTGTTGTTCGGACAAAGAATTTATTTACTCATCCCCCAGAGGTAGTAATTTTTCAGGTTTTAGAATTTTTTCATTACTTACCCCCCTAGAGGTAGTAGTGTTGTTCGGACAAAGAATTTCTTTACTCACCCCCCCAGAGGTAGTAAACCTATCTGATCATAAAACACAAGTGAATAAAATCATAGTGCGGACATATATTGCTTTTTAATTTACATAATCGAACATTTTTTCAAAAGAAATACTTCATTAGATTACAAGTGTTCCAGGGTCTGGGGATAGCTTTCCCTTCCAAATTTTCTAATCTATAAGAACCTGCTCCTGCCAGAGATACAACTTTGTAAGGTCCTTCTCAGTTCGGGCTGAGCTTCCCCTCGTTCGGCCTTCTTGTATTTGCCATAACCTTCCTCAGGACGAATTCTCCAACTCGAAACATCCTTGGCTTGATGTTCTTGTCATGCTCTCTCTTTATTCGTTGCTGATATGATGCCAGCCGAACTACGGCTAAGTCTCGTCTTTCCTCAAGTAAATCTAGATCTCTTCGCAGATTATCTTCATTTGTTTTCACGTCAAATTCTGTAGTTCGGGTGGTTGGCATTCCGATCTCCAGTGGAATAACTGCCTCCACACCGAAGGCCAGTGCGAAAGGCGTCTCATTGGTAGATTTCCTCACTGTTGTCATGTATGTCCATAGTATGCTCGGGAGTTCCTCCACCCATTTTCCTTTTGCTGTCTCTAACTTTCTTTTGATCCCATTAAGTTTAACCTTATTGGAGACCTCGGCCTGTCCGTTAGATTGTGGGTAGCCCGGAGAGGAAAAGAAGTTTCTGATACCCAGTTCCGAACAGAATCCTTTGAACAGTTTGCTTTCAAATTGTGTGCCATTGTCAGAAATAGCAGCCCAAGGTAGGCCGAAACGTGTGACAACGTTTTTCCAGAAAAACCGTTTCGTGTCAACGTCTCGGATGTTAGAGAGCGGTTCGACCTCGACCCATTTGGTAAAGTAATCTGTCGCTACAATCAATAACCTTTTATTTCCGGGAGCCCGAGGAAGGGGTCCTACTATATCCAATCCCCACTGGGCGAATGGCCATGGGCTGGACAGGGGATTTAACTCTCTTGCTGGCTGGTGGATCAAGGGAGCAAATCTCTGGCATTTATCACATTCCCGTACATATTTCAAGGCGTCAGCCTGCATGTATGGCCACCAATATCCTTGAGATAACGCTCTATGTGCTAGGGACCTTCCTCCAGTGTGACTTTCCACAGATTCCCTCATGTATCTCGAAGAGGAAGTCTCTTACCTTCTCCGGGTGTACACATAGCAGATACAGCCCAGTGAACGACCGTTTGTACAACAACCCTTCCTTGGAGACCCAATATCTTAGTGCCTTATATTTGATCATCTTGGCCTCCTTTTTGTCCTCGGGCAATTTGTTGTCTTTAAGATAGCTTAAAATAGGGTCCTGATAAGTCATGAAATATGACTTATTAAGCCCATTTTCTAGCGTTTTTAATAGAATTGTTTTGTATTTTATTTTTAGTTGTATGCAAATCATTGCATTTATTTTATTTCATTGTGTTGTATAAAAATAATTTATTTCTATGCGTTATTTTAATTTTATAAAGTTTAAATTTTATGTTTTGTTTTAGGTGCAAATTAATGTTTGAAAAGAAAAAAAAGATCAAGCCCACAAGGCCCACATGGCCACCAAAGCCCACAAGCTCACACTTTACATTCCTACCTGCATCACACAGGATCACTACTTGAGTTTTAATTGAAATTCACGTGGGAAGCTCCCACGGATTGCATGTCTTCCTTGTCCTTGTTTTGCCGCAAAGCACAATATCATTGCTCATTAATGAGCTCCACGTGACAAGCCTTTGACCAATTGCATGCCCTTTTTTCCTACAGCACTACACATGATCATGGCCCCATTGGAGCCCTAAAAAATGAGGCGTGAGGCAGCAAACAAAAGGCAGCAGCAGCAGCCCCTGGACAGGGGGGGCAAGCAGAAACTCCATTTTTTAGGCTATTCTTCATTGTTTTCTCTCTAGTTTTTTTTGTAGGATTTATTTTCTTTAGTTTCTTTTTGTAATTTCTTGGCTATGATTGGCTAGACTTTTAGCTTGGGCTAAGGGGGAATCCAAATTTGTAAGGTAACTAATTTCTTTTAAATTCATTTTGAGTTTCAATGTTTAAGATTTATTATTTGATTGTTCTCATCTTTTTGTCATTCCTTTTATTTGTGGTTCTATAATTTGAATCTTTTCATGAGTTCAATCATGTTTTTCTCATAGTTAAGTAAAGATTTTAGTTCCATTAAATCTAAGAACTCTTAATTTCATTGGATATTACTTTTTACTACATTGTTGCTAGATTAATTAGTACAATGTCGATTTTAGGTTTTTCCAATGTAGTTATTTATTATGTGTTTAAATCAATGAACAATCAAATAGTATTTCTAATTTAGATTTTATTAAAAATGGTTTTTATTGCAAATGTTCCAATTGAGGGTTTGGGATGTGAAACCCCCAATTGTGTAATTCCATGGATTTAAATTGAATTAGTTTATCTTAGCAAATTTGAGGAACCCAAAGCCCTAGCAATTTTTAGATTTGAGTTTCTTTACCTATTTAAATTGTGAGTTTTCAAAACAACCAAAACATTTTCTTGATTTAATTTATAGTGTTACGTGTTTATTTAAAACCCCTCTCTCCGTGGTACGACAACCCACCTTACCATACATACTACCATTTACCTTATACACCCACACATATATTCATACATATCAAATTTGATTAGTCTCCATTAAAGAACGACGTTTTGGAGGCCGACCAGGTCCATCCAGCTCGGCTGACTGCTGATAGAACAAACGGATATCTCCTGATTCTGAAAACTCGGATGGTCTAATGTCTCTATGCAGACCGTCCTCTGCATATCCGTTTCTAATGCCGTGGCCAATTTAACCAGAATGTCTGCATAAGAGTTGTGCTCCCTTCCGATTTGTGCAACATGAGTCGAATCAAATTCAGCCAACAAAGTTCGAGCAACAGATAGATATGCCGACATCCTTTCGTCTCTTGCCTGGTATTCCCCTGAAATTTGGTTGGCCACAAGTTGGGAATCACAAAATATCTGGAGGTGATTGACACCTAGTTTTTTCGCTGTTTTGAGTCCGATCAACAACGCCTCATATTCGGTTTCATTGTTCGACACTGAGAATTTCAACCGAACTGCTTGCTCGAGAATCAAACCTTCGGGAGAGACTAACACAATCCCGGCCCCCGAACCCTTAGAGTTAGACGCTTCGTCTACGAATAACTCCCACTTTTCCGTAGCCATACTGAGCTGGGTCTCGGCAGGCGTAAACACGGATGAGTTGCATGGATCATACTGAAATTCGGCCATGAACTCTGCCAGAATCTACCCCTTGATTGCTGTTCGTGACCTGTATTCTACGCCAAGCAATCCCAGATACACCCCCCACCTAGTGATCCTTCCCGAGAAATCAGACCTTTGAAGCAGCATTTTGAGTGGAAGATCACTTAATACCGTGACTGTGCTAGACTGAAAGTAATGAGGCAGTTTTTTAACAGCCTGCAGTAGTGCCAAAGCTGCTTTTTCAAGAGGTAGATACCTCAGCTCGGTCTCGTCCATTGCTTTACTGACGAAGAAAACCGACTTCTGTTCTTGTCCCAACTCCCTAACCAAGACGGCACTTACAGCGTGGTCGGATACTGCCACATACAGAAACAGTGGCTCCCCCAGATTGGGGATTGAAAGACATGGGGGAGTTGATAAATAAGTCTTGATTCCCTGAAAAGCGGCCGAACACTCTTCATCCCATACGAATTTACTCCTTTTCCCCAAAAGTCGAAAGAAAGGCTTGCATTTGTCAGCCGACCTCAAGATAAAACGGCCAAGAGCGGCAATCATGCCAGTCAGGCGTTGTACCTGTTTGATGTTTCTGGGTTCCGCCAAGTCCACAAGGGCGGCAATCTGGTCCGGATTAGCCTTTATTCCTCTCCTACTCACTATATGGCCCAAAAATTTCCCCGAGCTCACGCCGAATGTACATTTGGACGCATTGAGGCGTAGGCAACTTTCTCGCAAGATTTCAAAAACTTGCAGCAGGTCGGCTACATGACTTTCCACTCGAAGGCTTTTGACGAGCATGTCGTCTATGTAGACCTCAACCGTCTTCCCTATCATATGCCCGAACATTTTGGTGACCATTCGTTGATAGGTTGCCCCTGCATTCTTCAGACCAAACGGCATCACCTTGTAGCAATATGTCCCCCTAGGTGTGATGAAAGCTGTCTTTTCTTGATCGGCAGGATTCATTGGGATCTGATGATAGCCCTAAAAAGCATCCAAGAAACTTAATCGAGAATGTCCCGAAGCCGAGTCTACCAACTAATCTATTCGAGGAAGGGGGAAAGGATCTTTCGGGCAAGCCTTGTTCAGATCAGTGAAGTCAATACAAACTCTCCATTTTCCATTCTTCTTTTTTACCACCACCGTGTTTGAGAGCCAAACTGGGTACTGTACTTCTCTGATTGCTCCGGATGCCAAGCGGCGTTCCACTTCCTTAAGGACTATAATGGCTCTTTCAGGAGCCAGTTTTCGCTGCTTCTGAACTATCGGCCTGTGCTCGAACCAGATATTTAATGCATGACATGCCAGGTCCAGGGATACACCCGGGGCGTTGTAAACCGACCAAGCAAAAACGTCCCAATTGCTGATCAGGATTTGAAGTAACCGTTCTCTATCTACAGCAGATAATTTTGAACCGACCAAGAAGAACAGTTTAGAATTAGTAGGATCGAAGAATACCTTTTCGGGTTGTTCGGTCATGTTAACTTCTCCATCCTCTGCTTCCTGGTACTGTGATTGTCATGAGTCCCCCAGTTCCCGCACCTGCTTTATATCATTCCGTTTAACAGCAGCCAAAACACATTGCTTCGCGGTGACCTGGTCCCCATTCAACTCCATGACTTCGTATTTTGTAAGGAATCTTAACTTCTGATGAAGGGTAAATGGGATCGCCTTCATTCAGTGCAACCAATCACGTCCCATTATGGCATTATAGGGGGACGAAGCTTTGACCACTATAAACTCCGTCTGAAGGTTGATGGGACCTGCTAAAATAGGCAATATGGTTTTTCCCAGCGGCACAGTGGGCTCTCCTGAAAAGCCGAATATGGGGGTTGTGAAACTGGACAGTTCGGACTCCCCCAAGCCGAGCTTCACATAGAGATCATGGTACATTACTTCCACAAAACTTCCTTGATCGATCAGTATTCTTTGAACATCATAGTTTCCTATTCTCAGAGTGACCACCAATGGATCATTATGAGGCAGTTGGACGTCCTTTAAGTCATTGTCCGAGAATGAGATCACCTATTCCTCATCTCCTCTGCTCACAGTATATACTGAGATAGGATGAACAGAGTCAACTATGGAATAGGATTTTCTGAGATGGGCAGCCTTTTGTATCTTGGATCTGTATGATGCTGAAGAAACAGCAGTGCACAACGGGTTATGAATGACATGGATCACCCCCGCCGATGGCATATCCGAAGAGAGAGTTTGCCGAACTACCTGGCTCGGTTCTTTCTTGTCAGACAAGTCTGTGTCAATGTACTAGTTGAGACGTCCTGCCGATACCAGTTTCTCCAAATGGACTTTCAGTGAGTGACAATTTTCGGTCATATGACCCTTGTCTCTATGATAGGTACAATAAAGTTTTCCATCCCTTGAAGCTGGATTCCCAGCAGCTTCGGAGGCCAAACAAAGAAAGGCTCCTTCTTGATTTTTTCCATGATTCTGTAGATTGGCTCTTTAAATACAGTCTCAAAAGCCCAAAAAGTGGGAGCCACAAAGTTTGTTGGATTGGACTGGCCTTTGGCTGTGTTCCCTGTCCGAGCAACAGGTTTTGTGGTGGTAAACTTTTGCTGGGGGACAGCTTGTACCGGTGCGTTCCCACGACCATCTTCCTCAACTCAGATGAATTTATCCATCCTATGCATCAATTTTCCCAAGTTCTGAGTGGGGCGCTTGATGAGAGACTGGCACAAGCCTGAGTCGGTGGGCAAACCCATCTTGAAAGTTGTGGTCGCCACCTCTTCACTACATCCCTCTATGTCATTGTATGTTTCCCAGAACCTGTTGGAGTAGTCTTTTATAGTTTCATTGTTTTCCAACTTCATGGTAAGGAGGGCATCCATTTCCTTTCTTTTTCTACTGTTTGTGATAAATCGTGCCACAAATGCTTCCGCCATCTTTTCCCATGAATTAATCGTCCGTCTGCCAAGTTGATTAAACCATCTCATTGCGATCTCTCCAAGGTTGGACGGGAAAAGCCGACACATGAAGGGATCGTTATGGAGAGATAAGGCCATACTTTGATGATAATGGCCTATATGGGCCACAGGATCTGTCCGGCCATTGTATACTTCGAAACGTGGAGCTATGTATCTTTCGGCCATTTTGGCTTTCTCTATCTCTCTAGAAAAAGGAGAGGATGATACCAGATCGAGAGCTTTCCATACCGCATTCTGTCCTTCCGGACGAGTGGTTTTTCTTGATGAATGCTTTTTTGTTAGGGAGCTTTTTCCGCCATAGGGAGGAGGACGAGACCGTGAAGGCTCTCCTAGCTTCAACGATTTTCTGGGAATCGTTGGCGGTGTTGGTGATCTTGATTCCGACTGTGAACTAGAGGTTTCAGAGAAATCTTCACGTCGTGAATTGCGGGACAGAGTGGAATGTTTTGGGCTTTTGCGTTGCGAGGCATGTGTTTTTTTCGTTGGCCTTTCTTTTGCTGGGATTTGGCCCTTTGCTTTTCGTCCCTTTGTTCCTTGTTTCAGATTCTGAATTTCTTGGCGTAACTCCACAATAAGTTTCTGACTGTCTTGGGTTTGTGATGATTTGATTGAATAGTTCAGACCACGCCGAACATCCCCTCTATTCGATTGGTCTGGACCGAGCTTTCTTGATGTGGCCCCTTCATCTACCCTCCTGGCTGACCCCTGGTCAGGGTCGGTATGTCTTGATGGGGCCTGTTGTTATGGTGGGGCCAGTTGTTGTGGTGGGGCCAGTACTGAAGCCCTTCCTGCCGTGATTCCATCCATGATCTCCTGTGGTGCCCCAGAGTCCCGAGAAGGCCTGTACGACGTTCCAGAAGAGACTCTAGAGGAACTCGCATCTTCCACCACCACAGAGGGTGGACGTCGCGATGCTGATGGTATCCCAGACATTCCAACGAACCTTGTAAGTTTTTAGACTTCGATCTTAAAGAAAGCTTTTCCCCACAGACGGCGCCAATTGGAGGAACTTAAAATGTAACGGTCGGAAAAGCTGACTGAAAGACAAGAGTATGGCTCCTGAGAGGTTCGTCCGAACAGGATTCTTGAGTCCTGAAACGAAGACAGTTATAAAAACAAGAGTATCGTTAGGATCTTGGTCAACCAGTGGGGTTGGCCTTTGATCCTCCGATGCCTTAGTCAGTTTTTTGAGTCAATCAGTGGTTTAGAGCTTGACAAAGAGAGCTCAAAGAATTTTTAGTATGAAAAATACGCACCTTCGTGCCTTGTACCTTCTTCTATTTATACCTGCCCCTCAGCTGGAGATATTTTTAGGATATTTACTCATCCCTCTTCCCAATGCCTTAACTCTGTCATTAATCAGAAATATTTAAGCAACTTGTTTATTTATTCCTCTTATCAGAACGTGGGTTTTGCCACTTTTTCTGGGTTATTATCATCATTACTTATCACTGCCAATTTTGGGTTTGAGTATAAAACGTATTCAACATTTCTTGGAGAAGATATTTTATGCATTTATGGATATTAAAACAAAAGTCACTTCAAGGCCTACTATTATGAGTTTAATTTAGGCGGTGCATTTAATGACCATTGCCTCAGATATTTTTGGCATTGAATGCTGAGTTTTAATATGACTTTAGTTCATTTCGGACTGACCAAACAAGATTCCAAATGATCGAACCCAAACAGATAAATATTTTGACTATGACCGATTACATGACATGTCTCATTATGACCGAACTAGAGATGCAGTTCAGATATGACCGAACAAGAGATGTGGTTTAGTTAAGACTTTAACTTCTTGTTTCGGTCTGGTTACTTCTAAATTATTTCCCCTCCACCTAAGTATGTCCCAAGAACACCTTTCAAAAGCGATGTTATCATTGGAATGCTTGACACAGGGATTTGGCCAGAGTCACAGAGTTTCAATGATGAAGGATTTAGTCCACCTCCAAAGAGATGGAAGGGCATTTGTCAAAATTCGTCCAATTTCACTTGCAACAAGTAAAACATTATATCATCATGAAATATAAAACATACATGCATGTACACAGACACATTAACTAATGTAATTTTAACCTTACAGTAAAATCATTGGAGCTCGATACTACCGGAGCAATGGAAGAATAGGACAACATGATTTTGCTTCACCACGAGACTCTGAAGGCCATGGTACCCATACTGCATCAACAGCAGCCGGGAATTTAGTCAGTGGGGCAAGCCTATTAGGCCTTGGCTCAGGGACAGCCCGAGGAGGAGTTCCTTCTGCTCGCATTGCTGTTTACAAGATATGTTGGTCTGATGGATGTTTTGATGCTGACATTCTTGCAGCATTTGATGATGCAATTAACGATGGAGTAGACATAACCTCTCTTTTAGTTGGAGGGTTTAGTGCTATAGAGTATTTTAATGACACAATCGCTATAGGAGCCTTCCATGCAATGAAGAATGGTATACTCACATCTAATTCCGCAGGCAATTCTGGTCCTGCCCCTGCAACAATCACGAATTTTTCACCTTGGTCACTTTCTGTGGCTGCTAGCACAATAGATAGAAAGTTTATGGCCAAGGTGAAGTTGGGCAACGGTGAGGTTTATGAGGTGAGTTCTTTCTCTCCATGTAGATTAGTGTTTAATTCTATCTTCTATATTTTTCTAGTTAGGCTGGCAATTGGCCCTATGATCATACTGATAATGAAAAAATTAATCATAACTGTTTTCTGTATGCAGGGGCTCTCTATAAACACTTTCGAGCTAGAGAACAAAATGTTCCCTATTGTTTATGGTGGAGATGCCCCAAACACCAAAGGAGGTTTCAGCCCGTCCCAATCCAGGTTATTTAAGATATAGAAGAGTTGCTGATGTGCTCTTAATTATAGAAAACATAACCACTTTTCTTGTTGCATAATATTTTTGTTAGTATAATTAATAGATATAGAAGCATTCACCAGTTTTGACAAAATAATATCAGGACTATGTATACATGTTATATATTGAAGAGATTGTATACAGGAGATGTAATATTGATCGATTATGGGGTAATTCTACAATACCCATGTGGGTATGGTACTGCTAATAGATAAAATCTCACATTTATAATATCAATATCACACATGATGGTATCTACCTCACATATAATGGTACCTACCATCACATTGCTTGGTACCCTAAATTTTTATTTATTATTTAAATTTAATATATATAAAAAAATCAAGTATTAACATCACATTAGATAGTACCAACATCACATATGATAGTACCAACATCACATATGATGGTACCAATTGAGTAGGTACCATATCCACAAAAAGAGTGTAGGTATTGTAGAATGACCCATAAATTATGAATGCAGATTCTGCGAGACAAACTCCTTTGACAAGAATTTGTGAAAGGAAAAATTGTTCTTTGTGATGAGGTTCTCAGTGATGAGGCGGTACTGGCTACTGGTGCAGTTGGTACTATAATGGCAGATACAGAATCCAGCGATGTTGCCTTCTCTTTCCCTTTACCTAATTCCTGCTTGAGCTTAAATGATGACCGCAAAGTCAAAGACTACTATAACTCATCCAGGTATTTTCCTAAATCACTACCTTTATTTACTAAGTATGACATTGCCTCACAGGTTATATCAAATATTGCAGGATACTACTCTCTTCTAATAAGACACGTGGTACAAATTAATTGTATTCTTTTGATGTTTTGTTAATTACTAATAGAATGCCGAGTGCAACTATACAAAAAAAGTATTGAGGAAAAGGATGAGTTGGCCCCATATGTAGTATCCTTTTCGTCAAGGGGGCTTAACCCAATTACAAGTGACATTCTCAAGTAATTTTAGCAAATCTCTATTTTCTACATAATGCCACATCCTATTTCTTAATTTTGACTTCATAGAATTTTGTACAGCCCGTTTTAACTGCCCCTGGAGCAGATATTTTGGCTGCATTGTCAGAGGCTTCAACTGTGACAGGAATAGAAGGAGATACAAGAGTCGTTCCATACAATATAATCTCTGGGACGTCCATGTCTTGCCCACATGCAACTGCAGCAGCTGCTTATATCAAATCGTTTCATCCAACATGGTCCCCTGCTGCTGTTAAGTCTGCTCTAATGACCACAGGTAATCCTTAAATTTGGAACCATTAAGTAAACCGGAGCAACTTTAATTATGATTTTCTAGGGATATAAAATCATTAGGATGTTGATAAATTACTAATTGTCCCAAAAACTTAAGTTATCAAGAAATTATGAATTTAATCATTTAACCATAATTCCAACACTCCCATATAGGCCCAAACTCCTCTTTGATAAATGGGGTCATGGTGATTTTATTCCTAGAACTTGTGGGATGCAAAAAAATAAAGAAGAATGCGTAAATAATCAATCACACAACACAAAGGTTTACATGGTTCACCACTAAGTCTACATCCATGTAGTTGCAGCTATTTTCACTATAATTTGAGAGAACTTTACAATGGGCGGCTACAATACAAAAAACCCTTACAAAATTCCATTTAAAATCGTAACACTTCTTGTCAAGTCAGATCCCAACTGGATTGCGCAAAACCAGGCTCCACATAGCCTAATAGATCCAACACGTTAAATTTTTAACTTTTTAAATTGAAGATAGAGTGGAGATAGAGTTCACAATAAAACATGATTTGATATAATGATAAATAACCAGCTCTCCCGAAAGTTTAAATGATTAGAAAATGATAAATTTAATAATTTAGCCATATATCTTACTTATTACTGGTCCAATTAAAGGCCATTTATAGCCAAGACAAAACAAGATTTGCTTATTCTTTACTGAATGTGAAAAGTTGTGCTTAAAGAAGTAAATTAAACAAACTTGCTCCTCTTTGACACCCCAAATAAAAAAACAAAATTACATTTGGAGCGTTTACCTAATTGTATTAGAACCTACCTTTATGTAGAAGTATAACCAATCCCTGCTGTTGTTTACAGCTTATCCATGAAATTTGAAACGAATCCGGATGCCGAGTTTGCTTATGGGGCAGGTCATATAAATCCTGCAAGGGCCATTAACCCCGGTTTCGGCCAAAGCCCAAACCAGAGGCCAAGTATATGATAAGGCTGGCCCATATCAGAGGATAATTGATAACGAGATACAAATAGAATGTTGTACTTTTTTATAAATTTCTTGTGTGGGCAAGGCTATAGCAGCGCGTCATTAAGACTTGTCACAGGAGATAACAGCAGCTGCTCCCAAGCCACAAGTATACCTGCTTGGTATCTGAACTATCCTTCTTTCACATTATCTTCAAGGTCTATATTGTAATATCTTAAGGTTCTTCCTTTTCGACTCTCTCTGTCTCTTAATATTTTCTCTTTACCTCATTTTCTTTAATTAAAAAAGTAATATCAATAAGTCATTTACTATGTTGTTACAAATCATGGTGTCCCTATGATTGTACGTTGCATGGAAGTAGAACGCAAATGAAGAAATATGTCAGTGTGTGGTGCTTCAATGTGTACTACAAATGGGTTTTATATTAAACATAATACAAATGATTTGTCCAAGGAGACAAAAAAAGAGCAATAAAGCGGTAAAGATCCTGAGGTGGTTTCCTTTAAAACATAGATTACAAAGGTTGTTTATGTCTTCCGAAACATTTGGCAAATGATTAAAGATATATAATTATCTATTTGAGGAAAACTTTCTTTCATCGAAATTTTATATACTTACTTTTTTAAGCTTAGAAGTCTGATCTAAATGTGGATCTCCAAGGATCTTTTCTCCATATAAAATGAAAAGGAGAGTGTCCATTTCATGGTCTAGATTAAATATCTCAGATCTAACAATATATAAATTACCAAGTTATTTAAAATTTTAAATGACGAGACGAGATCTGGACACCGTTAGATTTGTAAAACAAAATCTGAACCATAAAATAGACAAATGGAAAGCACTTTCAAATGGAAAAGATCTTATTCCGTCGTGAATACGGTGGAAATAACCATTTAAGGAAATAGTTAGTTACAAAAGGCTAGTTTTGACGTTCAGAAGTGTATTGCATTGATATAAAGGCAATAAATGTGAAAAAGTACTTCAAGCATGTGGTTTTAACGTCTGCTATCATAAACCAACTTAAATACATGCAAAAACTTATGAATAAATCTTCAAATTTGAAATGCTAAATTAAAGAGTGCTAACATAACAACCGGAGACCTTACCAAGATTGTGAGCCAATTAACAGGTCAGGTCGGTTCTCTCCATTATAAGTAGATGAGGCAGACGAATAAGCAAGTTTATTTTCTTACAAAAAAACACAGCTATATACTTGTTCTAAGTGGCACTTTACCCCCATAATAAATTTTTAAAGGAAATAGTACTGTTTCATAAAATGCAAGGCTCCCTTCCTAGCCTAATCTTAATACTGATAGTCCTCTTTGCCAGTAATGCAAGTGCCAAGGATGACAGAAAGGTGAAAATTTTGCTACCTTCTAAATTCTTTGGGAAAGTAAGAACGATTTCTCTCCTTAAATGTTATGGTGAAATTACATAATTTTTTTTTTTTTCTTGGTTTGGTGTAGAACTATATAGTGATGCTGGATGATAAAATTTGCATTAACCAATCGACAAGAGATTCAACAATCGATCGTGTGATGAAGCAAGTTCTTGAGGGCAGGTGAATGTCACGTTATTTTTATTAGATTAAAATGGAGGCTAATCAAGTTCTCTCTCTCTCTCTCTCTCTCTCTCTCTCTCTCTCTCTCATAATTCTGTATTCATTTTTAAGACTTTCTTCTTCTAATAAAGTTATCATCAATTCCTAAATAGAATTTTAAAAAATTGGAATTTCGAACTCCTTTGTCAAATAGAGTTTCAGTCTCCTAAATAAAATTAAAAGTTTAGAGTTAATAACTCCTTTTCAATTAAAAAAAAAATCAAATAAAAAACAGACAAAAAAGAAAGAATTTAATTCTTAATTTTTTTTTTTATCATTTAGATTTAACTCCTAATAAAAGATAGAGTTTACCTCCAAATCAGTATGAAAGAAAATTCCTTCAACGTCCTATGTGGTGATTCTAACAACCATCCACTTATACTTTTATCACATAATCTTTTAAATGAGTCATGTAACTAGTTTAAATAATACACGTAGATAGTTTTATAAATTACCAAATAATGAATTACAAGAGATTTCTCCAATAGATGATGGGAATACTTGTAAGTTGTGACATTTCAATGTGTGTGTTTCTCCCATTAACCATTAGGAGACAATCCTTGTGATTGCGCTACCCTTACGGATTGCCATCCACGTTTAGGACCAACAAGGATAATTTTTCAAGCAACGTTATTATATAATAAACTTTATAAATCGATGTTTCAATTTTTTTTAAAAAAAATTTAAAAATTTATTTATTATATTATTGATGGTAAGTTTCTTATATCACTATGTGTGCCTTTATAGTATGCATATATGAAATGACATAATCCTAGGAATAAGAATGTTAGAGAATTCAATGAAGGGCTGGTAATTTAGTGTGAAATAAAATAAGTTCCAATTAGAACAGGTTTTGACTTTTGATTTATATTTTGTTTTTCTAATCACAAGATTACCATTTTTAACTTTTAATTTGAAGGAAATAACTTATTTTCTAATCACAATTTCCATTTTCTTGTTCTTTTTCCTACTCTTTTAATCCTTTTAATTGCTCTCTTACCTTGAATTATAATTTGATTGGCATGTTGGAGTAGTACGGTCGATGAATCTGTGTTTTACCGCTACCCTATCTCCTGCGAGTTTGCAGCCTCACTCACTAGTAAAGAGGCGAAAAAATTAGCCGGTAAGACTACTAATCTACTATCCATATATCAAACTTTTTCTTTTTTTTTTGGAGAAGCATATATATCAAACTTAAAAAAAGGAATAAATAAATAAATATAGACTACATTACAAGTTTGACCTTTAATAAGTTTGGGATCATTTTCGTTTTTGTTCTTTAAATTTGATATATTTGTATTTTAGTTCATCAAGTCTGATTTCATTTTCAAAGTGGTTATGTTATCTTTGATTAAGCTAAACATAAGAGAGAGGAAAAATAAAGAAATAAAGTCATTTTGTTGATACTTAATGACGAGCTCAATCATGGAAATGGATAGAATGATTATTTTTAAAACAGAATCAAACTTGGTAGATTAAAATGAAAAATCTCAAATTTAAGAGATCAAAATGAAAATAATCCTAAACTTTATAGGTCAAAAATAGGAAATAGTTTACATTCAATCCGGTTTGGAGGAATCCTCCTCCAACCCACTACATAACAAGTAAATAGACCATCCACGTGTACTTTTAGTCACATGACATTTTTAATGAGTCATATGACTTTTTAAAATACACATGTGGATGGTCTATTTGCTTGCTACTAATGGGTTGAAGGAGGATTCCTCCAAACCGGATTGGAGGAAAACTATGTCCTCAAAAATATAATTTGGTAAAAAAAATTATAATCATTTATAGGATATTCACAATACTAAATTACTCTAATTATGGGATCAAAAATGAATTACAGGTATCCATGAGATTGTAGATGTTACGCCGGACCAAATCTATCAGAATATTATAGATGATGGCCACTACTATATTCAACACTGATGCTACAATTACAAGCAATATCGATGACCAAAGAATAAGTCCTTCTCCAATATTACCTTAAATAACTTAAATGTTAGTTTTATAATTTATTACGTTTGGACAAATTTATGTAGCACAATAAGATGTTTCATTTACATATTGAATTTGAAACAGATTATAAACTTGTGTTTCAAGTAAAGAGACTTATGACTCAATGATTATGTCCAATTCAGTCTCTTGTTCTTGTAGTTTAATAAAAATGAACAAATATTCAACATTTTGTTGTCAAAAATTTTAATTATAGAATTTTATATCTATTAACACATCTTTCTATTACAAAATAAGTATCCCACTATGTATGACTCAGTGATTATGTTCAATTCTCTCCACGGATACAATTAAGTTTGAATCCTCCCATGTCGATTTGGGCAAAACATAAATGTTTAAAACGTTGTCGTTTGGAGTCCATCTATGTATAATCTGTTAAGACAAATGGAGTGACAATTTTTCCTTTTTTAAATGAGGCAACAATATCAATCAAGCAAAGTAATGTGGATTTTTTTAAATGAGGAAAACAATATCGATCGTGTAAAGCAATTTAATTGAAAAAAAAAAATCTAACTTAATGGAGCATTTGAAGAAGCTTTTTCTTCTTCAGCTTTTTCCCTTTTTTTTGAGAAGAGAGCATTTGAAGAAGCTAATAGCTTGAGAACCTTTTTTTTTTCTATTTTGTTTTTTAGTAAAAGGTCATTTATATTAATAAAATAAGGAAAGCAAATTACATCATAGTATCAAGGTGGACTCGTTTTTATGGATAAAAGAAGGAACTTCTTCTAAGAAAATTACAGGTTCCTCTACTCGGTGAGCATGGGAGAGCTCCCATCGTTGTTGTGTGTATAGGAGATCTCGAGTCTCTTTAATCTCGTTACCCAGCCATGAGTAATTGAGTACTATACTGCATCACTTTGTTGTACCTTTCTAACTGTAATCCATGTTTCACAGCATTAAGTTCAGCAGCAAAAGGATTTGAGATATGTTTTTTCCTTTCTAATCAGTGTAGCCATAGCCCATAGGTTCGCCCTGACTATTGCCAATAATAACTCCCACCCCCGCTCATTGAATCTCTTTGAAGATAGAGTTTGTACTTTGTACAGGTTTCCCCGCGGTGGTTGCCATTTTTTCACATTGTCTGTCTTATTTCCATACATCTCTGGTCTGTTTCTCTCTTGTATCTCCATCATTTCTTTTGCCGCTCCTACCACTTGCCTGTCGTTCCCATTCCTAGCTTGCCAAATTTGTCAGGTAACAGCAATGACATCGGTAATAGCTGCAGCCCCTCTCTTGTCCAGCACTTCCCACATCAAAGATATGAAGTCCCCAGAGGGCGGAGGCAGAAAAAAAATTTTAAGGTGGGCTAATTGCAAAAAAAAAAAAAAATTGACTGGGCTAATTATTTAATTTAAGGTAAATTTTTTTTTTTAAAAAAAAAAAAAAAACAAACTTGACTAGGCTGTAGCTCAACCAAGGGTGAACGTGGCTACGCCATTGGAAGTCCCGGTAGTTAAGGCCCAGGCAATGAACATTTAAGGGCATAATTATTTAGGATTTTTTTTTTTTTTTTTTTTTTTTTTTTTTTTTTTTTACCAATTATCTTATGAACACAATTTTGTTCACAATTTTTTCCATATTTTATTAGAATGACAAGTTATAAATGTTAAACTCTCAATATCACATAATAGGTCCATTACTATCACATAGTCCCACCAACAGTACTGTCTAATTTTCTATTAATCACCACATGACACATTAGCCAGTTGTATCAAAAGTTGTAGAATTGGTTGTGTACCTGGAATTATTGTTTAAAAAAACAATTAATCTTTTAATGAGCCATTTAAGACTCTCCAATTAATGTAATTCCAATTGAATATTTTTGGAAGATTCTTTTTGAGGATAAAATTTTACCTCCAAACCGATTTAGGAGAATTTTCTTCTAACCCACTACGTAACAACTCAAGCAATATCAACGTATACTTTAGTCACATAACTTATTTAATAAGTCATGTGAATTGTTTAAATAATACATGTAAATGGTTTATGAGTTGTCACATAATAGATTAAAAAGAGATTCCCCAAACCACTTTGAAAGTAATTAAACTCTATCTTTCTTTTTTTTAATAGTCTTTTAAAGGAACAGTAATGTCAAAGGAATTTATTTGGTAATTTGCAATCTAATTCAATGCCTTAACAAATCTAAATTACATGACATAGTGAAATTAAAATTGAACCAAATCAATGCCTAAATAAAAGAAGTGTTCTGTTACAGCCACCACCAATTTGATTACAGTACTTTTAAAATGACGAATTTAATGTGTAAAAATGAACTTTTCAAAATTTAAAGACAAAAAACGAATTTCTTCTAAAGTTAAGGACGAAAACAATAACCTAATTTTTATATTTGAGAATGAAAAAAACCCAAAAATCTCAAATGCAATTCCTACCCTCGTCATCAGCAGCAACCCATGGGATAGATTCCTCCCTTGCCCGGTCAAATTATCAGTCAAGAATTTGAGTACAGGACTTTGATCTAACTTTTTTAACTGATTATTACATTCTGCCACGCCCACAGAGATCAAAATGATGTCAGGTTTCTACATATTGGTGTTTGAGATATGGGGGAATCTGATACCCACCTAAGTCTTGGGACTCCCTGTACCAATTCGATCTCCTTCTTTTGCTTCCCTTCAAACATTACCCAGTTTTTCTTCTAAAAAGCATGAACAAAAAGTAGTATGGTCCATCACCTGAAAAATCAACTTAAATAAAACCATTAAAAAAACTCACAGACACATAATTTTAAAACCAAAACTACCAAATTGAATACACGCAATCCACAGTTATTTGAATTCCCAAACAAATTGTTCAAACCCTTAATCAATTAGCAACATTGGCTTTGAAACAGAGAAGTGTCATTGTTTCTTCTCAACCTCACGACCCCACAAGTCAAATGTCATCGAAATCTCACTCTAACTCAGCGTTGTAAATGTACCATCGCATTTGGATAGAAAGAAATGAAGGGAGAACAGAGAAGAAGATATTAAACTTCCCATTTTTTTTTTTTTAAATAATTAAACTTCCCATCTCATCTGCCCTGCTCTTCCTCTATCTTTTTTCGTCCCAAACATGCCCTCCTAACCCAACAACAAAGTCTACTCGACATAAATTAGGAGTTAATGAAACCTTTCACAGCAATTCTTTCACAAAATTATCAACTAATTAGAATGATTCGTTATTAGAAATTAGAAGTCTGATCCAATCGTGAACGTCCAGGCTCCAGAGAGGCATGTCATGAATACGTTTCATAAAACCATTTAAGGAAATTGTTAGTTACAAAAAGCTAGTTTTGACGTTCAAAGTGTATTACATTGATATAAAAAAATGTGAAAAAGTATTCAAGCAGGTGCTCTTAACGTCTAACATAAACCAACTTAAATACTTGTAGAAACTTGTGAATAAATCTTCATACTTGAAACGCTAACTTAAAAGATTGGTAAAAATCGGCAACCTTGGGTTGGCTCTCTTCCATTATAAGTAGAGGAGCAAAAAAAAAAAAAAGGACAAGCAAGTATAGAAACTTTGTTCTGAGTGCCACTTTTAACCCCAAAATAAATTTTTAAACAAGGAAACAGTACTGCTCCATACAATGCAAGGCTTTCTTCCTTGTCTAATCTTAACACTGTTAATCTTCTCTGCCGGTTATGCAAGTGCCACGGGTAACAGAAAGGTGAAAATTTTGCTACTTCATAATGTGTTTGGGAAAGTAAGAACGACTTCTCTCCTTTAATATTATGCTGTAAATATATAATTGGGGTTTTTTTTTTTTGGAGTGAGTGCAGGTATATATAGCGATGTTGGATGGGAAATTATGCCATAACAAAGATGCAACATATTCAGCAATTGATCGTCTGCTGAAGCGAGTTCTTGAGGGCAGGTGAATGTCACATTATATATATAGTAATCCAAGACAAATTTTCAAGTAATGATAGAAGTACTACAATTTTAGTATATAAACCTTAAAAAATATATTAATTATGTTTTTAATTTGGCATCAATCACATTTATTGATACGTTAGTTTATAAAAATTTTGTAGGAAAAAATGAATATCCTCTATCTCACTTTTTGTATTACATTTTATACTCCACCAATTACAATATACCACCATACATAAAATGGAATACAAAAAGTTGATAATAACTTTAACATTTTTCTAATTTTCCCAAAATATTTTTTGTCACTATGTGTGCCTTTATACATATATAGTGTGCGTATACACAAAAGGAAATAATCCAAGAAAAAAAGCATGTTAAAGATTTCAATGAAGGGGGTTGTTTAGGAAACCAGAGTATTGTTCAATTAATGTGAAATAAAATTAGTCCAATTTGAAATTTTGAATAGGTTTTGATTTATATTTCTAATCACAAGATTATCATTTTATAACTTTTCATCGAAATTTCAAAATATGTTATCATCTAGACTATTTTAGAATACAAAATACCAATTTGAGAATCAGTACTGCTCACAATTGTTTTACTTCTGTAGTTTGTTAAACTACTATAAGCACAAGTCCCAATTTTTATGATTTATTCAGCCTAGTTGATTCTATAAAATTAATTTCATTTTCTTGTACCTTTTCCTACTCTTTTAATCCTTTTAATGGCTCTCTGATCTTGAATAATAATTTGATTGGCATGTTGGAGTAGCACGGTCACTGAATCTTTGATTTACCGCTACTCTATCCTCTGCGGGTTTTCAGCCTCACTCACTGGTAAAGAGGCAACAAAATTAGCAAGTAAGACTACTAATCTCATGTCCATATATATCAATTAAGGGAGTGACTTTGGCCTTGTGGGGGACGATCTGGTAGGGTGTCATTTGTGGTAAAATATTTTTTATTTGTATTATTACCACAAATGGCACTCCCACGGGACGGTTCCGTGAGACGACTAAAGAATTTCCGTTCAAACAAACAAATAAAGACAGAGAGAGAGATCATCATTGTTTATATTATATTTACTTTACTTATGAGGTCAAAATGAATTACAGGTATCCACGAGGTTTTGTCAGTTAGGCCGAACAGAGTCTATCATATTGATGACAATAAATTGGAAACTGAGGCCCCAATTGCGAGCAATGTTGATGACACAAGAATTAATCGTTTTACAATATTACCTTAATAACTTAAATTATTATAATTTAGCTGATTACTTTTGAACAAATTTCTGTATTACAATAAGATGTTTTAATTACGTGTCAAATTTGAAGCATATATAAAATGTTTCAAGTAAAGAGTTTTATGATCCGCTGCTATTATCCAGTTCTTTCTATGGTTAAAATTGAGTTCGAATGGGGTGCCTCACTTGTTATAAGAAAAAAAAAAATGTTGCTTTATTTTAATAAAAATAAATGAATATTCATAATTTTGTTGTTACAAAATTTATTATAAAATATTACAACCCATTAACTCATATTGTTATAAAATACTTATATCCCACTAGTTCTATATTATCTTGATTCTCTGTAATATATTTCTCCATTTTATTGAGTTTTTAATTTTTAATTTTTTTTTTTTTGATAATATTGAGTTTTTAAATTCTTATTATATGTATTGTAGCTCTAAATAAAAGAGCCTTGCTACTTTTTAGGAGTACCTAAAATGCTTTTTGAGTGTGCACACACAATGACATTTGTAGAGGGAAATACATGTATAAAGTGTGTAGTTTTGCAAAGATAATTTTGTGGACGAGGAATGGGGTTTCATTTTTAAAGTTTTTGTTCGATGGTGAAATGCAAACACATGGAACCTACGGCTACAATTTATGTGACTGTGTTAGTGCACTAGTGAACCCATTACACCGGATAAGATGTATGTTGAACATCAATTTAATCTTTTTAATAATGTCTTATGAGTCCTTGGTAGTCAAGGGTGAAATTGATGAATCTATTTTATCAAGTCACCTTAAGATGCAAATTCAAAAAAAAAAAAAAAAAAAAAAAAAAAAATTATTATTATTTGTAGTATATATTATTTAAATTTTCTTTATATACAGTGGGCTTCACAAGATTAGGATCAATCAGAATAGCTTCACTTGCCTTCGAAAGTAGATCTGCTGATGATTAGGTGGTTAGTGAACAACCTTTCTCATCTAGGACTTAGACCTGTACACCAACACCTTCCTCTTACATGAAGGCATGTCATGCCCTGCCCAAACTCATATCTTTCTTCCTCTATGACATTGGTGCACTTTCAAAGTACTCTTATCCACTTGTAGAGAGTCTTTCTCCGACCTTTGAAGTTCAACAATTAATCAATAACTAGAACCATAGATTCGCACCAAATATCTTTCTATATATAAGTAGTAATGGTATCAACTCATATATCCATGTTCTATTCGGTAGAATAAATAAAATAAAATCGAAATTGTCTATCATAGAGATGGTTGATGGATAAAATTGCTTTTTACCCTTATTTTTATGTAAAGGATCTAGTAAGTTGGGTAGTTTTTGCTATCTTTTTTACCATTTGGATTTTTTTATGCTCCTAATTTTTCGGGGCATCCTGACAATTATATACCTACTAATCCAATGTCTACCCTGCCTCATATTAGTGTCCCATTTTTTAGGTAACTATCACTATAAAGAGTAACTAGTCGCAAACTTGTACGATGCACAGAAAATTAATTAAAATTAAATCTAAAAAATTATTGGTCTAACTATGATTTTTATTGTCTTTTATATTTTATCTAAATATGAAAATTGATAATTATTAAAAGAATTTATTATTATTGTGTTTATATATAAAATATATATATATATATATATATATATATATATATGTGTTTATATATAAAATATATTATAGTATTAGGCATTTATTATGATTGTGTTTATATATATGGAATAATATATTATTTCTATTAAAGAAAATATAATATGTCAAGATTCTAATGAGATGTTTAATTATAGAATAAAATTTAAATTCAATTAAAATATATATATATATATATTAAAATAATGAGGTGTAAAATTGTGAGAACTTAAAAGCTTATATGACACAATATTATAAGGTCAACTAAAAGTCAAAAAGCTTTGGTTTTACATTATAGTATAGATGACCTATTTAGTGACATATGAGTTTGTGCATAATGAGCAGCTCTCCTCTAAGCAACCTCTGAGGTAAGCTGAGCTCCCAAGGTGTGCATTGCTTCCTTTAGTTAGTATGGGTCCCTCATTTATCCCGATCTGGCTTTTCAGGCTTTCCTTTCTTGTCTAATAGAGGCTATCTCGTGGTGGTATGAAAACACCTTAAACAAATTAAAATATCAATAAATCTGCCAAGCCATAGTTGATGATATATATTACGTATGTTGTGAATTGTTAAATTATTTTAATTATTTTTAAGACATGATCAACAATCAAACTTGCGTTTATTTCTCAACAAAAAAAAAAAAAAAGTTGCGTTTCAAAAAAATTTCATGGTTTTGAGTTACAACTCATTTGAAAGTTGTAACCAGAGGGGGAAGTATAGACTATTTATTTTAATTTTCTTAATGGACCACATAGTTGGACATAATGATATTGGGGCCCATGATCAGACTAGTGCCATGATGGGTCTTGTTTGAGGCCTAAGATCAGCCTAGCAAACATAACACCCCGGATTACTCGAATGGGACCAGATACATATAATCGGGTCTTGGAATTTAAATGGGGCTACTCAAACCTAGTCAGGATCTGGGTGGAGTCAATCATTAATCAGGCCAGGTCCACATTAAGTAAAAAGTAAAAACGTGTTTGTTGACTTCCCTAGAGAGAATAAGTTAAATAAAATTCCAGATTGAAATTATTTTGACAACTAGGTTTAAATTTCCAGTTCTAGAAGACCAATTATCCACCACTGCGTCATCATCTGTCATTGCCATCATCATCAAATAGTATTATTAGGAATAAGGCAAAAGTTAATCTTGGGAAAAAGAATTTAAACAAATTAAACAAGAATAGCTTGTTAATTTTTTTAGTAATATATAGTCTTAACTTATCACCCTAGAATCTTAAATTCTAACAAAGTTAATTTCATTATCTTTTTTCTCCTCAAAGAGATGGAACCTTCATATTTAAAGGTGGCTCCTATTAATTGTTTGCAACATAAAAGAGTTTATGCAAGAAGGAACGAGTGTTTCAACACGATTTATCCTGGACTAGTCAATGACAATAGTAAACATTATAAGTTTCTTCAATAGCGGTCTTTGTCTTTTCCAAGAAAGATGCAAGAAGGAGCGAGCATGACTAATTGTAGTGTGAGAATAACAATGGCTAATTTAGATTAATGGTTTTCGTTTTAGTTCATCAATCTAGGATTTTAAATTCTAGATCTAGAATTTCATCTGTTAGTGATGAAAAAGAAAGAATTGGTGTAAAAATAAGTAGGAAAAAAAAAAATCCCAATTTTCCATTATAGTGTTTGTTTTGAAAAAAAAAAAAGGTGTAATTTTCCACCGAAAACTATGGGTCAATCTCAATCTTCCCTTAAGTAAAAAATCCAGCAATATCCTCCTAATTGATTCATAATAAGCAAATTGCACCTACAACATCAACTTTTCTATCAAATAACGTCATTAATGTCTAATGGTCTTTTGACTCAATAATATAAGTCATATGTCTAAACTAATTGAGTGATATTCCATTCACAATCTTACTCACACCATCCAAAAAAAATAAAAACTTCATCTCCATCAAGAGCCCTGGCGACATTTGAGACATTACTCGCACCATCGGCGGCTGTACAAAGGAACATTCCATTTATGCCTACTTGTCAATATCCTTCCCCTCACCTGCTCAAACTCTTATTGTTGGGGAATATAAAACGAGGAACCTGGTTTTAACTTTAGACTAATCAAGTATACCCCAAGATTCGCAAAGAATGGTGTATAAATAAATTCATATCCAGTCCCAACAACCAAATATTGAAGAATAAGTCTAAGGACAATTTCTTCCATAACTTTTTCCACAATTTGCTTAAATGATAGGTTGTAAGCAGTAAAAAATAAATGTGTGTCAGTGATGGATCATGTTTATGTTTGTGTTTGTGTTTGTGCTACTGTTGTTGTCATAAAGAAATGAAAATCTTCTATTTCAATTTTTATGTTCTATTTTATACTCTATTAATCATAACTCGCTATGTGTTTTTTTCCTTTCCTTATAAAAAAGCTAAGATGAGTATAAAATGAAACATAAAAAATGGGATAGAAGATTTTCATTCATCATAAAGTGTCACTTGGAGGAGCTGGTGGTGGACAGCACATCAAGTGGTGTCTGCACCGTGGTTAAGGGTTTGAGAGAGATCCATACTACTAGATCAGATGAGGACGACCCTAGATTTGACGTGGAAGATTTTGAATCTAAAGTGAGGATGGTGCTACTACCATTGTTGGTGTTGAATTTTCCGTTCGATGAAGCCATCATCGTTTCACAATAAATCCAGAGAGAGGGATGGTGGGTTGTGGTTGACGTCACTGTAATTTTTATTTATTTTTATTTTTTTAAATGGATGGTGTGACTTGTGAGTAGGATTATGATTGGGATGTGATTCAGTCAATCTAGAAACATGATATAATATTATTGAGTGAAAGGACTGTTAGACATTACTAACATTATTGAGTGAAAGGACTATTAGACATTACTAACGTGATCCTCCCGTTGTGCTGAATAATTTATCTAAAAGGGAATCTTTCTTTCGGTGCCTAAAGTCTTTCCTTGACTTAGAAGTTAGAAGCAATTCTCCTTTCCCTTGACTGAAAAAGGATTACATTCTCCTTTCTTTTCGCGTTATTGGCGAATCCAAACATAAAACGTGTACACGGCTGGTTTCCTTATTATAAGAATTCAAGATAGTCCAGTCTATGTCCCCGGTTCCAGTAAGTTGCATAGCATATAAACCCACTTTTGAGATATGAAAAACAAAGAGACATGAGCAGTAGTCAAATCTTTCAATCATGCAGGTTCCAGTAAGTTGCATAGCATATAAACCCATTTTTGAGATACGAAAAACAAAGAGACATGAGCAGTAGTCAAATCTTTCAATCATGTAGGTAGAGCCGGTCCCGAGGTTTGGGTTATCCAATCCCGTTCTAAGTTTGATTCCTCATTTATTATTAAATATTTAAAAAAACAACATAAAAGTCCAAATTTTTTTTTTTTTTTTTATGCAAAATCAAGGTTACATTATATTAGCACGATCTGACTTAAAGAAAACAACTTCTCATTGTATTTTTTGAAGCATATTCAATCAAAAAAATCCAAACTAATAACTATTTAATATTATTATATGTCTAATAGTTTTTTAACTAAAAAATTCCTTAGTGTTAATAATATATAAATATATATATATATATATATATATATATCACGGTTCTACAAACCACAACAAACGTAATACAAATAATAAATTAAAAGTTATAGAAACCCATTAAATAAACACGTGAACACATTACACGATAACCAAAATAATGGCTTCCCCCGCTATCCCTACACACAAAAGCACATGGCCAGTGGCCATCCACGTGCAGACAAAATTTTCAAACAAATTAGTAAATCACACTGTGAAGACTGAACTCATTCACACAAACACTGAAACACATCACATATATTTCATTAAAAGGGACAACACTCTCATAAAAAATAAAAACAAAAACAAAATTATGTATACTAATAAAAAATTTCTCTTATCTATACTATATATATATATTATTTTTTTTTTTTTTCCATTTGTTGCCCCCTTAGGGGTTGCCCAAGCCCAAGGGCTTGTGCGGCTTACCCCAGGGCCGATACTGCATGCAAGACAACTTTAGTGAGACACTTGTGGAAATTTTTACATGTGAAGGGTGAAAAAAAATAATAATAATAAAAAAAAATAAGGCAAAAGTATATCGTTATACAATATTAATATTATGTTGTATATATTACATTAAAATTGATAGAAGTTTATAGGATTGTGAAAGAAACCTTGGCATAACAACAATAGAAAAAATTAAGAGAGTTTGCTATAAATCAATTTGTAGTCATCTTGCTACAACTCAATACGTGACAACTTATAAAACCATTTATATGTATTATTTAAATAAGTCACATGATTAATTAAATAGGTCATGTGACTAAAAGTACACGTGGATGGTCTTCTGAGTTGTCACATAGTGTAACTATGGGTGGGGCTATGTATAATGTAGTGGGGTCAATTTCCCCTATTAGAATAAAAAAATTACATAGGTTTAAAATTAAAAAATAATAATAATAAAATTACTTGAGTCAATTGACCTACTAACCCCACTAATTTATTTTTTTACTTACATGTATTTGAGTGGGACCAATATTACTAAAGTCACGTGTTTGAATTTAATTGAGAAACCTAATATATTGTACCTAAGTAACTCTACCTAGCAAGCACTCACAACTGACCACACCAGCCCAAAAATAAAGCAACATATTTCTCTCTCTTTTTTCTTCTCATTTCTCTCCTCTCTCTCTCTCTCTCTCTCATACAATATTGCAGAAAAAAAAAATCTAATTATAACAAAAAAGTACAAAATGTCACATTTAGAGTTGTCGCTTTAGGCCCCACATTGTAACAAAAAGTAATAAATACATCTGATTAATTGTTATTTTAAATTTAGGTCTAGTTAAGCCAATAAACCACTAATACCATGGATATATTTCTTAAAGAAAATTGATTGTATCACAAGATTCATTTTCTATCTAAGAAACTCATGTCAATGTTAGTGATTATTCTTTCAAACAAAATCTTATTGACTTGAAAACTCTTCTCATGGATATAGGATTACGAAAAAATATATATCAAGAATATCATCGTATCATCCAAATGATTCAAGATGAAATTAGAAGAGCATATATGCAAAAAGGTCTTTGTCAACTCTTAACCATAAATTTCTGCAAAAAAACATTTGTGGGATGTTCATAGATTTAATCATGCATGGTTGAATGATCCCACTAAATAAATTTTATAGCTCCGCCCCTAGTTGTAACAAAATGACTACAAACTAGTTTGTACCTAAATTGTGTCTAGAAAAAAAATTAGTCAATATTATAAGAGGTACTGAATAATTACTTCAACAACAATAAAGGCAGAGAAGTGCATCCAATGGAATTTTGCAAGTGATCACCGGGTTCAAGTTCCAATTATCACACAAGTAATTCATTTCTAGATTTAATTTTGGTATATCCCAGGTTGTATGTTTTCCAAGTACATACTTAAGGTTCAAATGCATGATCAAATACCCTTGATCAATCAAAATATTCTTTTCAGACCTAATAAATAAAGAGAAATCATATGACTTGTGTGTGGGAACTGGGAAGCCGGAAGAATAGGGTTTTGATTGTTAAAGGAAATACAATTTTAATTATCGATTAAAATTTTTCTTGAGCTTTAATTAAATATTAAAAATTTCAAACATAAGTTAATCTTGTCAGTGTCAAATAACCTCATATGTGATAAGATGTAAATCATTTTAGCAAAAAAAGATAAGATGTAAATCAAACTAAGGAGAGAAAACATGCAAAACTTAGCCAAAAATCCAAGGTTGCGTCTTAATTCTTCTTATGTCCACATTCTCTGGGCCACCCACAAGAAACTTAAGCGAAAGGGAAACGTGTGAGCCGTGGCAAGTCGGCTACTGTTCATTCTAGAAGTCCCACACCTGTTCAAATAGAAAGAGCCATGCCTCCACAATTTTAATATATATATATAGCTCTTTCGTGAATTTCTCTTAGGCGTCTAGAATTTTGTCCAAATTATTAGTGAACATGTACATGGGTATGCCAAAGTGTTTTTGGCTCTTTTTCTGGTTCTCGATGATCGTTGCCATGCTTCAACAGCCAAGAGGGTTAGAAGCTAGGCCATTGACAATCGTTGATTATAAACAAGGTAAACAAATTAATCACTCACCTTGTGCTAGTGTGTTACTTTCGTTTTGATTGCCCATTACTACGAGAATAATTAACAATCTAGTGATTAAATTTTTTTACAGGTCACTTAAATAAGTTTGTTGCAACACTTGGGATTGTGTGCAAGTGTTGTGATGGGATAAAAGGTGAATGCAGGAGCACGTGGGACTCTTCATGCCCCAAGCTTCAATGCCTTCCATGGAAACATCAGTAGTATCATGAATATACTTCATGCCTTTTACTATGTATCGTAATGTCTTATATTCATATGCTTATTATTATATATGTTGATTTAGCCTGGTTACTAATACAAGGTGTTGTGTAATAATATATACTCCACGTGGATTACTGGTTTTATGTTGAACACTTCTATTGGCTTGGAAAAGCAAAATAATTAATCAAGAAATTTCCATGTATGTCAGCAAGCTTGTGGGCAACTAAGTATTTTATTCTTAGATTATTATAAGACCGGTCCTGAGAATTATGAGATTTACAGCGATACCAAAAATTAGGCCTTCTAAGTTCTATCTAACAAACATAAAAACAAAACGAAAAAAATGGTCTTTTCAAATTTTTGTATAAAGTTATATTATCAATGTTTTTTTAGACCTTTCAAAATTATGAGGATTTAAAAATAAAAATTAAAAACTTTTGGGTGAGACCTACCACGATTGCATACCTTGTACATGCCCATGGCCACTCTGGGTTGTTAAATCCTTAGACATGAGCAAATCGTAAGGCTTACATGTGCATACTAAGCCATGCGAGGAAGGATGTGCTTATTGTCGAACATTTTTGCTTTTGGCAAATGGTCCAATTGTCAACAAAATTTATAACGAAAACAAAGTTTTGGTTCTTGCAATCTTGAAGGCGTGGATCAAAGTATCAAACAACAAAATGGAGGTGATCCTTTTCGGCCGAAAGTTTTTGTAGTCCTTTTTTATGCAGGAAGTGTTGGTTTTGGAAGAATTATAGTAGGAGGAAACGCTTGTAAGTGCTATTAAAGCCTTAAAGCAATCTAAAGGCCCATCTCAGTGGTCCATTTGGCCCATAATAGAATATACTATTTATCTCTCTTTTTAGTGATCCATTATTGGCTTGGAAAAGCAAAATAATTAATCAAGAAATTTCCATGTGTGCAAGCAAGCTTATTTTCAAAAGTATTTTATTCTTAGATTATTATCAGACCGGTCCTGAGAATTATGAGATTTACAGCGATACCAAAAATTAGGCCTTCTAAGTTCTATCTAACAAACATAAAAACAAAACGAAAAAAATGGTCTTTTCAAATTTTTGTATAAAGTTATATTATCAATGTTTTTTTAGACCTTTCAAAATTATGAGGATTTAAAAATAAAAATTAAAAACTTTTGGGTGAGACCTACCACGATTGCATACCTTGTACATGCCCATGGCCACTCTGGGTTGTTAAATCCTTAGACATGAGCAAATCGTAAGGCTTACATGTGCATACTAAGCCATGCGAGGAAGGATGTGCTTATTGTCGAACATTTTTGCTTTTGGCAAATGGTCCAATTGTCAACAAAATTTATAACGAAAACAAAGTTTTGGTTCTTTGAAGGCGGGATGGATCAAAAATCAACAACAAAATGGTGGCGATCGGCCGAAAGTTTTTGTAGTCCTTTTTTATGCAGGAAGTGTTGGTTTTGGAAGAATTATAGTAGGAGGAAACGCTTGTAAGTGCTCTTAAAGCCTTAAAGGCATCTAAAGTGGTCCATTTGGCCCATAATAGAATACTATATATCTCTCTTTTTAGTGATCCATTCGGCCCAATCATTGTAAATAGTATTCTCTCTTCCTTTATAGTTTTATTTTTTGAAATGTTAATTTTGTACATAGACCATAGAGAATCTAATATAATATAGTTGTCCATAACATTAGCCATCAAGCGTATTTTTTTAATAAGTCTAGGGCCGTCCCTATCTCCAAACTTCTCTCGGTTCTTGCTACTAGTTGCTAGTGAAGATAGAGATGGTTAGGTTTCTTTTCTTTTCCTTTTTTCTTAACCCATAAAATTATTTAATCAGAAAGAAAGAAAAAAAAAATCCCACCACTGTAAATTTGGCTATAACAGGAGAGTTGCCCCAGACAGGTCCAAAACATTTTGGCTTCAAGTCAAATCTCACAAAATCCAGACTTTCCTTCATTTTCTTTTAAATTTTGAATTATTCCTCTAGAAATGAAATTTGTTGAGATTCGTTCAATTTTGATTACTATAAAAGCCGCCATAGAATTAGTTAATTACTTTAAACACGTGAGTGGGAGATGTTGCAAAATCTCCAAAACCAATTCTTTATCACCATTCACTAAACAAATACAAGTGAAAGTGACATGGCAATATATGGGCTTTAGATTCTGGGGTAGAAGAATCAAGGAATATATGATTTCTTCAAGTAATTCGCTTTTGGATAGTGGCTATCTAACCGACACAGCACCATGCTGAGAAGCTTCCTTGCAATCCTCAAGTAGTTGCAGTAATTATTCAGGAAAAAATAAGTAGCAGCAGTAATTTGGTAACTTCTATAAGTGAATCCAGGAAATTTTGGATCACATGAGGTTTTTGGCTTATTATCTCAATTTTCAATCCGAAAATAATTAATCCATTTTGATAAATGCATAACTATGTACCACACATGTCCTAGTAAATCTTGTTTATGAGATTTTAAAATAGAGATTACATTTAATAAGAATATAATGTAAACAATTTTTTTACACCCTTCAATATTAGTATACCATATCATATTTTTGTAAATAAAGAAATAAGCATTAATATACGCATACATAATCATGCTCTCATTAATATCCTATTCAACCAATATAATAAAAAATATTAGAAACCATTCACCATGCAATATGAGAGGCATCGAGACTTCATCCGAGCTGCCAAGGTTGCCACACAAGACCTAGAAGTTGTAATCGATTGAGAAATTTTAAGCCTTCAATTGGATTGTTTTGTCTTAATCAACAACAGCTTCAAAGTCCTGTTTGCTTCTCCCATGATTCATATTACATGGTGAGTGGGGTTCTAAATTTTATAATTAAATGAATTTAATTTCTGATTGTATTGGTGGAATATGATATTAATGAGAGTGTGATGGTGTGATCGTTGATACTTTTTTTTTTTCTTTTTACTTTATTTTTTTTGACTTGACTTTTGGTTTTGGTTAAGCACCTTAATCCTGGCAAGTGCCATGCTACTACCTATGGAAAATCCAATGACTATGGATAACGAGGAAATGGATACTTCGTTTTTTTACAATAAAAGATTTAACTTCTTAAAAAAGTGTAGTGCAAAAGATTTGGAGAATATGCTGTACGATCTAACCCAACGCGATTGCAATGGGAAAATGCATATTGTGCTCTAGAAAATGTCACATTCCCTGAATGATTAAATTGCATGCACTTATCCAAGTTATCCAAAAAGAACCTAATGGAATAATTAATATCAAAGAAAATTCTTGTAACAATCGTATCATCTTCACAATAACTCATTTTGTATGCCTTCTCCTGTTGGGGGTTGTGATTGTGGGATTAGATTTTGTTCCATGTTTCACAAATGACTTGCTAGCAAGGAGCTTTCGCTAGAACCCTCTAGAACAAAACAAAGTGTACATGCTATCTTTCTTGAAATTTAAAATTACAAAATGACAAATACTTCCAACCTAATTGTCATCCTTAATACTTGTTTAATTAATCTCGTTAGCAAGAATAAGGTCCCGATAATCATCTTCGTCTATTTTAATGCTTTGCTTTCTAGCTGAGAACCTTGTCATCAAATCATGTTTATAAAATTAATGAATTTCTCAACACCAAAACGCCGAGGTATAAAACTGATTAGCTTTAAAAGTTCTGCTTGCTTAATAAAAATATTATTAATATTGATTAGCCTTCCCCAAGATTTGACATTAATGTATCAAGATGCCGCCCATAACCATTAATTAAAAATAGTACTGTTATAATCATAAGAGCATTCACAGTAGCCTCCATAAACCGTATAAAATACTCAAATTTAGCAAAACACCTCCACAGCAACCTCCCTATTTCCCGAAATATTGAAGCTGATGAACAGTGGCTCCTTGAGTTGGAGGAGCAACTGTTCATCTGCTTAAGGGATTAAATAATCTATTTTCTCTCTCTTGCATTCTGTCTCCCGCGCCAAGAATAACGGAAACAACAACAACAACAAAAACAACAGAAGTGAGAAAGAATGAAGAGAAAAGAAAAGAAAAAAAGAAAAAAGAAAATGAGAGAAAGAAATACTAACAGAGGTGAAGTAGCAGCAACAACAGCAAACTGTTTGATGATGGTGAGAGTGGCAGTAAAGATGGAGGTTCAAAACGAAAAAATAAAATAAATAAAAAAAAATGAGGGAGGGGGATGAACCGAGGAGGAAATGAGAGAAAATGAAGGAGGTACGTGGGTGGTGGGTGGTGGGGAAAAAAAATGAAAGAAAAAAAAATAATAAAATAAGGAGTAGGTGTACGTGGGTGGTGGGAAAAAAAGGAAAGAAAAAAGAAAAAGAAAAGAGGGAGGGGATATACAACGGAAGAGAGGGAGAGTGAGGAGGAAAATGGGAAAGGTAAGTATTTTAAGAGTTGTGAAAAAAATAAATAAATGAAAATAAAATAATAAAAATATATTAAAAACTGGAATAGTAAAATAAAATAGGGAGTCTGGTGTAGTGTGCTTTAGCCAAATTAGATAAAGTGGGTTTTTTAGAACAAATTTGGCAAAAATTTTGAGGAGGCTAGTAAAAATGCTCTAAGACAAGATATCCTTAATTATAACTCATTATCATTTTTTTTTTCTTTTTTTTTTACTGTGGCACACACACAACTACTCATCTTTGCTACTACAGTTAGTAGCAAAAAAAGTTAGAGGTTCCCATCTTAGATTTTCTAATTAAATTTATCTATGTAATCTTACAAACTGATACACAAATAAGTGTACTGACCTATAAGCTAATAAGTCACATAATTGTGTTCTATTGACCAATAAATGACATGATTATTTAGTACTTCCTGATCATAAGTAAATGCGTATTCTCTCATTTCACATAAATGGATGAGAAAGTACTAAATAATCACTTAGAATTTAAGATATAATATCTAAATAATTGTATCTAAAATTTTTCCTTTTCCACCACCTTTATTCTTGTTCATTGCCATTATTGCATTAATTTTTCTGTTATTGGCTGATGCCCTTTCTAGTCGGAAAAAGGCAAGGTTTTACCGACTCTTATAGTATTGGTCTATTGGACAATAGTTTATTAGATGGAATCAGCCAATAACTTGTCAGGCCATAGTCAATTTGAATTTTGTTGGACTCTTTTATATTTTATAGCATTCTAAAAAATAAAAAATAAATAAAAGAGTGACCACACAATAATATTGCACCACTTATATAATATAGTATTCCTGTTAGGAATGGTGATAAACTTACGATTTTGATAATTTTCTATTTGGAATTTAATTAAAGATATAAAATATATTTACCATCCTATCCCAACAGAATATGATCCTCCCAATTTCAAGAAAAATAAATTTTTTATTTGAAATTGATATAATTTATTCCCGATTTAGATTTTATTTTTTGGATCTAACTATGCATAAAGTGTCACGTCATTTTTGGATGATTTGTTACCTTCATCCCTAAATTTTTTTTATTTTTATTTTATCATTTAAGTTATTAAACTTTTAACTTTCATGTCGAGTTGGTTTTTCTATCCATTGAAATTTATAAAATTGACACTATTTGCATATGAGATACAATGTCGTTTTACTGGACTTGATGACAAATTTATAGACAACAATAGATAGACGGACCAATTCAACACAAAATGTTAAAGTTTTCAAGACTAAAATAACAAACAATAAACTTTAGAGACGAAAATGACAATTCACCCAAAAAAACAAAAGTTGTAATTTAGATTTTGACCTATATAAAATATTTTAAAAAATTTGTAAATACTCTATTAACATTATCTTCTTCTTCTTTCTTCTTCTCTTTTCTTTTTCTTTTTCTTTTTTTTTTGTTTTTCTTTTTTTACTTATTAATCATACACAACTATAGGGTTATGTCTTTTGTTAAATCTAAAAATTTCTCTATATAGGGTCTCATGCCTATCAAAAAATGGTATTAGTGCATCTATAAATTGATGTCTCGAGAAGGATTTGTTGACTCAATCAAATTTTTTTCTGTCCTAGACAAATTTCCACGTGAGATAAATCATAAACACCCTTTTGGGACTTCACTAACCAAAGGGCCAAACATATTAGAGTTTCTTAGATGGAATCAAGCCATATTCAATTTATTTTCATTGGAAATTTTAGTTTATTGATGATTGTTTTCCATAACATCTTGAATAACTCTCTCTCCCAACCCCCCCAATATTTGATTCTCAAAGATTTGCCATGAAAATAGTGATAATATATCCTATGTTTGGAATCTTATTTGGTATTATTGAGAGAAAAAGGAAGGATGAGTATCATCCAAATAAAAAAGATGGAATTATTAAGTGCACTTTGTGTACTACGCTATCCTCTCACATCAGAATGGATTTCACCAATAGATTCTGATATGGAACCTACCTTATATGAGGAGATGTAATCTATCGGATCGGATCGGATGTACCGAATAATTTTTTATTGGGTAAAACTTAAGTACAGTTCCTTAAGTTAGGTACATTAGGTTCTCCAATTGAATTTAAACATATGGTTGTATTAACCAATAAAACACAAACAATGTTATCTTTTCCAAGAATATTTAAATTCAATGTATTTGAATTCAACTAAAAATCTAATATTCTTGACTTAAGGAACTGTACCTAAGTTTTACCCTTTTTCGTTTAGGAAAGAAGATTAGTCCAATAGTTAAAGACTCAAAACGGTTTAGCATAAGCAGGCGTAAGATTCAAGTTGAGCCAACTACCTTATCCATTTATCTTCGTGTTGGACTATGGGTCCATAAGTCCATAACAACTTGAGCCTTTCCCAAAACTTTTTTATCTCTCTCTAAAGTCTAAACAGGTCAAAGATTTAGGATGGGCACACGTGGCAGTACGGGTTTGGAGCTTGGCAACATGTCCACTTGGATCCAAAAGATGCATCCATGTGTCAAAGAGAAAGAGACAGAGAGAGAGAGAGAGAGAGAGATATGACTGAATGAAATTAAGCACATCACATGGGTGCAGCATCCAAATACCCCGTGAAGCACGTGGGTGACCTCGCAATCTCACCCTTGAAAGGGAGTGAAGAAGTTTTGGAGAATGTCCAAGCACCTAGTTTTGGGCTTATAAATAGCTTCGACCGTTCACAAGACTTCCACATCTGCAATCTCTTCACGTGCTCTCTGCTCTGCCTTTCTCTGCTTTCTAATTATCTCTTTCTTTGTTTTTGTTTGTATCTCTGCAAATCTTATCTAATTCTTCTTCTGGGGTCTTTGGCCGTTAAGAGATAACTATCATAGAGTAGTTTTGTTCGTTGGCTGACAAAGAAAGCTTGCAAGTGAAGTGATTGTGTACTATTATGGAGAACAAGAAGCAAGTTGGTGATTCATCAAAAACAGTTGGTGGCTCATCTTCATCCAGGTCTTTTGACCACCTTTTTGGACCCAAGGACCCTTCTTCAGCTTCTTCATCATCTTCCACCGGAATATTTGGATCCATTTTTCCACCACCATCAACGGTATTTTATTTTTTTTCCTTAACAATTACATATCACTATGTGGCTTGCTTCCTAGGAAAACTCAGTTTTGTTATTATTTTTATTATTAATTTTGCATACCTTTTACTCATAACAACTATTATCGGTATAGCTAATTTCAAAATTAAAATTTCAAATTTATAATTGGATATGTATATTAGAATGTGCAAATAACGCTATCCTAGTATCCTTGTAGGTTTTCTGTTTTGTTTTTTTAGTTTTTAAATGTTGTTAATCTTATCACATCATATAGAAACACAAATATTTAACAATTTTTTTTTCATAATTATTAACAAGACCTGTGGTGATTGAGACATAATAAAAGTGGTATCACTGATTATAAGTTTACGAAAGTGATCGGCCTTTTTTTTTTTTAATTATGGTGAATGATATTGGATTGGTAAACGCTTACGACATGATTGATTTGCATCATCCATTTTCTTAAAATGCTTATGCTTGATAAGGAACTTTAGATGTTGAAATACTTGAATTGGGTCAGAGAAAGAATTTATTGACTCTTTTTCGATTTGATTGATATTAAGAGACAACGTAAGTTGGTTGATATAGACAGATGCACTAGTGCTTTTAGTAAGATTCAGCATGAGCATAAGAAGTTCAATTGAGATTTGCATCATAAAAAGGTGCTATCCAATATGGTTTTGCTAGAACTGGATAAGGAATATGATAAAGTTTTCAAGCGTAAAAAGTGGCAAGTTCTAATTTCTTTTCTTCATTAACTTCTAGGTACTGGGGAGGGACTCTTCTCACAACCAAGGTGGTAGTGGCAAATATGGAAATCCAGGTATGATTTACGTATCAAATTCAAACTACTTTATCTTTATTTATTTATGCGATTCTACAATAAGAATCCTTTGACCCATATGTTGGTGTCCCCTATACTCTACCAACTACAATCGGTCACATGCACCGCTCTCATCTATTTCAACTCTACCACTTGAGCTACTACGTGTGCCAGTGCCAAGATGTAAAGTCTTACCTAACAAACATTGTGATATGAATTTCTCATATATATATATATGAAATTGGACATCATTAAAATAAAATTTTTGACTGTTTATATATGAATATGTACAACTTTAAAAAATAAAAATAAAAATTCAATTACTGAGCCTAACTTTTTCAAGGTTGAATCCATAGATGTTTGGTTGTATTGTCTAATTCTTCGGCATCTTTGGAAAATATTACATGACCTCATCTGGGTTCTTTTCAGATAATATCACTCAAAACGTCAAGGGTGAAAGCGGTGGCATAGGTACTAAGGGCTCCCTTTATCAGAATGAAATAATGGACCCTTGCTATTTGAGCTCATCGATCTACTATGGCGGCCAAGAAAATTATTCTCCAAGGGCCCGCACCACCGAATCTCAACACCAGATTGTGAGTGTATAGGAGTCTTAATTTTATCCATGAATAAATAAACATATATGTAATATGTGCCAAACATTTTATTATTTAGTTTTTATATATATGTGGGTCATGCAACAACATGCATGCAAGCCAAATAATTATAACTACAAGTCTACAATATAATTAATATCCAAACTTTGGGCATGTGACCAATTAATTTTTTGTTATTTCAGTTTGATATCAACATGGTAGTTGTTAGTAAATTAACGTGTCTTTCAATTTTTCGTCAGTTCAAGAAACATGGGGAAGATGATGATTCAAATGGAAGCAATGCGAACAGTGCTTCAAGAGGGAACTGGTGGCAGGGTATGATGCTTGTGCAATTTTAGTATATAAAAGGATATAAATATAATTTTGGGAAAATTACATGTTAAATCCTATAATTTATAGGTCCAATAAATCCTATTGTTACAGTACTTCTTAAACTATAAGGTTTAAAATCTAATTTTTCCATATAATCTTTGGTTTAGACATTTTAGAAAACTTAATTTAACCGTAGTTTTAATTTGTTTCTACAGGTTCTCTCTATTACTAACACCCTTTCCCTACATCAAATGAATTCACCACCTTGCACAGGTATTCAGAGTTTCTCCTAGTTAGAAGCACTTTTCCATTTGAGATTCAGATTGCGTTTGGATTCTCTACTTTAGAAATGCATTCTCCGGTTAGAATGCATTCTGAGAATAAATTCTCGAGAATGCATTTTGCTAAAAATAGTATGTTTGGTAAAATACCGAAACTTTTGCTAAGAAGTGATTATATTGAATGAAATTGTATTTAGTTGATATTTTAGAGAATGTATTTTCCTATTAAATAATATATTGTTAGGATAATAGTATGTAATTAAAAAAAAAAATTTAAAGAAATCTCAAGGCTAAAAATATATTTACCAATACAAAATTAACAAAAAAAAAAAAAAAAAAAAATCTCATTCTCAACACTTTTTTTAATCAATTTTCTCCATTATAATCTTTTTAATTGATAAAATTATTAATCCACTTAGTTATATTTGTAACATAGAAAATCTAATATAGGATTTTATCAATTTTCTCAACTTTTTATTTTTCCATTTCTTTTATTTATTTTTTCCTTCCCTTTTTTCTCATCCACTCACATTTTCTACCAATTCTTATTTTCTTTTTTCTTTTTTCCCTTTCATTTTTCACCTCCACATGTTTCTTCTCTCTACTTTACCTTTTCTTTTACTTTTTCCCTTCAACTGATTCTTCCACACGTTTGCTCCTTTATCATTCTCTTCTCTTTTTTCTTCTTCATCAGTTCATCTCCTTCCACAACGATCTCTCTTTCCACTTCTAGTACCACTCCAACCAAGAAGCTTTGATACTAGTTCAACCCCACCAACATGCTCCTCCCACAGGCCACCTCTTCCCTCCACATCTCCTCTATTGGGTTTTTGTTTACTAATTTGGGTTATCTGATAACTGATAAGAGTGCCATGGGGGTTCACAAAAATGGGCCTCAATTGGTTCCAAACAAATTACAAAAGCAAGCCATTTTTCACTATTTTTTATCTGTGATTTTTTATGTTGTATGTTACGGGGAAGATTTTTAGTTTTACTTAGAATTTTTTTTGTTGTAATTTTTTTTTTCTCGGAAAGAGTGGTGGAGCACAAAGATCTAGCCTCAAAAAAAAACAGAGAACAACGGGAAAGGGAGCGAAAATAATTATTGATGGAGTAATTAATGCTGTTATTTGTCGTTTCTACTTGCTTTAGTAAAAATAAGAATCAGATGCTAAAATCAGAATCAAAAAAATTTGGATCCTGACTTTTCACTGAACATATCATACGATTGTTGCATGTTCCACACAAACGTGCCAAAGTTTCCCAATATGATAGATTGTGTAAATCCATATGGAGGGGCAGTGCTATATAGATTTAGCTGTAAGTATATAGTTAAATTATTGAATGTATCAAACTTTTTAAAATATCAAGTATTATGTTTGTATTTAGTTTAATTTTGTACAAAGTAAATAGGTGTTCCTCGATCTATTAATATTCACTTATTTATGATATGGCCCTCTTAAATTTAGTTAATTAATTTTAATTGTTATTGTGATGGTAGTCTCCCCAATCTTGAAATTGCAGTTCCCCCATCTATATGGAGGTTTCAAAGTACACTTTGTTTAATTCTCATAGTTCTTTGCATCCATTTTTTCAGTTTCCTTTTTTTTTTTAATATCTTATTTTTTTCGTGGGTGTCTATTCATAGCCCTTAATACAGCCAATTAACTAAAACGATGTTTGTTGACTATATTGCAGGGGTGGTGACAGTATTATGTAGCTTAATATTATGGAAATAATATGGTAATATTAGTTAAGCAAGAGCAAAACACCGTTGGAGTTGCAAAAAAGCGTTGGATTGTTTTTGTCCCAGCTAGTCAACTTTGCAAGTCCAAGAGCCGATATGTTTCTAGGAGCTCGATGCAGTCTTTCTACTTGTAGTCTTGTATGACTAACCTAGTATTCCATGTACTTGAATTTGCTTTCTGGATTTTAGCCCTCCTAAATGTAACTAATGGAGCAATATACAATCTTTCTCCTGTGCTAGTTTTTTAGATTAAATATCGTGTTTACTGCAAAAGCAACATGCCTCATTTGCTTGCTTGGATTTATTTAATCCAACTTAAATTGGCTGTTATATAGTTTATCTATTCAAAATGCTAAAACATGATCAAACTTTATTGTTACTACGGATTGGCTTTGGGGTTTTCTTGTACAACTTAGGTAAAGAGAGGAAAAAAAAAAGCCTATTTTTCTCACAGTTTTCCCACTTAATTAAAATGGATCGAACCTCAGACCTCCTCTTCGAAAGAGAAGTAAAATTAGGCATTTAATCCTTTTTTTAAGGTAATAGGCTACAAAGCCATTGGTAATAAAGAGAGAACAAAGTTTTATTTCAGGAGATTCCTCCAATTTATTACGTAACGGTTTATAAAATAATCCATACATGTTAAATCATATGCATAATTATTAAGTAAGTCATATTAAATCACATGCATAATTATTAAGTAAATCAAATGATTAAAAATATACAGGGATGTTCATTTGACTTGTCACAACTTACTCCCACCAATTTCAACGAAAAATTCCATCCAAAAAATAATTGTGTCAGTACAAGCACATTCTATTCATTGGCAAACCAAGACCAAGAGTTCATTTATTACTGATCAAGTGATGGATGTGACAATAACCTTGGAGGCTAGATGAAATAGCTATAAGGATAAAGTCTCTAGCACATTGCTGAAAACTAACAGTGAGCACTTAACACAACACCAGACAAAGACCCCCTTACAAAAAACAAAGATAGAAACAACAACAGCACAGCAGTAAAAAACTCTGGCTCATGGTCTTCGCTCTCCAGTCTTCAAGGCAATGTATAAGAAAGAGTTTAGCATAATCAAAATTGTCAACTTTAGCAATTCTTATTGGGATCCTTGTCTCTTCAGATAAACTACTCTTTCTTTTAATTCTTTTATATATGCCTAAATCTTTGTATTGCTTATTGAATTCACTTCTTCTTTTTTAATAATAATAAAAAATAAAAATAAAAAAGTCAAATAAAATATTCAAGTGATAGAATTTACCAAGTCGGATTATTGCCAATATTTTGTAATTAATTAATTTAAATAAAAATAAATAAATAAACTGTCTCAATCCAACATTTTAAGATGGTTATAATTGGTCAGGCATATATAATACGTCCATTTTGTCGAACCTAATGCTTATGGTTTTTCAAAAACTGTTGAAGAATAATACGCAATTGATTGAATTTGCATATTGTTTAGTGTTGCGCTTCACTTCATGCCATAGCAACAACCAACAATAGTAACTAGATTGCATTGCTCGAAAAAGTGGTAATTAATTTCACAATAAGTCTAAAGACACAATATTTTACACAATTATTAAGGTAACACGTTGTGTTTGGCATACAATAAAAGTGATATCAGTAATGGTCCCAGTAAAAGTGATGTTGTATTAATCACAATCTACCACCTTAAAAAAGTTGTGAAAAAAAATGGTAAAATATATTGTGTATGTAGCATTGTTATTGATTTCATAGCCTTTTTTTACTTGAATGCCCGACAAAAATCTCAAAAATTAGGTTTATACTTTATAGGCGAAAAACTATTCAATTCTAGCAAAGTATAGCATATCACTATACTTAAGGATTACAAAATAATTCTTATAGGAATTTGCTTATCTTTATAGATTAAGGACAATTATATGTTCAAGTGATTGAATTTGCCCAAGTGGGATTCAAATATTTCCAATATATGTAATTTAAGGAAAAAAAAAAATTTTCTTAATCCAACGTTTGAAGATTGGTTGTAATTGGTAAAGCATGGTTGTAAGGAATAAGATCCTCTCTATTTCAAAATCTGTCCATTTTATAGTTCAAATGAATATTTCAAAATCTGTACATTGTTAGAGCTGTAATATTTAATGGTTGTAATATTTTGTTGGTGGTAATTGGTCTACTTGTCGAACCTATAATGCTTATGGATATACAACTATTTACTCGTTTCAAGGTATTAAATATGAGTTTAGAATATGACTCTCGAAAATGCTAATTATATATTGGTGACTCTTCAACCATCTGACTTATTCAATTTGTGTGTATCTACGGAATGGTAGCCTGGATACCCAAAGTTATCAAAAAATAAATTACGACTCTTCAACCAAAAATCCTTGAAAATAGATATTCTCCTAATAATTTTTTAATTAATATTTACTAGTTTTTATTACCTAACCTTTGGTTTGCCATTATTTAGATTTGGTATAATTTGCACGAGAATGTATCACATGTATCTAGTATATGTATCATTATATTCTTCACACAATATATGAGTTCCATACGGTTGTGGAGTTCACTTTCTTTCCTTTTTCTTTTTCTTTTTCTTTTTCTGCACAGTGAATCTACCCTTCAACAAACAATTGTCACTTTGTTATCCTCAGCAAATGATGGACAAAACCACAAAGCAAGCACCAACAAAGTATTAATTTATTTATTTTTATGTAAAATTATACTACCCTCACTCGAGGTATTATGGAACGACAATAAACCTTAAACTTGAACCGAAATGACAGTCTCACCCTTTAGGTTTGACATAAAACTATCATGAGTCTTTCTATTACTAAAAATAACATCTATAGATCTACCTCACAACTCCAGTCTTCAAGGAAATGTATAAGCTGCAAAATAGAATCAATTTAAGGACATGAAATATCATTCTGATTGTTAAAAAAGCATGGAAATAAAAAAAATAAAAAATAAAAAAGATAAACAAATGGTGAATAAGCAAATTCTAATCCAATAAGTCTAAGCATATGACATTATTCATAATTATTAACATAGTCTGTTATGATTAGTCCATTATAAAAGTTGACAGTGGTGGACTCCGGTGAAAATGATATTACTCCAATTGTAAAAAATGTTGTGTTTCTAACTATATTCATTAATTCTAGTATTATGTCAGGGGACCTCCACACTTATATCCCACAGGACGATTAGCAATTAATATTGCAGCTTTTGGGAATGATCACTGCAACCTCTGGTTAGCTCTGGAACTTTTAGCTGTATCAGAAAGCATGGCAGCACAAAGGCAGATTGGGTTCTGGACAATCTTTTTGACCTGACTGCAGTACCTATCAGAAACTTGAGCATTCCCATCTTGTGCTGCTGATACGGAGGGAGCCAGCTTCAAGCCTCTGCATCAGAGGAAGATTTCCCACATTCACCACTCACCAGCCTCATAAACCCCATCAAACCCAGCAATGCTTAGAATTACAGGAAACACTAGACATCAACTGTTTAGTGTACTAACCAACCTTATGACCAATTCTAGCTCACCAGAAAGCATCACTTGTTTGAAATGATTCAACGTAAACCAAAAAGCATCAGTTTAAGGTACCGCCTTCTTTTTTCTTTTCTTTTTTAAGTAAGTAATTAGGGTACCACCTTATAGATTTAGTTCAACCTTTATGAAACATTAGTTTTTGAAATTAAAGTGCATTCAAGATACTGCCATGGTGAGAGAGCTTCCTAATTAAATTGAGGAGTTTTTAAGGAATCAAAGAAAAGGACCAATAAGTACATGGAAGATGACAATGATGATATGATTTGTTGGCTTACATCTATAGTCCTACGATGTTCAGGAGGAGCTTAGGACATCTCAAATTATGAGAATTACAGCAGGCTTTATTATCCGCAGATTAGTCAAATTCTTCAGTGTTCTAAACACAGTTGCAGAGCTTTCTTAGCTTCTCTTGTTAAACATCAATGTGATTTTGACCAGTAACTACAAAAGAACACACAGTACAACTGGAAATGCATTTGTCCCATTTCCTTTCCGCAGCATCTCTCGCTGCCTACAGTCACAAAGTTTCAAGAAATATTATGCTTCTACAGTCTACAATATATTCTTGCATTGTCATTCATCATTATTCTATTTTAATTTTAGTGGGGGAGAGGGAGACTGACTAGGCATTCTCATAGTACCGAAAATCCATGAAAATAGATATTATTTGTTTTATTTTATTGTTTATCATATTTACTTAGTTTTTGGGACTAAGCCTTAGTTGTTGATGTTGTATATTTACTAGTTTTTATTACATAGCTTCAATCTAAATAAGCCTTGGATGGATTTGGCATTCCGTATATTTGGGCTAATTTGCACACTGAATCAGCCATTAGACAAACAATTGTCAATTTGTCATCCTCAACAAGAAGTCATTCAACATCCAAAGAATTTAGCAACAATAAAAAAAAGATTCAACATCCAAAGACAGGATTCCCTTTTTTTAACAGAACCACAGGGCAAGCACCAACAAATTATTTATTTATCATTCAAGTGCCTAGATGTCACAGTAAACTGATTAGATAGTTGAAGCAGCTACAAGGATACAATCTCTCAGCAGAGTCAGCACACTAGTAATAACTAACAGCATCTACTTCTCAAGCTCATGCACCATGACTCGGGAACTTCAATCTTCAAGGCAATGTATAAGCTACAAAATAGAATTAGTTTTAGGACTTGAAAAATCATTCTACCAGTTAAAGAAGCATGAAATAAATAAATAAACATTAACAAATGGTGGATAAACAAATTCTAATACAATAAGTTTAAGGGTATAACATTATTCACAACTACTGACATGGTCTGTTGTGATTAGTGTTTAATAAAAGTTGTCAGGTAAAAATGATATTACTCCCCAATCACAACAGACCAACAATTGCGAAAAAAAATGTTATGCCCCTAATATTATTTATTCTGATAATATGCAAACGAACCTCCACACTTGTATCCCACGGGACGATCAGCAATATTACAGCGTTTAGGAATGGTCACAGCAACCTCTGGCTTAACTCCAGCAACTTTAGCTGTATTAGAAAGCATAGCAGCACAAAGGCAGCTTGGGTTCTGGCCCATCTTTTTGACCTGACTGCAACACCTATCAGAAACTTGAGCATTCACATCTTGTGCTGCTGATACACACGGAGCCAGCTTCCAAGCCTCTGCATCAGGGGAAGATTTCCCACATTCACCAGCCCCATAAACCCCATCAAACCCAGCAATGTTTAGAATTACAAGAAAAACTAGACAGAAAATGTACTTCTTTGGAACTTCCATTTCTCTAATGTGATGAACACATTTTAACCCTTTCAGCTTTATAGTGAAACAGGCAGCTCAAAAGGTGCTTACTGCAGTTACACGTCAAACCCACTAGAGATAGTGGACGTAGCACTAGGCCATTGCATTTTGTTTATTGAAGCACCTAATCCTGAAATGGGTTCAGCATTACCTGCCTACTTTAATCCAATGATGATAATGCATGTTGAAATATTTGCTATCATCCAAATTTGTTTGTCCTTGAGCAGCTGACAGCATTGCGGTGCGCACGTTCAAAAATCCACCCAAATATCCAGCTCCAGCCCCTTAGACTAGCCTTCCTCGCTTAACACATTTGAGCAAATCATCTCATTCAAATTATTGTGTTTACTCTTTTTTTCTATATTGGTTAGTAATAAAACTCAATGGGTCTTTGAACTAAAACCTCATCTTTCACCTTAATCTTACAAGATTGGGGAACCTAATATACCTAACCTAAGGAACTGTATCTAAGTTTTACCCATTGTGTTATATACTTGTATTTAACCAACTAAATGACCAATTCTGGCTCACTAGAAAGCATCACTCGTTTGGAATGATTCAACATAAACAAACCAATTTGCATTGGATACAACCTTTATGAAACATTAATTTATGAAATTAAAGTGCATTCGAGTCTCAAGTTAGTGCAATTTTGAGTACTCTGACAAGATTTAGGTTCCTGGTGAGAGCTTTGCACTCTGGCAAGATTTAGGTTCCTGGTGAGAGCTTGCTAAATTAAGAAAATTTAAGGAATAGAAGAAAAGGACCACAAAGTACATGGAGGAATGACAATGGTGGAGATGATTTGTTCGTTTTAATCTTAAAGTCCTATAATGTTCAGGAGGAGCTTAGGCCATCTCAAAAAATAATGAGCACTACAGCTAGCTTTATTATCCACATATTAATCAAATGCTTTCAGTGTTTTAGACAGTCACAGAGCTTTCTTAACTTCTTCTGTTAAACATTGATGTGAATTTCAATTTCAACTAAAGATACAGAACTACCAACAATAAACTTCCAGTAAGTGAGATATTTAGCTGTAAAGAATACTCAACTAACAACTAAAGAATTTTTCTACAAGTGAACCACTATCTTGGATCATATCCTTTTGTTTATCACAACTACTCAATGTAGGAAAATTGTTTGTGCACACCCATATGAATGTTCAAAAATTGTGGAAATTCAATTGAATTATGGATAACAATGTCCCAAAATCATGTGAGGTGTTGAAATTGTGGATGTGAATGTGAATGTCCATAAATTATGGAGGAGATGTGTATTAGGGGTGCGATGTGGACATATCACTACTCATTTATTTATTCCACCATGTATCCATACAATTCCTTCCTAGCATATGACCATTTTCCTCAACTTCTGCTTAACTGTTATAATCTCTCGCTGCTTACAAGTCACAAAGTTTCAAAAAAGCATTTCCTCTATTATTCTTGCATTGGCATTCATCATAATTTTCTTTTAGTCTAGTATATTACACATTTACACTAATATTTTAAAACATTTATTTCTTTATCATCCCCTAATAGGCCAACACTATATAGTATATACAATAAATAAAGGATAACACAAACTACAAGAAAATTATGATTTAATATAAGATCATTCCTTTTACTTAAATTCATAACATACTTAATAATCACATATAACTCTCCAGAAATTTATCACCCATATGATTCAATCTTGGCATTATATCTTTTAAAGAAATTTACATATTTCTTACCACCCCCAATTACAAAAACACTAACTTTAATTAAGCTAAAACATACTAACAAACCAATAACCAAATTATCCAAATCTAATTAACAGCTAGCACATCACTCACAAATTTGAACAATAAGATAAAATTGCATTAGACAGATCAGCATTTAAAAGTTACGGTAGTGATTTTGTTTAGTTAATACAAAAAAGGCTAGCGAGTAAAAGCGTACAAAACGACACAAGCATAAATGAGAAGCGCAATGGGGACCAAAATGAGGAGTGGAACCACGGCCGCGAAAGTAGCTGAGCTCCCACAAGACAAAGTCCCAAGCTTGATTTGGACCACGTTGACCAGAGCCATCATTAAGAATCCACACCCACAAAACGAACCCACACCCGAGACCAGCATCCCGACCCGGAGGATGGACTTGTTGATGCGAGCGAAGAACTCAGCCGGGTGATAGGATGGGGTCCTGGTGATCCGAATGGCCTGCTTGAGACCCAAAGCGATGAGGCTGGAGAAGAGGAAGGAGCTGAAGGAGTAGACATGGAAGGCGACGAGGTTCTCCGCCACGGAGGGACCCGGGGTGCATGTGGAGTCCAGGTTGAGAGAGTTGTTGGGGTCGGAGGGGTTCCAGGTTAGACCTAAGAAGACGGCTAAAGTGAACAGGGAGTTCACGTTCACGATGCCATCAAGGGCGGTGATGTGGACGCTGGTACCCACTGGCATTTTTGGACGGTGGAGATTTTGGATCGGAGAAGTGTTGGATAAATGGGGTTTTGGAATGGAGTTGGTAAAGTTTGGAAACTTGAGAGATTTTGAGTATTGGGTTTTGGACAAAAGAGAGAAAAGGAAAAGATGGGAGAGAGGAAAGAACGAGGAGGAGTTAACATCTTTTAGTTTTATCACAATTTTTTATTTTTACAATATAATAAATGAGTGTTAATAATTGATTCATGTAAAAATTTAACAATTTTTCATTTTGATAATTGTGATTGTGTCTAATATTATTCGGTGCAAAAGTAAGGCCATCTCCAGCAGTCATGTAAACTGCTGTCTATCTCTATTTTTAAAGAGCGAAATGAAAAAAAAGCTCTCCAGCAGTCCTTCAAAAGCCGTCTTCAGCTTCAAATTTTTTTACAAAGTGAACAGTATCCTTTCATTTTTGAAAGGTTACTGTAGACTTTGTAAAACTTAAAATATCAATATTTTTTTGTCTGACCCCACCGGTACCAACGTCTTTTTATTCCAGAAATTTCTCTCTCCTCTCATTTCTCCGAAAAATTTTCTCTCTCTTCTTCTCTCTGCTCTCTCTTTTCTCTTTGCTCTCTGCACCTCACCACCGCCCATAAAACAGCCACCCCACGGCCACGGCTTGAAGGAGATCCCACCCCGCTGGCCACGCCGCGAAGGAGAGACCACCCCAGCCTGCCGCGGTGGCTTGCCGTGGAGATCCCTGCCGGTCTGGAGGTCACCCACGGCCAAGCCTGCTGCGGTGGCTTGCCGTGCCCGATCCCTGCCGGTCTGGAGGTCACCCATCCGTGCCGATCTCGGCCTGGGGTGGTTGTTGGGTTTGCGCTGCCGAGATCGGCCTGGGGTGGTGGGTTTGCATTGGGTTTGTTGATTCGGTGGGTTTGGGTCTTTGCGGTGGTGGGTTGGGTCTTTGCCGAGGTGGTGGGTTGGTTGATTCGGTGGTGGGTTGGGTCTTTGCGGTGGTGGGTTGGGTCTTTGTGGTGGTGGGTTTGGGTCTTTGCCTGATTCGGTGGTGGGTTGGGTCTTTGCGGTGGTGGGTTGGGTCTTTGTGGTGGTGGGTTTGGGTCTTTGCCGAGGTGGTGGGTTAGTTGATTCGGTGGTGGGTTGGGTCTTTGCGGTGGTGGGTTGGGTCTTTGTGGTGGTGGGTTTGGGTCTTTGCCGAGGTGGTGGGTTGGTTGATTCGGTGGTGGGTTGGGTCTTTGCGGTGGTGGGTTGGGTCTTTGTGGTGGTGGGTTTGGGTCTTTGCCGAGGTGGTGGGTTGGTTGATTCGGTGGTGGGTTTGGGTCTTTGCGGTGTGGGGTTGGGTCTTTGCGGTGGTGGGTTGGGTCTTTGTGGTGGTGGGTTTGGGTCTTTGCCGAGGCCTGGGGTGGTTGAATCGGTGGCTTGGGGTGGTTGTTGGGTCACCGGAAGTGGAGCTCGGCCTGAAGGTGGTGGAGCCGTGCCGTTTGGTGGCTGAGAAAATTTTGGTTGCTGAAATTAATTTGACAGTTGGTTATTTTTGGTTGCTGTGATGAGAAATTGATTTGGGTGGGAGTTGGTTATTTTTGGTGGGAAGTAGTGATAAAAAAGTAATTTTTAATAGAATAGAGATAAAGATAAAGAGTACTGTTGGAGTGGTTGTTTAAAAAAAAAATAGAGAGTTGTTAAAAAGTGTAATTTTAGAGATAAAGATAGAGATAAAGATAAAGGACTGCTGGAGATGGCCTAAGACTTTCATTAACTACAAACAAATAGGGAATCCAACTTCCAAACATTCTAAACTGCACTGGGGAGGCAAGAGGAATTACAACAAAAAACTGGAACTTTAGGTGAATGAGCAACCTCATTGATTTCTCTTCTAACCCAACAAAAGCAACAAGATGCAAAAGTCTTTTTTAAGACTAAAATATTATTAATTACAGATGACATAACCCAAGGATTAGCAATGGATTACCCATTATGAGTTCTTTTGCAAAAAAATATGACACCCTTGTTCCTATCAATAAGTCTAGTCATATAAGAAAATTCAAAATCTTTGCTATTGTGCCAAATAGCCATTTTTTGTAAAATGATCAGCCAAATTTAATGGAAGAAATACATAATCCACATGCCACCCATTAAAAAAAAAAAAATCTATCTTTTGCCTCTCCCTTCGTGCAGCCCAAGGCTAAGCCACCAAAAAACCAATAAAAAAAACAAATGATCGCTCTCTCTTCCCTCAATGTCTTCCCTCTTTTTCTTCCTTCTCACTTATCACCAAACATCCCACAATTCAAAACACACATACAAAGATGGGTCCAAATACGCATGATGTGTTGCACCGATATCTTTCTACTAAACGAGGAACTGGGCCACCGCTCCAATGGCTAGACCATCCAGTGGTCGTCTTGGTCCAAGACTCACCCCCAACTCTCGGCCTAATCTTTTCTTCTTCTTTTCTGGTTTTGAATTTCATATGGGGTTTGGTAGGGTGGGAAGTGGAAGTTTTACTATGATTTTTAAAGGTCAAATTGCATAATCACCCCCTGGGGTTTGGTTCAGTTGCAAACAGACCCCCTAGGGTTTTGATTTTGCAATATAACCACCTTGGGTTTTTAAATTGGTGAAATTGACCCCTCTAAGTATATTTTTTGTCAATTTTGCTAATAAAATTTGTCATATGCATTGCATATGTAAACCCAAGTGCAATGCATATGATAAATTTTGTTAGCAAAATTGACAAAAAATATACTTAGAAGGGTCAATTTCACTAATTTAAAAACCTCAGGTGGTTATATTGCAAAATCAAAACCCCAAGGGGTCTGTTTGCAACTGAGCCAAACCCCAGGGGGTGATTATGCATTTTAGCCATTTTTAAATCTAGATTTGGAGAATTTACTGCTTGTTTATCACATTTTTTGTTTGCTTGGTAGTTGGTAGGAAAATCTATCAAATTTTTTGTTTGATTGTTGAGAAAACTTAATATAATGGATAAATAATAATAAAGCTTGAGTTTTTTCTAGTTTTTTTATTCTTAAATTTGATTGACCATTTGAGAGAAGGATCTATTTGGTACAATTGCAATGTTTGTAAATAAATAAATAAGGTAGTCTAAGTGCAACCTCATGAAGGTTAGGCGCGTGTAATTGAAGCACTGGCATACATGAAATTCAATTACATTTTGGGAAAAGGTTAAAAAACAGTTACGCCGTTGCCGGGGATCGAACCCGGGTCACCCGCGTGACAGGCGGGAATACTTACCACTATACTACAACGACTTTGTTGCTTAATGGATGACTCATGTTCTTACTAATTGCACATGGTCTTGATCTGCTATGCAGTATGACCCTTATTTATGGAAAATTATATTTTCTAGTGAAGCCACCGTAAGCAACCGCTCCTTCATAGTGTATAGGGCCCATATGTTGTAGAGTTATTGTATACCAGTATAGAATTGTTCTATGAACTCCACCACCTCATGTGAATATAAAGATTTTATCCTATTTTTTGTATTATACTTTATGCTCCATCAATCACAACTTACACATTTTTTTTTTTTTTTTTTCCTTATAAAATAACTAATATTTAAAATGCAAACAAATCAAACACAATCATTTAGAAGATAAACAAACTGTGCACATGCAAGGAGCCTAAGCTTTAAATGTCTTATATTGCTTTGATTAATCCACACCACTTATTTCACTTCACTAAAAAAATAGGGACATTACATCCACACCATAAATAATATAAGTGATTTAAGTGTTGTGGATAATATTTATCCTATCAAAGTCAACATTGTTGTCATTTGCTCTCATTGTAGAGTAGAAGTGATTCTTAATGAGAGTAAAGACAGGCATGCCTTATCAAAGAAAGATCATGTATTGAAATTATCAGCCTTACAAAAGTCATCCCGTAACTGGCTTCTTGTTCAAAGAATCATTGGAGATAAAATATTGGTAGACTTTTGGGGCTAATACACATGAGTTGAGCAAGCTTGTAATGAGATCCGAGTCATGCATTCATTAGGTGCTGGTTCCATTTTCCAAGTGCTATTACAGCAATTCTTTTTTTCTTTTTCTTTTTTCTTTTTTTTTTTTTTTGGTTAAAAGGAAATAACATTAACTAAAAATTAAATGGTTTCACAAAGAGTTTGAAGCATCAAAACATAAAGCACCCAGATATGCACTTGTTAGACCCTTTTTCCACTTTTTTTACAGCCTGGGTAGACTCATCTATAGTTTTTTATTAGGCAATTACACATACTCATTCAACCTCACAAATGATTTTGAAAAATCTCATCCATTCAAAGTCTATCACTCATGAGCCTGATTCAAGCTTGGGTGAAAGGCCATCATACTCATCCCTCAATCCCATGTCAAAGACTCTAAAATCCTTATAGAAGAGATCTCTACGCGAAAAATGAATTACAGATAAATTTGAAAACTAGATAAATTTGAAAACTAGAGATATTAGAATAATAGTTAAATGATTGAATTCACAATTTCTTAATAGTTTAAGTCTTTTGAATAATTCGGTAATTTATCATGATAGGAAAATTCTAGCTCAAAAATTTCATACCATTGTTGAAAACTAAATTTAGGTATTTATAAGGTCTCTCCCTCCTAAAGTTTTTATAAAAATAAAAAATAAAACTTTATATATGAAATTTAACAAATACCCTTACATTTTTTTAATAAAAAAATGTACTTCCTTTATATAAATGACTAATCTGTCATTAATCATTATTTTTGTGTGAAGAAGGCAAATGCATCCTCTTCTAATTCTTTTCTTCTTTTCTTCTTATTCTCTCAGGTCATACATAGCTAATTAAATTAAAATGTATTCAAGGTATATTTTCTTAAAAATAAATAAGTTTATATAAATAATTATGGCATCGTATTTTTTTCCTCTTATTACACTTTCACCATACATAGCTCATGCCATTTGGGTATTTGGCCCAGTGATAATCTCTCCCCAAAAAACTCCCCTCTATGAGGGTGTGAGTTCAAGCCCCGGGAACTTCAAAATAAACTTCAAAATATACGTGTGTAAGTTTAGATTAAAATTTCTATCATATTTCAACCATACATAGCTCATTGAACAATAAGATACAATTGCATTAGACAGATCAGCATTTAAAAGTTACGGTAGTGATTTTGTTTAGTTAATACAAAAAAGGTTAGCGAGTAAAAGCGTACATAACGACACAAGCATAAATAAGAAGCGCAATGGGGACCAAAATGAAGAGTGGAACCACGGCGGCGAAAGTAGCTGAGCTCCCACAAGAGAAAGTCCCAAGCTTGATTTGGACCACGTTGACCAGAGCCATCATTAAGAATCCACACCCGCAAAACGAACCCACACCCGAGACCAGCATCCCGACCCGGAGGATGGACTTGTTGATGCGAAAGAAGAACTCACCCGGGTGATAGGATGGGGTCCTGGTGATCCTAATGGCCTGCTTGAGAGCCAAAGCGATGAGGCTGGAGAAGAGGAAGGAGCTGAAGGAGTAAACATGGAAGGCGACGAGGTTCTCCGCCACGGAGGGACCCGGGGTGCATGTGGAGTCCAGGTTGAGAGAGTTGTTGGGGTCGGAGGGGTTCCAGGTTAGACCTAAGAAGACGGCTAAAGTGAACAGGGAGTTCACGTTCACGATGCCATCAAGGGCGGTGATGTGGACGCTGGTACCCACTGGCATTTTTGGACGGTGGAGATTTTGGATCGGAGAAGTGTTGGATAAATGGGGTTTTGGAATGGAGTTGGTAAATTTGGAAACTTGAGAGCTTTTGAGTATTGGGTTTTGGACAAAAGAGAGAAAAGAAAATGATGGGTGAGAGGAAACAACGAGGAGGAGGACAAGTGGCAACACTTTAAGGATGTCGGTATTGGAATGGAGATGGTAAAGTCGGGAACTTGAGAGCTTTTGAGAATTGGGTTTTGGACAAAAGAGAGATAAAAGAAAATGATGGGAGAGAGGAAAGAACGAGGAGGAGGACAAGTGGTAACACTCTAAGGATGTCGGTACAATAAGGCCACACGTTAACATCTTTTAGTTTTATCACAATTTTTTATTTTTACAATATAATAAATGAGTGTTAATAATTGATTCATGTAAAAATTATATCCAATTTTTCATCTTGATAGTTGTGAAAATATTGTGTTTCTAATATTATTCGTTGTGGAATTCAATCTCATTTCTCAAGGCATTTGAACCGTTTAATTTTTTTTTTTGCTAAATAAGACTTTCATTAACTACAAACAGACAGGAAATCCAACTTCCAGGCATTCCAAATTGCACTAAGAAGGCATGAGGAATTACAACAGAAAACTGGAACTTTAGGTGAAGGAGAGAATTTAGCTAATGAATTAGCAACCTCATTAGCTTCTCTTCTAACCCAACAAAAGCAACAAAAAGCAAAAGTCTTGCTTAAGACTAAAATATTACTAATTAGTGATGAAATAAGCCAGGGATTAGCAATAGATTCCCCATTATGAGTTCTTTTGCAAAAAAATATGACACCCTTGTTCCTATCAATAAGTCTAGTCATATAAGAAAATTCAAAATCTTTGCTATTGTGCCAAATAGCCATTTTTTGTAAAATGATGAGCCAAATTTAATGGAAGAAATACATAATACACATGCCACCCATTAAAAAAAAAAAAATCTATCTTTTGCCTCTCTCTTCGTGCAGTCCAAGGTTAAGAGCAACTCCAGTAGCCTCTTTATTTTTTTCTCCACATGTGAAGATAAAAGCCACTTTCTAAGTATTTAACTAATCTCATCTTCCAGCAGACTCTATATTTATTTCTCCACATTACTTTTATTTTTTTTTCTCTCTCCAAAATTAATAGAATTATTATTTTTTCTCACAATCATCACTTACATAGTCAGCACCATAGCAACCACCACCCCACACAATCACCACCACAACTCCAACTCCGACAACCATATCAAACCCACACAAACCCAAATCCACACAGTAAATAACACCACACACAAACCCAACTCCACAATTTCCACACACAAAATCACAAAAATAATCCCCACACAAACCCAATCCAACTTCGGCGCTCCACCCCAAGCCGAGATTGGCGCTCCACCCAAGCCGAAATAGAGCTTCACCCCAGGCCGAGATCGGCACTCCACCCAGGCTGAGATCGACGCTCCACCTAGGCCGAGATCGAGCTCCACCCCAGGCAGAGATCGACACTCCACCCAGGCTGAGATCAGCGCAAAAACGGGTCCACCCCAGGCCGAGGTCGGCACTCCACACCAAGCAGCTGCCGAGAGGTTCAACAGAGGAGAGAGAAGAGAGGACTGAAGAAAAGAGAAGGAAAAAAGAAAAGGGGAGAGAAAGACAATCATGGAAATGAGAAGAAAAATAAATAAATAAACAATGGGTTGGATACAATTTTTTAATTGAATGAAGAGCTACAGTAACTTTTCATTTGTGAAGAATTACTGTAGTATTTTGAAAATATGAAGAGTAAATAGAGAGCCTGTTGGAGCATCATTTTTGCATTTTAGCTCTCCACATTCCCAATAGAGAGCATGTTGGAGCTGCTCTAAGCCACCAAAAAACCAGTAAAAAAAACAAATGATCGCTCTCTCTTCCCTCAATGTTTTCCCTCTTTTTCTTCCTTCTCACTTATCACGAAACATCCCAGAATTCAAAACACACATACAGAGATGGGTCCAAATATGCATGATGTGTTGCACCAATATCTTTTGACTAAACAAGGAACTGGGCCACCGCTCCGACGGCTAGACCATCCAGTGGTCGTCTTGGTCCAAGACTCACCCCCAACTCTCGACCTGATCTTTTCTTCTTCTTTTTTGGTTTTGAATTTCATATGGGGTTTGGTAGAGTGGGAAGTGGAAGTTTTACTATGATTTTTAGACCTGGATTTGGAGAATTTACTGTTAGTTTATCAAATTTTTTGTTTGATTGTTGAGAAAATTTAATATAACGAATAAATAATAATAAAGTTTGAGTTTTTCTATTTTTTTTATTCTTAAATTTGACTGACCATTTGAGATAAGGATCTATTTAGTAATTGGTACAACATGCAGATAGTCTATTTAATTGATACATAGTGGGTTGAAAGAGAATTATTCCAAATCAGATTGGAGGAAAATTATGCCCCAGTACAATTGCAAAGTTTGTATAAAAAAAATAAAAAAAGATGGTGTTAGTGCAACCTCATGAAGGTTAGGCGCGTGTAATTGAAGCACTGGCATTCATGATATTCAATTGCATTTTGGGAAAAGGTTAAAAAACAGTTACGCCGTTGCCGGGGATCGAACCCGGGTCACCCGCGTGACAGGCGGGAATACTTACCACTATACTACAACGACTTTGTTGCTTAATGGATGACTCATATACTTACTAATTGCACATGATTTTGATCTGCTATGCGTTATGAACCTTATTTTCCAGTGAGCAACCGCTCCTTCGTTGTGTATAGGGCCCATATAGAATTGTTCCATGAAACACTAATGTGAATACAAACATTTTATCTCATTTTTTGTATTTTATTTTATACTCCATCAATCACAACTTACAAGATATATATATTTTTTCTCTTTTAAAATAACTAATATTTAAAATGCAAACAAATTAAATACAATTGTTTAGAAGATAAACAAGCTATGCACATGCAAAGAGCCTAAGCTTTAAATGTCTTATAAAAAAAATTGCAGTAATTAGTTCACGCCACTTTTTTCACTTCACTAAAAAAATATGGACATGACATCCACACCATAAGTAATATAAGTGATTTAAGTGTTGTGGATAATATTTATCCTATCAAAATCAACATTGTTGTCATTTGCTCTCATTGTAGAGTAGAAGTGATTCTTATTGAAATTATCAGCCTTACTAAAGTCATCCCGTTCCCGTAATTGGCTTCTCGTTCAAAGAATCATTGGAGTTAAAATATTGGTAGACTTTTGGGGCTAATAATTGAGCAAGATTGTAATTCTCATGTTCAAAGTCAAATGGGTGGGTTTGGGTGGGCATTAAATGGGCTAGGCCTTTAAAACCCAATAGCCCATTTAAACCCATTTAATAAAATAGATATTACCCAAACCCAACCCAAAATTATTAAGCTAAAACCCAACCCACCCATTTAAACCCATTTAATAAAGTAGATATTTACCAAAATACCCTTAAACTTAAAATTGGGGAACCTCCAAAATACACGATTTTTTTTTTGGGTTGTTTATTTTTTTTTTTTTTTTTTTTTTTTTTCGGGTTTGGGCTTTTTATTTATTTTTCCTTGCTTTTTTTTTTGTTTATTTATTTATTTATTTTTGTTGTTTGGGCTTTTTTTTTTTTTTTTTGGGTTTGGGCCTTTTGTTGATGCCCAATAAGCAACCCAATTAAAGCCCAATTAAACTCAACTTAATTGGGTCTAATTGGGCTAGCACCCATTTGCCCATTTATTAAATAAGTGGGTTTGGGTGGGCAATTAGTGGGTGGGTTTGGGTGGGCTAATGGGTTTGGGTTTTTTTTGACACCCCTAGGTGCTGGTTCCATTTTCCAAGTGCTATAACAGCAATTCTTTTTTTTTTTTTTTTTTGGTTAAAAGGAAATAACATTAACTAAGAATTAAATGGTTACACAAAGAGTCTGAAGCTTCAAAACATAAAGCACCCAGATATGGACTAGTTAGACCGTTTTTCCACTTTTTTTTACAGCTTGGGTAGACTCATCTATAGTTTTTTATTAGGCAATTACACATACTCATTCAGGCTCACAAATGATTTTGAAAAATCTCATCCATTCAAAGTCTATCACTCATGAGCCTGATTCAAGCTTGGGTGAAAGGCCATCATACTCATCCCTTAATCCCATGTCAAAGACTCTAGAATCCTTACAGAAGAGATCTCTACGCGAAGAATGAATTACAGATAAATTTGGAAACTAGAGATATTAGAATAATAGTTAAATAATTGAATTCACAATTTCTTAATAGTTTTAAGTTTTTTGAATAATCGGTAATTTATCATGATAGGAAAATTCTAGCTAAAAAATTTCATACCATTGTTGAAAACTAAATTTGGGTATTTATAAGGTCTCTCCCTCCTAAAGTTTTTATAAAAATAAAAAATAAAACTTTATATATAAAATTTAACAAATACCCTTACATTTTTTTAATAAAAAAATGTTCTTCCTTTATATAAATGACTAATTTGTCATTAATCATTATTTTTGTGTGAAGAAGGCAAATGCATCTTCTTCTTTTCTTCTTATTACTCTCATGTCATACATAGCTCATTAAATTAAAGTGTATTCAAGGTATATTTTCCTAAAAATAAATTAGTTTATATAAATAATTATGGCATCATTTTTTTTCCTCTTATTACACTTACACCATACATAGCTCATTAAACCAACTTTTTTTTTTTTTTTTTTGTTTTTTTTTTTGTTTGTTTTTGTATTTGGGGAATTAGAGATATGGACACTATAGTTTTATTTTTAGAAGAATGGACAGTTACAAATTTTGTGGTTAGTAATTTGTGTTAGAGATCCTTATAGTATTTCATCTATGAAAACTAAGGTTTTCTTTAAGTTTTTATTTTTATTATAATTTTTTAATATTGACTTGTATAATGTACAATGGCATTTATTAGTTAAATTTGATTATATTTTTATATGTTTCATAATTTTCAAATCTATTAACATACTCTAATTATGTTATCTTGAAATTATTTAACAAAAAGAATATTGATTTAAAATGTATAGAGAATATTCATTATGATTAATATGATTTAAAATAGGCAAAAATACACTTTTGGTCCCTATATTTAGGAGGTGTTTTCAATTTGGTCCTTATATTTTAATTTCATTCAATTGGGTCCCTGTGTTTTTAAGCCGTTATCAATTTTACTCCTAGAGTCAACTCCGTTAGAAATCTGCCTACGTGACAGCGGAATGCCTACGGCAGACGGAAATTGCTAAATCCACCATTATTTGGCCAAGTCAACAACAAACAAATAATAAATAAATAAATAAAACTAAATCTTAATTTCTAAATTAACATAAAATAAAATAAAATAAAAATACTATTTTAACCTTCAAATTTCTCTTTCCTTTTCTTGGCAACCAAACACCAACAACTCAACAACCACGTATAATGCATTCAAAACCTTAAATCATCATTAAGCTACAACTGAATGATATCAAAACCATCAAAATCAAACAAGATTTCACTTTTTGGTTACCGAGAAAATACCCCAGCAACAACAATCACATCATGTAATAAAATATTTTGATTTTCATCATTATGAACAAGAAAATAACAACATCCCAATCTTCCAATCCAAAAGCAAAAACCCATCAGATTTTGCACTAAGTGAGCAAATACAGCACAAAACAGAAAACCCAGAAATTTCTTTCCATTTCTTGATTTTCTCGGCAACCAAACAGACCCACAAGCATCATAACCATCAATGAAAAAAAAATTGAGAAATTGACATTGGTGGAGGGTTCTGGAGAAGCCAACGCAGGTGGGATTTTTGGATTTGGATCTCTGCAACGTGGAGTAGTAGAGACATCCCAAGACCGTCAACGCACTCGCCCACGAGGTCTCGAAGCGCCATGGGCTCGATCTCACCTCACAGAGCTTCTTCGATCTCAGCTCTATTGCTTCGTCTTCGATCTCACCTCGCCAATCGTCTTCGAGCTCACCTCGTCGATCGTCTTCGAGCTCACCTCACTGATCGTCTTCGATCTTGGTTTAGTGGTGGAGAGAGAGATTTAGAGAAAAGGAAATGAAGGATAACACAGGGAAAGAGTAAAGAAATTTGGGAAGGAATAAGAACAGAGGAGAGAAAGAGAAAAAAAAAAAAAAGAGAAAAGAAAAAAATAATAAAAATAAATACGGGGCGCTGACGTGGCTTAATTAAATTATTTTTTATTATTTTTAAATGACACAATTAGTCATGTCAGCAATTTCCGTTTGCCACGTAGGCAGATTTCAAACGGAGTTGACACTAGGGGTAAAATTGATAACGGCTTAAAAACACAGGGACCCAATTGAATGAAATTAAAACATAAGAATCAAATTGAAAACACCCCCTAAATATAAAGACCAAAAGTGTATTTCTGCCTTTAAAATATAATTTACCGTTTACAAATAAACTGAACGAAATAATAATAATAATAATAATTGAGGTATAGCTTGACTCCCAAATAAATAAAATTAAAAATGTTTCTGACTCTGTTACTTTCTCCAGCCACGACTATCACGGACATCCCAGAAATCTCTTAACATAACTTCTTTTGAATCCTGTTTTATAGTTTATCATCATTTCAAGCACTGTGTTATTAGGCCGGAGCTGAAGTTCTAAGGCATCAAAAAGGGCATTTGGTCTAGTGGTATGATTCTCGCTTAGGGTGCGAGAGGTCCCGAGTTCAATTCTCGGAATGCCCCATTTAAGCCATGTTTTTCCACTTTTCCAATTGGAATATCAGTCACATACCCACCAATCTTTTACAGGAAACAGAAAATAAGTTTCAAAGTCATTTACACAGATATTTGGAACAAACACTCTCAAGCTTACATTGCTTTCAACTACATTGAAATGCAAAAAAAAGAATTACTAAACTTTAAATGTGCTGGTTTAGTATAACCAGAAGCTGCTTAAATCTAAAAGAGAAAAAACCAAAGACTCAATTCAACCAATACATTAACTCCCCCAACTCATAACTACAAATAATTGGTTAGAGAATAAGGCTTTCTACAATAAACTTCTCTAGTTTCTCTGACTGTATCACATTTTTTTTCCCCACTGCTTTCCCTGAAAACCTCAGCGTTCGTGGTGCAATTTGGTCCCCTTTTGATGGGCTGATGATTCTTTTTGTTGATGTTCCAAACCTTCTGTGCCACTTTGGTTTGGAGTTACAGCTAACGCTGCACTTGGATTGCCACAGATCCTTGCCTTTGTGTCAACACCAAGATAATTTGTCAACACTCTTTTCACTCCAAGTCCACGACGGTGAGGCTTGATATGGTTGTTGTTATTGTTGTTGTTGTTGTTGATGAGAAAAGGAGTTCTCTCACCCCTCGTAGGGCTAATGAGTGGCATAGGTGAAAAGCTTGGAGTGGAAAAAGTTGTTTTGTATGGAGTGCTTGAGACAGACACTGAGTATGGGATTGAGACTGTCTTGTGAGAAATGACACTGACTGTAGGAGTCGATGAAAGTCTATCTGAATGTTTAGTCAAGTCATCCACATAGAGTAGATCATCGATACGAGCCACAATATTGAATGCCAAGCTCTCTAAAACCCTTGAATAGCTCTCAAGAATGGATTTTCCAACATCCTGAAAGTTTGAAAAACAAGAAGTTTTGATTAAGTCAATAGGAAAGAAAATGCATTGAGAAACAAGTTGATCATATAAAGTAGAGACTTTGAACCTTGTTGCACTGGATCTTGCTGGTATCAAGACTAGTTTGCGTTAGTCCGGGGAACCGCTGCTTCAAGCAAATCATGAGGCCCTCGGCTCTTTCTGCCAGCATTTCCCTCTTATCCCCATCAACCATTAGGTCCTTGACCAGCTCCCATGAGGACTTTGCTGTGGAGCGGTTTGGATTAGGCGGGAGTCTAGATTGAGATCTTCGACGCCATACATATATTGAGGCTTCCACACGATTAGCAATCTCTAAAGCAACATGTTCTGAGGATAAGTCGAGGCAATCAAGTAGGCACTCCGCAGAGAATTGATCTGATGTGATGTAGCGGTAAATAACATCCCCTAGACAGGCTCTTCCATTCTGAAGAGAAATTAACAGAAATCAGGTAAACAAGATGATCATTTCAGGAGCTGAAAAAACATCACGAAATCATATGGAAAATTACATCAAGTATATTACTTTAAAAAATTGTGTCTAATAGATTTTACAGAATAATGTAGAAGAGTTCAAAATATGAGGAAGGCCCATAAAGAGCTAGCAATTCAGACACCAATTAAATACAACTCATGAATAAGTAAAGCATCTTTATATCCTGCTATGCTAAATTTTCAAACCTTTGGAAGCGCTTCCAAGTATGAATCAGGAACTTCCATTTCTGCTAAAGCTATGCTGTTTATGGCCATTGAAGCCTTTAATATTTGATTTGTGCATTCGCGTGTGTGATGCAACTGTTTCCTCGAATTTTCGCTGATGCCACTAGGAGGGACACGGGGTACAGGTAGCCACCACTTCTCTTCTTGCCTCTGAATTGTTTTGCGAAAAGAGGCTGACCCATCTGCATCTGGGGCTACAATACCTTGATCAACATACCAAAACTCCGTATTGGTGAAGCTATCTAATATATCCTGTCACAAAGGGAAAGGCCTAACAAATTCAGAATGACTACTAAAATAGAAATAGTATAATATGAAAACAAGCAAGGCTGAACCTTACAAGAAGCATGTTGTCTAGTTTACGCAGAGCTGGGAGATTCATAAAAATATCCGATCTCGGCCTGCAAGTCATGACCTGCAGAATGCACAATAAACAAACAAGAAATACTGAATTAATTGTCCAATCACATATCCACATCTTTAATTGATAGTCCTTTTTGGGTTTTGCCCACACTTATTTTTGCTAATCATACCAATGGTTGGAAAATTAAGATAAACAGTAAAATTTCAACCACTTTAAGTTTTTCAGCTCTAGGTAATGATTGACAATGATATGGGAATGCTAAATTTGGAAGTACCATCTACCATCTTAAGGTCTTGAACCTATTTTGAGATATTGAACTTATTTAAGATGTTATTTCAAGCTTACTTCCACAGGTTTAAATAGTAAATAATTTAAGATTCAAAGTTCAAACATTTATTGTGTTCTTCCCCATCAACTAAACAGGATTTTACTAAATTTAAGTTCAATTTCTTTATAACTACTTAGCTTAGAGCTGAAATTAGGACTAGAATTTGCACTACCTCAAGCTTACTTCCATCAGGAAATGTTTGCCAACTGGGAATCAATTCGACAATGTGATCACTGACACAAAGTAGCCACTCCATCTCTCTTCGCCACATTGATTTCTTCTCAGTAGGCAAGGGTTCCAATCTCCATAATTGCCCAAAAATGGTAGCTAAATAATGTACAAAAACACAATAAGTAACAATTCAGGGGCTAAAAAAACAGCTGGATGAATTAATTGAAATATTCACCATAGGAAAATTTAACAAAACACTAAAGTTAGAGAGAAAGAGCATACCACAGAGATTGGTAATGGCATTTGAGATAGCTAATGCTGTGCAAACTCCTTTTCCAGACCCTGACATATCTTCACCAAGCAACAATTTTGAAAACCTTTCCTTCATCATATCCATCTCTGTTTGAATATATCATTTGTAAAAGCTAGTCAAACAACAAAAAGTGATAGGTAAAAATAAATAAAAAATTCCAAAATTAGTGTTCTTTGGCTTCCCAAAACAGCTCAACTAACCAAAAAATTCAAAATTTAAAAATTTGAACTTTTTTTTAACATTTTCTTAAAAAACCAAACATAACAAACCTGAATTTTTGGAACTTATTTTTTTAAATTTCGAATCTTCCAAATGGGGTTCTTTCTTTTCAGTTTCACCTACATCAGGAACCGAGCTTTTGCTTACTTGAGCCTTGTGGATAGGCCAACCCAACAATGGCGGCGAAGAAGACCCTTTTGCTTTCACTTCTTCACTCGAGGTCTCGGAGCTCGATCTGCAACAACTGCTCTCTCTAGACTCAGTGCTCGAACCAGAAGATCGAGACCAATCTTTTCTCTTTTGAGAATTTTCATTCTTCTTTGCTAAAGTTTCCATCCGAACCTTTCTTGAATAGTAAAGTTTTCGAAACCCAAAAGCGAAATAAAGGAAATGAGCCAGTGTACTGTCTGGTTCTAAGTTCTAAACTTTGTTCTATAATAAATGAACGAGTTCAAACATGGTATTGGGTTTTGATAGCTAGCTAGCTAGGCCTGTGAAGAAGGAAGAAGATGGATCTGAGAGAGAGAGAGAGAGAGAGAGAGGGGTTGAAACTAATTTGATTGGGTTGGTTCTCAAAACAAAGTTTGATTTTCAAAAGCTTTTAACTGCCAATTACCACATGCCATCCCAACGTCTCTCTTTGTCTTTCGCTTTCACTCTCACACACACACACACACACACACTGAGTACGTACTAAGTTCAAAAAAATAATAGAATAAGACTAGCTGTGGAAGGACGGAGGTGACAAATTGTCAATTGCACCATTGAAATTACATTTTCACCCTCATCTTTGTACACTTGAATTTGAGAACCTATTTACCTAAAAAAATATTGGTTTGGTTGGGTAAGATTATATTTTAAAACTTGATTTAAGGTGTTTTTTAATCCTCAAAAATTTGTAAATATATTAGGTTTGGGATTTGGTCTCAGTCTATTACTCTAGACTGAATATGATTGCGACATGTGGTTAAAAATGGACATATGTCTATATTGTGTCCAGTATAGTACACTGGAACACTGGACCGAAACTTCACCCTTAAGTTTGTTATTCCATAAACTTGTAATTGTAATTCTTACTAAATGGAAAACTCTAACAAAGCCATGTAGGTCTCATTGTAATGACAAGGTTACGGAAAGAAATAAGTTAATTCTTTTACAATTTTTTTTTAAAGAAATAAAGAAGAATTTTTAAAATTTCAAAGACTAATTAGAATCAACTTAAATTTTTTTGTATATTTTCACCTTGTATATTATGTTTTGGTCCTTTGGGTTGGATGTCTTGCTGTGGTTTGCTTTACACAAGAGGTTGTTTGCTGTTGTTCATTAAATTACTTAAAGAAAACCATGCCTTAGTTAAGAATGAATACTTGAAGAAAAAGATGAATGATGAGCAAATGGGAACCATATGAAGGGAAATGTGGGAATAAATGGAACGGATGGGTTAGGTTTGGCAGACATTTGAGGAGTTTTAAGATGGTTTAATACTCGGATTTTTGCATCTGCTCTTATCCTATTCCAGCCCATTACATCAATGAGTGGGGTAGTAATTAGCAAACTAGTACAAAACTTTAATTGGAACTAATAAAACAAAGGGCGGGTTTTAGTGGTGAATGCAGCATCTGGTTTTGGATACAGGATCCAACTTGATCTGGCTTATTTCAATTTACTCTTTTTTAATAATATTTTCTTTTTATATACTCGATACTAAACAAGTTTAAAGAACATTGTCTATAATTTTTTTTCTCCTATTTGTAAGCGGAAAATGTCATTTCAAACCATATTTTGAGAACATGATATACCCAAAATTCAAACAATACCCGTGAGTAACCAATCATAATGTATTCAAAAGTGCTTTGTCAGTTTAATTAAGCACTATTTCATATGATGCTATCAATGTAATTCGAAGTTTTCTGGTTTGTATATTCTAGATATGAAAATGCGAAATGAAAATTGCCAGAAAAATATGATAGCTGCATTGTTTTCTAGAGTGAAGAAAGTACAGATTTGAATGTGGATGAGATTATCTTAGAAAATTGGCAACAACAAAAAAAAACCATAAAACTAAGCTGTGCAACTCTACATAGTACATACTCCCCCTTCTCCCAAACAAATAAGGAGGAAAATGAAATCACATGTTCACCTACCCAAAATGACTATAGCACCTACGGTCTAACTCAGTTGCAAACACTATTTCTGTTTATAGTGGTTCTGTAGTTGCTATTGATGTTTGAACTTTTGAGGCACTCTCGTGGGCTGCAGGAATATGAGACCACATAACTTAGAAGAAAAGAAATAGCAGTGTGGTCCTGTGTGGATAGTCTCATATGACAACTTGGCTAATACAATTACAAATTTCAAGGTATTGTATAATGAGAGATGATAAGGATATTAGTATATTAAAAAATTTACAAATTAATGTGTAAGTAATCACGTAAAAGTAATTCAGATATTTATTTATTAATTGTCGAAGTATCACCATTACATTGTATACTTTTGTAGCAAAAATTTAATAACTTTAACATTTTCCTTATATAATTATTGAAAAGAAATGACAATCTAGTAAGCATGTTTTGAATGGATTTGAGATAGCCGTTTAGGACTATAGGACAGAAGCAGTTGTTCCGTCCCCTACAAAATGAACCTTATCTGATTTAACTAATGCCTAATTGTTGACCATAATTTTAGGCAAAAGTGATAACATAGACTACCTAAAGGTAAGAGGTCATTTTAGGTGGAAAAGATTAAAAAGGAAATGTCACGCCTGTTGATCAATTACAACTTTAGAATCCTCCTATTGTTGTGTGTGTGAATTGTGATACACAATACACACTATATACTTACTGTAAAGAATAAAAGAACTAACATTGGACAAAAAAATTAGACTTTTTAAGAATGAATCTACTGAGGAATATGGTTTCCAATATATCTAAGTAATAATTTTATCAAGTTGTCCCATCTGTATGTTCTTTTTCTTTTTGGAAAGGAGTATGCAACAATATATGGTTGAATGATTTCTTGAGAGCAAACGTGCTCCCGGAAGTAAGCAATATTGGATATGCTTCTGGGTATTATTTCAACATAAAACTTTTTATATGTAGACAAATTTAAGTTCGATTTACAATTTTTGGATCTTGTAAGCAGTACTATTTTTAAGACTAGCATATAAAGTCTTTAATTTTCACAATTCAAGCCAAGTTTCCAGGGGTAGATAGCTTGACCCAAATTGAGATATTACCTTGAACCCACCAATTTGTCAAATTGTTTCTAAATTAATCCATGCATCTTATCCTTTTTTTTAAAAAAAATTAACAAGCAAATCCATGCAGCTAATCTTAATCAATCAAGTTTGGCAGCATAAAAGCTTTTGATTAGATTATTGAACAAAACAAGGCGCTATCTATTTCATCAAAAATCACCTAGTGTTCAATCACATATTGACCTAAAAAATATTGACCTGCTCTAGTCCATGTTTGAAATATTTAATTCCAGCTATTTCCAGAGAAAGCCAGGAGCAAAATAGCCAAATAAGTAAGCTTTATGTCCGTAAAAGCAGGAGTGAAAAAAAGGGCTCTAGCTTAGAGAAAGCATTCTTTATTTTGCAATGGTGAACATCAGGTGGATTTAGATGTTAAACTATAATGCATAATATCATATACCATATAATAAATTTTATGTCCAACATATTGTATTTTTTTTTTTAATCCTACACTTTGTAGTAACGTCAAGTATACACCTTTATGAGAGAAACCACCGTTCAAATCCATTCACCTTCAATTATTAATTTATCAAAAATAAACACCTGCCCTTTTTCTTTTTCAATTTTTTTCTCCCTTTTCCAAGTAGACAGTGCTTTTGCTCATATGTTTTACACATTTATTCCTTTTTTATCTCAACTAATGAAAAGTCCTCACACAAAATAATACTCTTTTTAAAATGGACAAGGTTTGGCTATTTAAAATTCTATCACGGAATTAAATTTTTCAAATTTTCAAAAAAAAAATCACTTTTTGTTTTAAATTATATTAATAATCTATCGTAATATTTTGTTTTAATAATTAAAAAATGAGCCTTACATGTTGTGATTACATTATGTGGTTCAATATAAGCATTACATGTGGCACAACAAGCATTCATCATGTGGTACACTAAGTATATTAAAATTATAAATACAATTTACTTTAAGTCATTTACTTTTTCAATTTTGAGCAAAAAAAAAGTCATTTACTTTTTCAATAACTGGTGAACAACTAAGCTCAAAGTCATTTACTTTTTCATTCGTCCAATCATGTGTCTAAAAAGAGATTAGCATGCAATCTAAAGTTGGATATAAGTATATAACTAACATTGGGACTAATTTGACAATAGCAACTGCATAAGGGAAGTAGTTGAGCTTTCAATATGAATCTTCATATCCCTAGGTGCTTTCAATTTGTTCATTTCTTTATGTCGAATTCTAACTGGGAACTTCAACTAAAAAGTGAAAGGCAAAAAGTTCCAACAACGGCTAGCATATTGTGGTTGACAAATGATTAAAAATCTGAAAGCAAAGGCAAAAAAGCATTTTTCTATAGCCGTTTGATAAAGCAAAAGCGATAACCCTTGACTTTTGATATGTGCATAGTGGTTGCTTTTCCAAAGTACATTTTCTACATTCCCACCCCTCATTTCCAATTCAATTTTTGAGTTTTCTTCTTTTTTTTTTCTTCTTGAAGTATTAATAAACTATGGTTGGTCACATAAACTTTACATCATTGCTTGAAATATGAGTAGATTTTTTTTTTAATGACAGTAAAATCTTGCCAAGACAGGGTAGAATGTTGATCAATGGGTTTGTGGTTTTGTGCATGCAAATCAGTTTGATTTGGTGGTGTCACATTCTTAGTCATATATAGCTTTTAAAATTATGACCCATTAGATTATCACATTAACATTTCCTTTCTCTTGGTAAACAACGTCTCAAAAGTTCTGGGCTTCCAATCTACTTTCTCATTTAGAACAATTCAATGTGCTTCCAAGTTCCACATGCTTTCTTGCCTGGTTACTCTTTACTATTTCCCAATTAAGCTGAGGTAACCTATTTCTACCTCTATTTGTGTTTACTCTTCTCGGCTAAGCTCAATAAGTGAGCACCCTCATTGATGGCCTAGATTTATGTTGGTGGTTAGACTGTACCATTATTTAAAGTTTTATTGGTCCTCTCACCCTTATATTCTTTGATAGAAAATTAACCATAATGTTGTGAAATAAAAATATATATAGCAAGAGAAAATAATTCTAAAGATGAGAATATATTATGAGAACTCTTTTTTATTAAGTGGTCATCCACACAAACTAAACTTCTCTGAATACTACTAGATTCCAATCTCTCTACAACTTGTGTGTTTTACTTCGTTCTTCTAAAGCCTTATTTATAGGCGAGGATTCAGATCACGTTGAAGTTTCTGAATGCATCTGTGAATAATTTGAAAACATGTGGGTTCTGTAGGACATACCATTATAATAATTTACAACATACGAAGTTTCTGAATGCTGCACAGTGTCATAATAATTCTGCCGTCATTTGCACAGTGACATTCAATAATTCATAACACATAACATATTATGTTTAATTTTTTTACTAGTATTTTACGTCAAAGACTAATGGATTTAATCACATAGCCTATACATGATCTCTTGCATATCATCAATAATTTTGAATGTCATTATTAACATGTGCATATTATGTAATTAAATTCGTTATGAATATGATTTAACAAAATATATTAATAAAGAGTTTGATTTGTCACAAACATAATCCACAGATGATTAAATGTTTGAATAATTAAATCAAAACTAGAAAGTCTTAAGACCCAATTGACATCCAAGTAAAAGTCCAAGATGGTATTTGTAAAAAACTCTCAATTTAAATATACTTCAATTCCATCCTATGCCTTAATCTTTTGGAGTGGTCATTCCTCTGTCTCCCCCTAAGACTCTATATCGTGCCAAACCTTTCTAGGAATACAAAGGCTTCCCAATTTTCTAATTTTAAAAAAAAAAAAAAAAAAAAAAAAAAAAAGGGAAAGGAATACAAAAATATTTTCATGACTAACTTATAGATGGGTGAGCTTAGGCCTTTTGAATTTGAATTGGGGCCATCATTTTTAGATCTAAAACGTAGAAACCAATCAAACCAACATTTTCAAAACTGCACATGATGAATTCTGTTGAATATGGACTAATTATATGGAATATCTATGGTAAAGCGACAGCTAGTTTGAAAATAGTGTGGACCACTGTCAAGCCAGTCCATTTGAATGATGATGGGCTTGATAGTTGAAACTGCTAGGAACCTATCCATGTTAACGGACTACTAGTTCTATGGACAAGACCATTTTCAACAGTAAAGGGAAAGAAATCTAGTTGGAGAAGCAAATTGCATGGACCACCACGAAACCAATCGATTTGACTGTTGGGCCGTCCTTTGTCACACACTTATGGCAGACCTGATTTAAACTTGATGAAGTAAAATTAAGAAATTTTATGGTCCTAAATAAAAGAGCTAAAAAATGATGAATTTGTCGGTTACATTAAAAAGATTCTGCCGAAGGGGTTTGAGCATCTACACTCTACAGTGATATAAGAGTCTGTACATTTTGGTCAAAAATCAGGACAATTAAGGTCAAAGAGTTATACAAGAAAGGAAATCATATTATTATTCTATTTAAGGAAATTATATTATTATTCTATTTATGTATGAATGTTATAAAAGAATATGAATCTTTTTTTATAGGAGAAATAAATGTACACAAGAAGACAAAAAAAAAATACTAAGAAGACTTTTTCATACAAAAAAGATAAGGAAGAAGTCAGATAAGAAAGAATACAATTATATGCATGTACAAATATGTACATAATATAATATTTCTGGTTACAAGGAGCACAATTCTAACATTATTTTTATGTTTAATGTTTACAATTTATGGTCTCAACCATCATTTAAAAAAAAAAAATGTTGTGTAAACTTAACCAACATTTAGTTCAACTCTTTTTTTTTTAGTTTAAATATTTATTTGTGACTAAGATTTTATTGCTGTCCTAATTGTTGTTAGGATTTTGTGAGAGTTTACAAGAGAATCTGGACACCAGAATCTAAACATAGAGAAGTAGTAAAAAATTGCTATGCCTTCTACAAACCAAAATAATAATTTATATAAACTTGAAATCAAACCGTAAATCTTTCAATTATCTTTCAATAATTTATGAATACTAAAACTTTAGTGGAAGTATATATATAAAAAGGTATAATCATACTTTTAAACACTTTCAAGAAATTAACAAAGTAACAAAAGTTAAATCCACACACATTTCAACTCAAATAAATCATTCCGGCCCAAATTATTGGCCTACTAGCTCTGGACTTCGTTGACTCTTCCACCTACCAGAACCCAACCCTTTGCAGTACCTATTTATCCTCAAGCCTTTTTTTTTTCTTTTTCTTTTTAAAAAAATAAAAATAAAGAAGAGACAGAGTACCTACTACCTACTACCTAACTAATTTTTTGGACAATATTGAATGATTGCTAAAGATCAACAAGACCAAACCATCAAGGATCCAATAGGCTGGCGTATACAAAAGTCTCACAAAAACATAAAACTTCTCGCATTAAAGAAAGACCAGAGAGAAATTATTGATCGCATTATTTCACAAACTATAAAGAAAAACAGAGAAAAATAAAAAAGCCTTATTCTCCATCTCAGACAAAGCATAAGGTACTGTGCTCGTATATTCAGTTTTTTTTTTAAAAAAAAACTTCCGAGAAAGCAAACCTTTCGTAAACTGAATCTGATTTATGTATTTTTTTTTTTTCCTTAAGCTTCTTAGCTTGATTGAATTGCTTTTTCGATATATTTCTTAATTGATCATTTCAAATTATCGCTGCTTTACTTTATTCATGTGCTCAATAATGAATAAAGTAACTTTAGATAATGAATTAAGTAACTTTAGATTAGATTAATGTTTATGTTAATTCCAACAATAGATCACATGTTCTCTTCATGCGTATCGCTCACACCGAATTTCATATCGATAAGGTTGTAGCCGAAGAAATTTAGGTTCTTAGTTTTCGTTTCATATGATGGAAATGTTGATGTTTGTATTCAAAAACTGATACAGGTAGGAGAGAGAGCGAGAGTGCAATTTGGGATTTATTACAAGACAATGGTAACTGAGTAGTGACTGCTTAGGATAATTCCTACGTATGAGTTTTAGCGTTGTGGCGGGATTCTATAGTTAATTAGGTCATTCATGCGGCCGTTATATTTGCTATTCAACAAGATTCTTAAGACCGACGAAGAACAAGAATCGGATGGAGATTGTTTAAGTTTGGTAAAGTTGTATCCGTTTGAGCAGCCATCGAGCAGTGCAAGATGCCATGATGTAGTCTTGCCCCGCTCGTGCTTTGCTGAAGTGAGTACATTGTGATTCTATTCGAACCTGGCTGATTTATGAATTTAGAAGTCTAGTGTTCATCAATATTGTTCTTTGGTTTCATGTTTTTTTAATTTAGTAAGGTTTCTTGGTGCTCATAGGTCCCCCACATAAACCAGCTAAATTCTTGGGATTGTGGCCTTGCTTGTGTCCTGATGGTTTTGAGAACTCTTGGCATTACCACCTGCGAGTTTCAGACATTGATGGACTTATGCTGCACAACTAGGTGATTTCTTCTAAGCAAAGATAGAGCTTCAATTCCTTGTGCTATATACTTTGATTTACCAATTTAGTACATTATGATATGCTTATTTTAATAGTAGGTAGAGTTTGTGGTTTTGTTGAAAATAAAAACAATGCAAGAGTTGAACAATGCTTAAAATCCTAGATGTATGATTGTATCACAACAATAGTTTATTGATCTCTAGAAACTTGTTCTTCAAGAACCCGATTGTCTTTAGATCTGTAAATGGTTCTTGGTAATTAATATGCCTCAAAACCCAAAACTTCAGGTATTAAATAGAATTATTTTCAATCCCAGCTGATGAATACAATTAAAGTTTTGGTTAACCTGATGAGCTTGTCATGATGTGGTGCTTGGAATTGTACTGTTTATTAAGCTTAATAGTTAATGTTGATATTGATACTGTAATCAGTAGTAACTTGATATATGATGTGGATTAACATATGGATGCGTGATACTCTATCTTTGCCAAAGGCTGCAGCTGGGTTCATACATGATATATCAGTCGCATGTTCAAATAAGCTGATGTTGAAGATATCTAATATGTCCTGTTGTTTGCAGCATTTGGACAGTTGATCTCGCATATCTATTGCATAAGTTTGCTGTTCGTTTTTCATTCTTCACAATAACAGTTGGAGCAAACCCAAATTATTCTGTTGAAACATTTTACAAGGTGATTTCCTATCACATATATAGATATTTTTTAAGGTTTAGTAGTTAAAGTTATCTGGTTTCTTACTCAGAAAAAAGATTTTTTTTTTTTTTTTTTAAATTGTCATCTTGTTTACAGATTATTATTGTTGAGATGCACATAGTTGTCTACAGTACAATGTTTAAAGGTGATCACAAATGGGGTTATAATGCTATTTCCAAGGATTGTCTGTATTTTTTTTTTGTCCTTTTAAATTTTGCTTTAAACTAGTTTTAGTCAATTTTTTCTTATGAATTTTTTCTGGAAACATAAACCATGTAGTTAATTTAAATTATTTTAGTTATTAGCTTATTATTGTTGCAACTTGCAACTTGGAAAACGTTTTCCATTGCTTATGTATTGGTAATTTGGTTCTTAGTTGCTAACTAATGAACTTTGGATAATATGTGTTGAAAAGAATATATATATAATAGAGATATACTCATGTAGAGTGCAAAAATTACATTCTATTGAATTTTAACATTTTTCCATGAACACTTCTAATGATTATTGAACATACATAACTCTCTTTTTTCAGTAGGATCTGACAATCCTTGATCTGATTCATAAACTCCCTTCCACTGATCCTGCATAAGATCCTGATTTTAACAACCTTGCTCGTTGTCAGTCTAATACTCATAAAGGCACAGTTTGGATATTGTGCAGGAGCAATTACCTAATGATCAGGGGCGAATAGATATGCTATTTATAAAAGCACGAGAAGCTGGAATTAATATAGAGGTATAATCCATTCATCTGAGTGTGCATTCTTTTGAAGCATCATGGCATTTTTACATGGTTAAATTATTGTTGTTTTGTAGACTTTATTGCAGCAGATGTCTCATAACAAAAAATTGTGAATAGGAGAGCTACATTGGTTAATTATATGATTGAATATAACACTTGAGGCTTTGTATAGAAGTATACAGATTGATTTTCTTCATATTTGTAGTTTTATTTAGACTTCTTTGAGAATCACTTGAAGACTTGAAATTAAAAGTAATTTTGCTCCAATTTGGGGGATTGGCCAAAATTTTGAGTCTAAGGGAATAATAGTGGGAGACCTATGAAAATACGTAAAACTTTGGTCGTACTCATCTTTTTTTCCCAAATTTAGACATTCTTTATTCAGGTATCATTGGACAATTAATTTTGAATTAATCAATGAACCTTATTTTTTACAGTGCAGGTCAATCAGCGGTGATGACATTTCATGCTTGATTTTGTCGGGGAAGTATATTGCAATTGCATTAGTTGACCAATACAAGTTGAGGTATCGGATTCATGGAATTTCGTAATTCTATTTTTCTTTTTTATGCTTAAATGCCATTCTCATTTATTTGGCACAATTACAATTACTGTTTGACATCTGTGTCAATGAACTATAGCACAACTGGCACTTCCTTCTCCCATAATAACGGGATGGGGGTAGAGGTTGTCTGTTCAAGACCCACTAGGTCCGTGTGTAAATTACTAATCCAACAAAATAAAAAATAAATTTTGACCAAGTTCCTTAGTGCTTCATTGAGCCAATGTTTTCTTTTTGTTTATTTTCTTTACTTGGTATTGTTCTCCAGAATAGGCTTTTGTGAATTAAACTAAAGGCTTTGCTTCTTCTTTCATAAGAAACAATTCATAGTATTTTTAGATGTCTGTGTGGGAGATGAGCTAATGTTAAATGCTTCTGCCAATTTTTTTTCTTTGCAGTCAGCCTTGGCCTGAGAATTTAAGTGTTTCAGACTTCTTTGGCAGCAACTCCAGCTACACTGGTGAGTTGTGCTATTCTTTTTCTAATGCACTAATTATGTGTATTAGATGATTATGATTCTCCCAGTATTTTGTAAGTAATCATTCCAGCGCATTGCAAAAGCTGGAACTCCACCTAGAGTTGCCTTTTTCATCTGAATTGCAGCACTAGGAAAAATATTGACAATGGATAATTTAAGAAAGAGGGAAATGTAATTGTAGATTGGTGTTTTGTGAGTAAATCCAATGGCAAGTCAGTGGCCCCATCTTCTCCTACATTGTCCTATTGCTAGGGATTTGTGGGATATTTTACTGTCTATTTGGGGTTATGTGGTTTATGTCCAATTCCGTGCTTGCTATGTTGGAGTCTTGGAGAGGTACTTTGGGCAGTCGTAGAGGTGGGGATGTGTGGGGTATAGCTCCTTCATGTCCCATCTCATGTAATGCATTTGGAAAGAGAGGAATTGTCACACTTTCAAGGGCAAGGAGTTATCTTTGCCACACCTGAAGTTCCTCTTTTTGAAGACTCTCTATGAGCGGAGTTCCAAATCTTATTCTTTCTCCACCTTCTCTTTCATTAGATGACTTATTTCTCAGCTGATAATCTCTCGTCCTTTGTAATTTTAGTTTGTATTTTTGTTTTTTGCTGTTGTTTTCTTTGCTATTTTATTGTATACTTCCCATGTACAAGAATAGTGCTATATTGAAGATGCTCCCTTGCTGAGATGTGAATTCTGTCCTTTTAATAACTCTATTCAACATGTCCTGGTTTGTTTGTTTGACTCATTTGTGTATGCCAAATATAATTTCTTTACTGACAACTTAAATGTCTTTTATAGGTCACTATATTGTGATTTGCGGCTATGACAGTGATGCAGATGAGTTTGAGATCAGAGATCCTGCAAGTTGCAGGTATTATCTTTATTTTCATTCTCATTTCTGAAAACCTCCCCCTATCGATCACCAGGGAAAAAAAAAATTTCTTTGTAAGAAGTTGAAGCTTTCATTATTATCATCTTGATGGCTGCCTTTGGTTCAACAACATCAAACATTGATGTTATTGAGTAGCTCACTTTAGTGAGAGGATGATGTGAAATCAGAGTTCGAGAGCTATTTGATGATGAATTCTTTTAAATTCATGTTCTGTCAATCTGCACTAACCAGACAGCAGATCACACCAAACATGATGTCAACCTAAGAAAAATAATGAGCAGACCAATAAGTTAACTTACTCAGAGTTACAATGATACTTTTGGGTTTCTTTCAATTCATCTCTCTTGATCATAATTTTGGCTATATTATACTGTCCGTAGGTTTCTCTATCTTTGACCATTCTGATCCATGTGCTCTAGTCCAGCACAGAAAAAGTTTAATATAGTGATAAAAAGATGGATCCATGTGATCTCCATAAATTGTTGTTATTTTATGAAGTTTACAAGTGATGGTTGGTTAATGGTTGGGTTGCACTTTCCTTGGTTGTGTAACACCTGTTCTTAGGAGTCATAATTATTTAGGTTGTACATAATAATGGTCAAGTATTTGAATCTCAAAAATTTTATCAATTTTCTTGCTATCAGTTCTTGTTATGTACTTTTACAAGTTGAACACAAATTATTCCATGAGCTCCATCTCAAATGGCACGTTCTCCCCTTGAAGAGCAAGATGGAGGTTTATGACCCATCGGATGCATGTATAACTTACCAATAAATAAATAAATAAACTGAGCACAAACTATGACCAATTTACATTGATTAGCTTTATAATCATAGATGGCCAGATCAATTAACAACTGCAGTGCAGTAACATGCATGTGTGTGCACAATACAGCTGAACTTGCAGCAAAGTTTTGGCTACTACAGGGAGTTTAAAGTAGTAAACATCCACATAGCTTTGGTTACTATTTATATGCATTCTTCAAAAGATTCATATGTTAAGCTGAAAACTGTTACTTCAGGATGGTGCACTGGTCAACTTTATAGCCTTGGTGCTGAAATATATGTGATAGGGCTTAAAAAGTCAAGTCAGATTGGCATTATCTTTATCCAAATTTGATAAATTCTGAGTTTTTCAATGCACTCGCATAAATTTTCTGGTTCATTGATTATTGGTGTAAAATTAAGTTTCAAATTTTGTTTACCACATAATAGAAACATAAACGTGGAATACTGTGCAGGAAACATGAGAGGGTATCATCAAAGTGCCTAGAAGAAGCTCGAAAATGCTTTGGTACTGATGAAGATCTTCTTTTGGTAATAAATTTAATCTTCAGTAAACTCTTGCCATGCTGGCGGTTATAAAAATCCTTACTTTGTAATATAGTAGTAATTAATTGTGACAATTTGCCTTCTAAATTATCTGAAAATCATGAATTAGCACAAAAGATCCAATTGCCCCCATCCTCCCAACCAAAAAAAAAGAGAGAATATGAGATGAAAAGGTCTTAATAGTGTTATTAAGAAATCTATGCATGGAATAAAATTTCAACAAACAGGGACTGCTGTACTAATTATCACATTTTTGGTTTGGTTATCCATGCAGATATCTTTGGAGAAGAGTGTGAAAAAAAAAGGCTCTTCACCACAACTTCCTCCAAATGTCAATATGGATTTATAACCTTTTTCTTGGGCCTGCCCAACTGCTTGAATCAATTCTTGCACATGCAACAAGTTGTTTGTGTACAGTATGTACTTTTAAGGAATAATAGCTTTCAGTTCTAATTGGTATCCCCTCGGGATTACCTCTATTGTTGCTTTGTGAATATTTTAGTCAAATCAAATATGATCTGTATAGTATCATATATTTACTAATTTAAATTGTAAATCGTGTATCTTTCTCCATAATGCTGGCAACTTTACTGTGTTCTGTAGATTCTGAAAGCTCAATTTCACTACTAAACATGAATTAAACCTTTTTATCTTCCTAATTGGTTATTTTTTTTATCCTTTAAGTAATTTTCTGTCTGCAATAGTTTGTTTCGCAAAGTATTTCTTTTTATGACATATTTGTGATTAAGCATCAATCCTCTCTCTCTCTCTCTCTCTCTCTCTCTCTCTGGTTGATTGCCCATGATTGATTAATTAATTATGGTTATTTACCCCAATTTATGAGAGAATTTGTAATGTACACCTTAAACTACAGAATTATGCAAAGAACATTCTAATTTGAGATTAATTTATAATGTGCACATTATCCTCCAAATCAATATTTAAATTTACAGATTTGTTTAAAGCTATACATTCTAAACTATGAGACGCTTATAATATGCATCATAAATTATAAAAATTATGCAGTCAACATCTTTTATTTTTTGGATTAAACAACCCTATTAATCTATAATGTAGACACTAATTTAGAAGGTAGCATGGACTTTGTAAATTAATCTCAAATTAGAATATTGTGGAAGAATTTCTACTTTATAATGCACATTGTAAACACCCATAATTTAGTATGGATAGCTGCAATTAACCCTTGTAAACACCCATTATAGTTCTCAAGGTTTGAACTAGCTTCTCCACTATACTGGTTTGTAAGATATTTCCCAAAAATTATTAGTGAGAAGGGATAGCCGACACTATTTTTTTTTTTTTTTTTTTGCTAAACAGGGATAACCGACACTATCACTACTTAAATTGCAATATGCGTGTTTATCATTTAGCCATTATTTTCATGACTAGATTTATTCTAGTTCATGAGTTCCTCGATTAAGCATTTAAGGCAGCCTGACCTTTGGTGGCCTCGTGTCAACCTGCGTTATGACTAAAATGCGTGCATGTTCTATGCATTCTGGAGTGGCCAAGTTGGCCAACTGACCGTGCCTGCGTGTGTGTATTTGTATGCGCACTTGTCATGCATGCGTGTCTGTGTGCACATGTGGAGCTAGCTAGAGAGTGAGAGAGGACTAAATCAATTAACAAACACCACAACCTGGGTGCGGCCCTGGTTATGAGGCTTTCTCTCCACATTTTTGAGACACCCTTTTAGACCATTACATTATATTACTTGATCACTGAATAGTACTTGGTTATTCATCCAAAAAAATAGAAACAAAAAAGAAGTTGTACTTTGTCTTAAATGCTGATTTCGATAAACAATTCTGAGTGTGAAAGCATTAATTAGTCAAATGTTGAAAGTCTATAGTTTAATTCAATTTAGTATTATTTAGGGTGGCGCCGTTATCCATATTGGTGCCAAGTAATTGGACTAAGAAGTTATTTTATTATGTATTTAGCAAAAAAGGAGTTATTTTATTATGTATTGCTTTTATTAATTGGGTGGTAATGGTTTGGCCAAGACAGCAAGAGACATGGAAGACAAAGTTGGGTCGAAGTGGTGATGCAAGTTATAATGGAAGACATATTTCCAAGAATCTCACAAAACAATGCTCCCGACACAATACTATAATACTACTATATAGAAAGCAGAGGAAATATTAATCAAGATTTCAAGAAAGTCACATTAGTTACACCATACCAAACACTATCCTATTTTTTGACTGAACAGGTCATCTTTCCCTAGAACAATGGGACATGTCCCTCCTTACACGTACCCCATAACTCTCTGCTCCATTATTTGGCTTAGTTCTCTGTTTTAACCTCAAAAGAAGTTATGTTCCTTTTTATGCATAAGGCCCTTGTATCAGGATGAGGATGCCATCGTGGTCACTAGTCACTACTCACCAGAGAGGTTACTTTGTGGCTTTGTGGTTAGAGCTTTTGGCCCTCTTGGCTCTTGCAACCAAAATTGAATGAATATTAATAATAAAAGAACATTCAGAACATAGAACAATTTCAAAAAACCCAATAAGAGAAATTGTACGATATTTCCTCAACTTAAAGAGTATACTTACTATAACAATGGTTATATGATTAAATTTATTTTTCTAAACAGCTTAAGTTTGCGGAATAAATAGTAGTTTATCATGTTAGCTTTTTGATTAATTACTTGATGATTCTATCATTTGATAGCAAAACAATCTAAAGGCCTTAAACTCACATTAAATAGTGCCTTATATTGGAGATACAGAACAATTTAGCGGGGGCAACAAGTGAAGCATAGCCATCTTTGAAAACTTTTCTTTACATGAGAAGTGACAATATACTTTTTGAATACCCCACTCTGTCCTATATTGTATCAGATTTTTGGTCACAAAGAGTGTGCTTACGATGGATTTGCATAAAAATAAACAAAATGGTAGCATGTGCAACCATTCCTAATTCTGGTCTCCATAGCTAAACGACATTTAATATAAATCATAAATTTCAATTGATGACGAGGAAGCACACAAAGCCCATGTTACAACAAAAGGTTGGGAGATTGACATGTGTCTCATTATATGCATCTCACTGTCTGAGTGTCTGGTAGCAATTTTGGAGACTTGGACACAATCAATCTTAAGAACAAAGAAAATGCGTTTAAGATGGGGTCCAAATTCAAAGTAAGCAACTTAATAAAGCCAATTGTTATTATTCCCAATCCCTTTTTTTTTTATTGGATGAATATTCCCAATCCCATGTTCATTTGTTTCTTTGGCAAAAATTTCATGCTAAGTCCAAAATCCAGTTTGTGTGCAAATCAGGAGACAAATGTTCGATCTGCAAGTCCTACGGCAAAGCCAAATTCAATGGATTATATTGATTCATTAAATTTTATTCTAATTGTTATTATTCCCAATTCCTCCTCCTCCTTCTTTTTTAAAATAGATATTTCCAATCCCATGTTCATTTGGTTCTTTTGCATAAATTAGATATTTTATAAAAATCTGTCATGCAAAGTCCAACATCCAGTTTGTTTGCAAAGCTGGAGACAAGTTGTGGATGTGCAAGTCAAATGGCAAAGCCAATGGATAATATTGGTTTATTGAAATTTATTCAAGCAATCTCAAATTGCATCCACACTACCTTCTAAGAATTTTATCTTTTTTAGCGTAGATAAGGAGATTTGAGTATTTGACACCAACATTAAACCTTACAAGAAGGGGATGATATCACTAAGAGCCATTGGTTTTAACCTATCTGTTTTTATGTGACAAAATAGTAGACCAAACAACATGATCATGAAAGTGAAACGACACAAGCTTTTATTTAGTAACTAAAACATTTGTTTCAAATATTTGTAAGGAAAACATTTGAAAAGAAGGTTTTAAATTTCATATTTCTGTTTAAATGATTTTAGTAAAATATGTAAATACAAGCTGTTTCAATTGATCAAATTTATAGATGGATTTAAGTTTTATTAAAATGTTGATCAAAATTATTAAGTGTACGTAAGATCGATGTTATGTAACATCCATAATATTTCAAATGTTTTTGTTGAAACAAAAACCCCAAAATTATGATAATCTATCTCATGTCGTTAAAATGTGTATAAAGTGACCTACTCTGGCAATTGTTCTTCAAATCATTTTTTTTTTTTAAATCCTCAAATTAAAATGCAATCAATAAGAATTTCTACAAAATTTTCAATTTACCACAAACTTAATTAATTGATGCATCTCTTGTTGATTTATATTTATCCAAATCTCTGCCTAATTTTCAATTTCCACTAGCTTCAAGAATTTGATGCATCTGAACAAGCAGCATTTTATAATACACAAGAGGTGTGGAATTTGATTACTCACAGTTCCACTAAAATGATTGTCATCTATTAGATGCCTGGATGTATATACCATCTATGCCACAAGCCGCCACACCCCATATATAAAGGGTTGGGGGAGGGGAATGCTTACACTAGGGAAAATTATTTTTAATATTATGAGAGTAATGCTTCCTCCTATCACATGAATGATGAATCTTACTATAAATTTAATTAATAGGATTCACTATTATGTGAAAGGAGAGAACATTAATTACTTCGAGAATACTAATTGCCTTATAATGGGTGAACTGAAATTAACACATAATATAATGGGTGAACTGAAAGTAATGCTTAATGTAAGTGACAAGCTAATTTCCACTTTAGCTGGTTGAGTGCGTAAAAAAATTGAACTAGAAATGACATATGTCCCAATTGACTTACAAAGATATCACATAATTTTAGCATGGCTCCAAAAGGAAGCGGGTGCGATTACACCATGGCACCATGCAAACCCTTCCTGTCTTTTTGTTAAGTAAGTCCACAAACATACCCAAACTAGTTCATCTTTTCAGCTACGCACTAGTATCCAGATTGTCTATCTTGAAGGCTGATATGAGAGGGACCCCCATTCCCAAAATAAGTTGTATTAATTTTGTTCTCTAATTTTCTTATTGCACCCTTTAGACCCAAAACAAAAAAGAATGATTGTTATTATATGATAATTCCGGAAATTAACATTATTGTGTACAATAATGAAATGCTTTGCATATACTTAAAAGGTTTATATCACCAATTAAGCATTAGACAAGAGATAAGAACTAGCACGCGAATGTTCGGACTAGAAAAATCTTTTTCCAATTATGCTTATGATTTGAAAACGATTTATGTCGGTTAAATTAATTAACCTTAGAATAGTTGGCCAAAAATGAAGAGCATAAGATCCTAAATCAAGACCCCTATCCTCAAACCATTATCCTTGTAGATCTTGTCATCCTCCAATTCAATGTCACTTCACTTTTTGTGTGTGTAAAATCTTACAAAATACACACTCATCAAATGATCATTTACACAAGATTTTGTTGTATAACATTTTTTTTCCCTCTTAGCAAACAATACCTTTGCACCATGTAACAATTGTTCGATTGGCCAGCAGGCTTTTGTACCCCTAATATTGGCACTTACCCTCATCTCTCAATCTCCATGTCACGGATTCAATCTACTCTTCCCTCCCTTCTCAAAGGGTTTCGCTTTTGTCCAGTATCCTAGAGCACTAGACGAGACACCAAGCCGACATGTGACCCTTTCCAACCATGTATCGTGTTTTAAATTTTAAAGTCATGTACGCAAGCCAAAGACCTCAAAAATAAAAAATAAAAAAACTTGAATTGATTGGTATCCAGTGTATTATTTTGCTTTCTTTGGGGGTAGGGTGTGGGGAGTGTGTTCGTTTGAGAGCATGTGACCAGTTGGCCTTTGAAAATTTAGGACTCCACCACACGCAGAGAATAAGGCTACACGTGCACTAGCTTCCTGCATGAAATTGACCATTGACCAAACCATGGACGTTGCCTTTGCCTTTGCCCATGTGACCCCCTTGATTGATATAAGTACATCTCTACCATATTCTTCTCTTTAATTAGGTTCAAAACAATCTTTGAATATAATCCGATAGTGTACCATGCTGTCCATGCATGTGAATGTGGGACCTACACCACCATGTTCAAAATTTGAAACTAATTACCAAAGGTTACTCAATCACAAAGATAATATTATGACCAAAAGGTGTACGATTGTATTGATCAGGTATCACTTGTCATCTTTTGTACAATAGTAAGACGATCAGATCACAGCGGGTGGAAGAGACAGATCATGGGGTTGTGATTGTTTTTTCCAATGTGGGTCCACTAAATTGAAAAGAAAGCTAGTGAAGATTGATAGGAAACAACACCTTATAAAGCTATTAATTAGTTGGGTGTGGGTGGTATGGCATATGGGACCTGACCCTACCTTATACAAATTTAACATAGAGGTACAGGATAATGGTTGGACCCGTTGTATTATATGCTTAATTGAAGCGTAGAATTTACTCTATGTTGTGAGGTAGTTGCCCTAATAATATGGGACAACCCAATCACCTCTTTATCCCAATCAACAAAACTAGTTGTAGTATGGTACAATGACAAGTGAAAAATGAACACCCCGTCTCTCTCACACACACACCACCCACCACTTTATGAATTATATCACATGAACTTCAAGAATCAAGATCTACAAGATATTGTGCTTGTTCACAGCTTCACATGCTTGACTTTAGGCATGCGAACCTAAGAAAGATCTGTGTGTTTTTTTGCTTTCCTTCTACGTCGTTTTCGATTCGTCAATCATTACATATCAAATTGTCAATGCCTAGTGTGGGAATTTAGAAAGTAGTTCGATCTTACATGACATTTCAAATTTAAATAAGAATGAAAACTGTAAAGGGGGTCTCATTTCCTAGATGAATAGAGAATTGAGGGGGTGACCTATAATTCCATTGTCAATGCCAAAATTGACAAAATTTTAGGTACAATAAAACCAAGTTGGTTGACTCTAGTGATTTTTTTTAGTCATTTTCTCCTTTCAAGTTTTGTAACAATATGGCACAAGTGAAGATAAATTGCATACAAATCTTATAAAAAGCAAATATGTGTAAATCAACGAATCATTAAGACACTAACAAGCGTTATTTCCTTTTCAAAATACATATATTAAAACTTGTAATTTTATTATTTTTTAACTTGTGTTCTTACTACACCCATTATCGATAAATATTTTTCTTTATCGTGTTTTGTTTTTAAAAAAGTTTGTACATAGCATGTCATAATTGAACATTTTAACATTTTTTATTTTCCCCCCTAAAATGTGCTCTAAGGTATCTAAGGAATAAAAATGGTACGTGATTCTCCCAATCAATAAAAATAAATTATTTCTTATCCATTGTTAATTTTAAAGAATTACATAATCATTAAAATCCACAGTAATTTATTTGTATTGATTAGGAGAACTACGTGTATAATATAACGGGATGATTGAATAATTTCTCTCATTAATGAGGATTTTTTTTTCGCCCTTTGTTTTTAGTGACAAGACCAGGAGATTGCTAAGGCAGTAAGGCTTCCTTGCGTGGAAATTATGAAATTTTCTATGATTCAAAAAAACTAACCCCTACCATTTTTTATTATTAGTATAGTTTTTGAGAATCTAGCACTATAACTGCTGCGTCAAAAGGTAATCATCAACACAACAAATTAAGTCCAAAAATGTAACTCCAGTCTTAAAGTAACGAAGAATAGAATATACTATGAAGACTTTTATTGAGAATTTGAATTACTAATTTTATACGAACCATGGGCTTTGGGCTAAGATCATCAGTAGGATCTTCATATTAGTCTGCGTGATCTGGATTTAAATTTTTTTCCCCTCCCTTTCTTAAGAGTCTCAATGCTAAAAAGTACTTGAAAAACATTTTCAGATGATTATCAGTAATAATACAGTGGGCTCGAATTTGGATTATTGAGTTGAAATTGATGGAACAGATAAAGATATCATTTAAATGGATAAAGGGTTTTTAAAGACTATCATGAGGGTTAATGGATAAGGGGTTTCATGAGATAAGAGTCACTACAAGTATGGTAGCCGATATGCTACATTGACATTGATTTTGAATGAGTCCCAAAATATCAATAATTATCTTCTTCCTTTTTGGTAAACAAAATATCAATAATTATCACCTCTTAAGTGTTATGATATCTAATTGGATGAGTCCCATCGTATCAATAAATTCGTTAATTGCTCACAAACGGAATACTAAGTTTGATATGCATATCCCTTTTATTTTCTTTTCACCGGTAGTGGATATTGGTCTACTTAGAAAAAAAAAAAAAAGCATATTGTGTTGTGTAAAGATGTTTTGACCACATCTATCAGCAAACACCATCCATTAAAAAATGTTTCAACTCTAATGACTTAATTAGGGATATATATATATATATTGATAAATTCGTTAATTATTCATACATGATGATATAATAAGTCAGATATGCAAATCCTTTTCTTTTTGCAGTTTACTTAGGAAGTGGATATGGTATGCTAAAAAAAGCCTATTAGTATAAAGATGTCGTGACCACATCTATCAACAATAGAACACCATACATATAAAATTATGTTAATGAGTAATGATTCTATATTGATATAAAATTCTTTTTCTTTTCTTTTCTTTTCTTTTATTTTAATAAAGAAAAAGATCAACCTAAAGCAATTATTATGTGGAGTTTGGTTTTGTTCGATCCGATTTGAACCCAACCTAATTTAGAAGCGTACAGTTTTAATTGGAGATTTTGTGAGGCTTAGTTCATTGAGCGAATCTCCAAATAGGGTTTCTATATTGTTAAATGCACCTTGTAAATTTCTCCAAAATATAGTAAAAATCATTGCAACTCTGTAAAAGTAGCCTTAGTGATGGATCACGTAAATCTTATATCGTGTGTCATCTATCAACAATAAAACACTACCTATAAGAACGACTCAAACTGCTTTTTTGATGGTTACAAACTAAACGAGCACCTTATACGGAAGAAACACCAGGTGGAGGTGGCATCTAACAATGTTAAAGAAGGTGGCAGAGGCAAGTGGTGATTTCAGTCTTGACAGCAAAGAACATTGCCATGGTGTTGGACGATAGGTTTTCCATTGGTTTTTAGGTGTGGCTTAAAGAGAAATAAAATGAGTTTGATATAACTTATTTTTTACCGTTAAATTTTAGATTTGTCACATGTCCTTCATCTAAATAAAAATGGAAGAGAATATGATACGTTTTAACAGGAGAGGAGCCGAACCTAACCTAACCAAATATCCTTTACAAAGAGAAATGGAACGTAAATTACTTTCATGCCATAACAATATTACATATGAAACCATAAAAAAGGAAAGGAAAATAATGTGTCCCCCCCGCCCCCCCTCCTCAAATTTGGATAAGGTCCCCGATTGCTAACGAGACTACTACTTTGTACCAAACTAACATACAAAAACAAGGCCCACGGCATGAAGCTTCGGGTGCAAGTGTGAAATAGCTGCAAAACAATATCTGACCGTTGAGTTCAAATTTCGAACGACGAGAAGCACACCAGCCCAAGTAATACAAAACAAAGATAAAGAAAAAGAAGGTGATGGATATTAATATGTCTTAGTCGTAGATATCAATCGAAAGTGACGGTTGAGTTGGGTTGGGTCTCACTGCCTTTCGGCGGGAAATTCAAAAGAAATTTGCGGGAACGAGAAGCGAAGCCCGATTTAATAATAACAATAATATTAGTATAGAAAAATAAAATAAAAAAGTATATAACATTAAATGATTAAATGAAAGTATATGATATTTGGTAATTACTAATAAGAAAGGCCAACCGAGTAAGTAGTTCGTGCAGGCTGGACGGCAGACAGTCCCCACCATGCATTTGTCTGTGTGTCTGTGTGTCTGTGTGTCAGCGTGTGTGCATTCTTCTTCTTTTTCGTCTTTGGCAAACAAAAAAGTACTACTCTTAACATACTCTAGCAAGAGAGAGTGACTTTCACCTGCGTTTGATACTTGAGGTTAGACTTTTCTAAACCGGCTTGCAGTCTCTCACCGTTGTTTAGGTGTTTTCATATTTTCTTCTTTTTTAGTGACTTCCACCTTCACATGATATTTTTCTTTGTTTAATATAATTAGCTAACAATTTTTTTTGTTGAATAAATATAATAAGATAAAAATTAAGAGATCTTGGATGTGAGTTTATAAGTGATAATATCTATTTGGGGGTTATGACTTATGATAATGATACTCCTTTTGAAGTTTAATTTAGGACTATGTTTATAAGCTCTATCATTTCTTTATTTTCTAGATATGATAAATTTGGATTATACAAAGCAAATCACATTCACATTTGTTTTCTTAAATTTTAATTTTTTCTTTAAATGAAACTAAAACATCTTATTCACAAGATATCGAAAATCTAAATTCTTTAAGCATTATATTATTTCGCTTAGGATACTACGATCACATTTATTATGAGGTATCCAAGACTATTTCTATGTGTGTTTTAACTTTTAATTTAGTTTTCCTTTTGCCAAAAAAAAAAAGAGGAAATGATATTTTGATTTTTGATTTTTGATATAAATTTGCAATGGAACTTATTTAATCTTTTTGTAGTTTAATGGACATTGAAGTCACGTGTGTCACATAATATGCAGTAAATTGTCGAGGAGGGTTGAGATATTGATTACGGAACGGCAAGAGAGTACTTTCCAGCCGCCATAATCTTTCGAAAGTTAAAGTTTCTTTTGTTATCCAGCCATCTTTATATTAATTTTTTGACTAACTATGGAGTACAAGTTTTAAAAGCGTGATTAACTACACGCGCGATTGCCTTTAACTGTCATTTGACCAGTGCAACAAATGAACTGGGTCGCACTACATGGCAGCTCTTATACTGAAAAGTAGTAAGTCACTATCCGAAAGACAGAAATGCCCTTAACAAATCTCCAAATCCCAAAAAGAGAAAATAAAGGCTAAATTATAGAATACAGGTCAAATTTTAATTTGGCCTTTTAAATTTTGGCCGTTAGAATATAATTCTCTAAGTTTGTTTTCCTTTTAATTCAATACTGTTTTAATTTAGTTCTTTAAATTTGATTTCGTTTCAAATTGTCTTAGGAAAATGATTTCACTTTAATAAGTTTTTTAACTAAAACTAAATTTAGAAGGCTAAATTTAAACGGTCAAAACTTATAAAACTGAATTGAAACCAAACCAAATTTAGATAATTAAATTGAAACGTTCAAAATTTAGAAGACTAAATTAAAATTTGATCAACTTTGATAGTGTAATTTGTAATTGAAAATAGTTTACCTTCAACCCGGTTTGAAGGAATCTTCCTCTAATCCATTACGTGACAAGTAAATATATTATTCACATGTACTTTTAGTTACATGATATTTTTAATAAATCATGTGACTTTTTAAAATATACATATAAATTGTCTATTTACTTATCACATACTGGATTAGAGAAAAATTATATCTTTTTAATTTCTCTTTCACATGAAAATCAATTTGTTTATTTAAAAATAAAAAATAAAAATAACATCCCAATTTTCAAAAAGATACAAAATAATATTCCCGCTATTTTGACTAACGGTGCAGTCCTTTAGGCAGGTAATATTAAGCCCTGTCCCCACTACGTCCTCTTTTGTCCTTTTCTCTATTAATTAAATTTCAAAATCAAATATTTAAAAATTAAATAAACAAAAAACAAAAACAAATGCAATAATTTCCTTATCTTTTGGCGGGAGAATCTCATTAAACTCCATTTGATATTAAGTTTTGAGTCCGGCTTTTTGTGTAGGCAACGGCCGTTATAACGACGTAACCTCTCTATCCATTAAAAGACACCCCGTCGGTTAACGATGGGTGAGATCAGCCGTTAAAAGAGACGGAGAGTGGGGGTTTCTTAATCTTAATAGATAACGACAGATGACAGTTAAGAGGCCGAATCTGACTTAGTGCCCTCATTGCCACGTCACATAAGATTCAGATTCCCAGGTACCAAAAGATATTGTAGTAGAATGGGTAATGCTATAATCACCAGTAACTCACGGGTTTTCTGTGATGTACGGACTTCTCTGGGTGACCATTCAGCTAGTCGGCCAGGCAAAAATTTTGAGTTTTGTAATATGGGTCATGGTTTTGCCATTTAAAGCATGTTTCGTACTTTTATAATATCGAGACACATTTTAGGGACTGGGACATTTGTATTTGTATAATATTTTTTGGTGTGTTAAAAATCAAAAACATCAAAGGTCATTCTTTCAAATTTCTAATCTGTCAATCTTTTAGATATTTAGAGATATATGACAAATCAATAATTAGATTGCTTCGTACACAATTTTTGTTCACATTGTTTATTTTATAGTTTACTGATTTATTATTAACTTTTATATTTTTTTTTTGATAAATATTATTAACTTTTATATAGATCCATACTATTGATACTATTTAATTTTTTATCATGGATAACTTGCTATTTCAATTGATGTAAAAAAAATAGTGTTTATAAACTTATTTATTTAAAATCTCAACTTTTTTCTTTTTCTGTTTTGTCACACTTGGCATAGGACTTATTTGCTTGTCTTCAGTGTATTTACAATTTTACATCTGACTTTTGAAAACCCAATAAAAGCCAAATAGATGGTGTTGTACACAAAATCATCCTAACATGGTTCTTTGTCGTTGTCCAATTTTTTCTATAAATATTACAGTACCTCTCATTTTAAAGAAGGCATTGTAGTTTTTTATTAACTTGGAGGCTTTTGTCGAAGGCAAATGGTATTTTTGTACTATTTTTTGATATTTCTATATTATTGGTGTGAAAATATCAAAAAATGATATACAAAATCACTTATTTTTTGATATTTCAACACTAAATGGTGTGAAAATATCAAAAGATGGTACGAAAATAGCACTATCCTTGTTAAAAGATGCCTAAGTCAATGAGAAATACTAAATTTTAGTATTAAAATTATATAAAAGAAAATATTAAAATACTCAAAAATATTTTTCTTTTTGTTATTTTAATGATAAAATTTTGTTATTTCCCATTAAACCATTAAACGTAAATATTTAATGTTTCCTTAACGGATGTATGGCCAAACCGAATTCTAACTTGAAAACCAAAATTTCGAAAGCCAAATGTATTGGATTGATTAAAATAAAATAAAAAAGAAGGATGATTTGAGTACCTCCAAGCAATGGTAAATGGGAGGAGGGATCAAACTATCAAAGTGATCATCCAATTGCGTGGTGGTAAAGATTAAAGAGCCTGTGGATCATACATGAAAAAAGGCAACGTATTGAATGCCCATAAACCTTTCCAGCGTTTGTATTATAGAAATTAAATGGAGCAAATTGGGAACAGAGTTTGGTGGCTGGGCAGGCCAGTTGATCCCTAGTCCCTAGCATGCGCTGATCAGAAGCGTGAGAACAGCAGCACTACCTCAATGGGTAAAACTGTGAATCTCGCGTGTTTAAGGAATGAAGGGTCTTTTGGATGTTTTGACTTTTGACCATGCCAAGCAGTCAGTGAGAAAGACATTATTAATGAATAAAAGTAACATCAAATATTCACAAAGATGACCTAATGAAGTAATGATTGTGTCTGTTGCTTTAATTACTGAGTATGACACAAAGTGGGGTTAATTGGCCTTAATTAAAAGACTGGGAAATGAATTAGAATGCGGTGCTCTGGTAAGAGTAGCTAAAGGCAAAGAAAGTTACAAGTGGGTTCCACTGAGTCATCTTAATCAGCCGGAGTAAATTGATAAAGCAAAAAAGGTCTCCTGGTTTAAGGTTGAATGAGAAGGGGATTTTTTTAATGATAGTATTAAGCTTTTTTTTTTTTTGCAGCAGAAAATGATAGCATAAAAAAAAAATATAGCTATGATACCGTATTAGAGAGTATGAACAAATATAAATAAAAAAAAAACTCATACTTGGTTTAACTTTAAAGATGAACATATATAAGACTGCAATGGAAAAATCTTCATGACTATATCTTTATTATTAAGTTTTTTTGCATTTTATGAATGATAAATGGAATGATATTTATAGTAAACTAAATTCTAAACTAACCTAGGTTACTTACATGATTACTTTGCTTGTACTCTAAGTATGATTAGGGACAATAAACATAGACAATTGACTTGATATTTCTAACACCCCCCTCCCCTCCCCTCCCCTCCCCTAAAACTCAAGGTATATACTTGAATGCAACTTGAGTTTAAAAAACAGTGAGACCTTGGAGGAAATCGTGATTGAATTGGATGTAGAGTATACCAGTCTTGATCAAATGAAACACATATGACATATTAAAACAAAGGCCAAATGTGCTAGATGATTAAAGCTTGAATGCTAGACACAATGCATATCATACATGTATAGGCTACTAATCAGAGGCATAGTCTGAAAAAAATTTGCTTGAAGTGGATAGAGATGCGTGACCAAAAAGAAAGCCAATATTGATCAGATGCGTGGTCTCAGTAACGTGACCTGAAAATGATAGAGACATATGACCGTAAAGAAAGCTGATAAAAAGGGTTACAGATCATCGTGATACTCATATAAGATGATTGGGATGCTTGATAAAAGAGGAAAGTCGAAAACTAGGTGACGGAGAAAGATGCATGTGCCTATTGAATGTAGTTGAAATCACAAAGATTGTCTTTCTCGTAAAATATTAAATCTCGTAAATATGCATATGGGGTTGTCAATATGTTGTTCATTGTATGGAATAAATCTAGGTGAGCCTACAAAGTTACTAGCAATGGTGGTGAGAGAATGAACTTGGATCTAATTACAAGATATGGATTAATGGAGCCTACATAAACTAGTCTCTGATAATTCATTTGATAATTGATGGGGGTCACAAGGGCTAATCTCTAATACCATAATATACAATATGGCTTTGGAACCATGTTATAAAAGGTACGGAAAAATATAAAGCAGCAAATAGAGATAACAACGAGCGAACAAGACAGTGCAGGGAATTAACATTGTTTGGTTTTAGAGGCCAACATTTACAACGTAAAGCTCTTAATGATTATATAATTACTATTAAACTTTTTGTATTTTATAATGAATAAATTGAATGATATTTATAATAGACTAAATCAGAGACTAATGTACTGTTTTTTTTATTAATACAATACTTGAATTATAAAGTATAATTTGGATTATTTTGCTGGTACAAAAGGGAGATTGGGATTACTATCCTTGAAGAAGTAACATACTTTATATCTTCAACAGTTGGAATTGTCAGACCAAGATGGATTTTGTGATTGATGACTAAAAACAAAATAGAGCACCAAAACATTTATTAGCGTTTCAACTTATACGTTATGTCACAGTTATGTGGTTTGATCAAAAAAAAAAAAAAATGTCACAGTTATGTGGACAGAAATGGTAGAATAATTTTTATTTTTTATTTTTAAGTAAAGTGGAATATAAGAAATGCTAGAATCGGCGAGGAGGTATGTTCGCTCAATCATTTGAACGTGCACATATATCTAGTTCCCCTGTAAGAGCAACTCCAGCAGTGCTCTAAATTCACTCTTTATCTCCATAAATAGACAATAAAATATAGATAATTGCTCAAAGCAATCCTCTAAATTCACTCTCTATTCTCCAATTTCAGCTACAAAGTGTACAGTAGTTTTTCATTTTTGAAAAGCTACTGTATACTTTGTATCCATTAAAAAAACCATTTATTCTCCGTCGCCTGTACCGAGTATATAACTTTTATTTTTTTCCTTCCTTCTCATTTCATACAACTTTTTTCTCTCTCTTCCTTCTCTGTGCTCCCGTTTTCATCAAACCCAACCTGTGTGGGTTGGTCTGGTCTTGCAGTGGAGCCGTGCCGATCTCGGCCTGGAGGTGATGGAGTCGTGCCGATCTCGGCCTGGAGGCGTGGGTCTCAGCCTGTAGGTGGTGGAGCCGTGACTCTGTTTGGTTGCTGAGAAATTGATTTTGTGGTGGTTTTTGTTGGGTTTGTGGTGGTTGACAGTTGATTCACGGTGGTGGTCGCGGTGGGTTTTGGTTGCTCTGGGTTGATTCACGGTGATGGTGGTGGTGGCGGCGGTGGGTGGGAAGGATTTGGGTTATGGTTGTTGGTTATTTCAGGTAATTGTTGCCGGGAAATAATAATAAATAATGAATAAAAAATATAATATTTAAATGAGATAAAAGAATAAAAAATGTATATTTAAATAGAATAGAGAGTGAATAGAGAGTGTTGTTGGAGAGTATATATAAAAAAAAATAAAAAATAGAGAGTTGCTGAATAGTGCATATATAGAGATAATATATACATAACTGCTGGAGATGCTCTAAATTGACTAAACGGATAATCGATGTAGGATTTTTTTTGTTTGTGGAATTCATTAATCTCGTACGTAGTAATCTCGTACGTAGTAAAAGACAAAGCATTTTGAATGGTTTCGTGTTAATAGAGTACGTATGGCTAACAAACAAAATGTCAATATTTAGAGATTGACATGTGATTGATATTCATGCCTTAGCAAGTATAAATTGTATAATTGTCAAAAATATCCCACAGCGCATAAGTATGTGATAGTGGATAAGGGTGGGATTCGAATCCTCTAATCCTCTAAGGTGCATAAGTATTTACTTTACAAAAAAATTGAAAAAATTTGATATTTATTTTAATTTTCGTTCTCCCTCTCTCTCTCTCTCTCTATATATATATTTTGGTGTCAAGGGACAATAACATTGATTAAATAAAGTACAGAATAGTATGAGGTATGTAATCACATATCATCGATCTTAAAGTTGGCTCACAAGAGAACAACACGTTGTGGTATCCCTCTTGGTGTGAGTGGCACAATTGATAGGAGTCCAGCTGACTAAGTAGGTACTTGCAATTAGATAAAAATAGACTTACATCCGTGAGTTTGTAAGTAATTCGGATTTCAATGGTTTTTCAAATCGTGGACAATTTTAGCTTCTACCCCAAATTTGTTCAACCTCATTATTTATTTATTTATTTTTATGAATAAAACTAATTTCATTGAAATCAATTCAATGGAAAACTTTCACTTAAAAGGGCGAGAAAAAATCCAAGACTAATATACACCGAAGCCTCAAACCACTATCAAGAGAGTGGCTTCAACCTCATTAAATAGTCAAGTGAACCTCAATCCACATAGCCCAAAATTTAATTATTAGGCTATTCATGATTCCTACGTTTGTAGGAAAACCTCAAAGCCACTTGCCATTATAATCCCTTATTAATCCATTAGGCCTTGTTGGACCAAGCCTACCCAATACCGAGCCAATGAAAAGACACTTAGACCGAATTTTTGTAACATTCAGGTTGAGTGAGGGTGAATGTGTTATGTCATAGGCATATGACACTCTCTTTTTTAAAATTTTAAAGATAAAGTCAGACCATTTTCATGACCAATTTATTCTTTGTTATACCATTTTTCCAATAGAGGACGAGGAAGAGAGTTTTTCAACTTACACAAAGAAGGAAATGAACAGATGAAAGCAGTTGAGTTAACTAAAACTCATTCATTCACAATAATAACCAATTGATAATGTAGTTTGTAGCAATCCCATCACGTCACCCATATAATATATGATCTACCTTTCTACATTCAATCAATTATGCCTTTAGTGTGAGACCAACCCTTACTCGACAATGTATATCTATTAGCATTATGCTACGAACTTATAGAACTTTGAGTAAGAGAAAAGGAAAAAGAAAAAGAAATTGAATGCCATCATAACAACATTCAGCATTTTAGGATAATTGGCGACGTGATGATGAGTTACTAGCGAGTGATTGGCCATAATCTTGCTTCGTTTGCAACCGCATACATTAAGAACAAAAAGAAATACCAGACCTTTGTATAAAATTGGATACCCTTGCAAGTTAAAATATCAAAAGTATATAATATTTGCAATTAAATAAGCCATGGTACCTGAACAATGTCATGCTAGCCACTAGCTAGTACTAAGCCGTGGGGGTAATTTTCGGATAATATTGAAACCGCATCAAACATCATAGCATGATGAATCTCAGTCCATTGGAGACTGTTTGGATAATAAAATAGAGCAAAGACTAATCCAAAGTAAAAAGATACAAAACACATAATTTTAGGTGGTTCGGCAACTTGCCTATGTCCACGTAGAGATTTGTAATATATCAAATATAGCTACAAATACAGTAAAATAAAATGACCGAACATCAGAAGAGACTCTCTCTCATGTCTCTTTTTCAGCCTAGCAGTTTCCTTCTCACGTTACTCTTTCCTTCACATATATAGAGTTCCCTTGTGTATAGAATTTGTTAGAACCTAATAGAACATATACGAGATATTTTATGAGATATTTTGTGAACCAATCATGTTTACTAAGCTGTAAAATACATGTGTTATAGGCTATAAAGTAGAGATCAAATCCAACTATGCTTCCACTTTTATTTTTAACCCTATACTTGTCTTAATTAATTTTTGCCCCCTACATTAGTTAGTTAGGCACATACGAAAACTTGTTAACGGTTTCAAATTCTTCGTAGTAGAATTGTAGAACAAGTAATGGATGCCCACTCAATTAGTAAAAAACAATGGGAGTTATACGAAACTCTTTTAATTTCATCCTTTTCAAAAATACAATAATAACTAATAAGCCAGCAAGGGACTCTTTAGACGAAAGATTGGAGACTGTTGATTTGGACTAGCGTTACATTGAAGTTGAGATCGAGAGCATGTTGAGAACTTAAGACGTCCTATGAATTTTAGATTGTCTCATATCATGTCGTTTACAGTATGGCAATGCAAACAAACCAATCATTTTAAATAGTTGTTGTAGGGAATGCATATCATCATGGCAAATCACTGCGAATATTTAAAATGGCAATCAATTAGAATGATGATGTCCAATATTTTTCTCTACAAAATAAAATTCAACGGCCATTAACATCAACCTGTTTTTAACCGTGTTTGAAACTCAAAAAGTGCTTTAGGGTAAAATTTAAATTTAACACTCAAGGTTGCATTGATCAATAAAGTACAAGCAATGCTAGCTATATTTTTTAAAGATAATTAAATTCAATATATTCATGGATTATAATTAATGGATTGTATTTAAATTTTACCCATATGCAATATATAGTAGTATGCAATATTGCGCATTGCAATATTCTGCAATCGGTGGAACACAGTAAATCAAAGTCATGCTTTTTATGGAGACCTCCTCCCCCTAACACAGTAAAGCTTAATGTGGATGGTGCTGTTAGTGATTCCGCAACCTCTCTTGTAGTTCTTACGAGGGATTTTGATGGGAACATCCTCAAATGTTGGGCCAAAAGAATATCACTGGTGGATCCTTGCGTTGCCAAAGCTATTGCACTCACATGGGCTGGGGAAATTGCTATTGAGGAACATCTCTCTGACATTATTGTGGAAGGTGATTCCAAAGTGTGCATAGATGCTGTCTTGGGGAGGCCGGATAAGATCCCTTGGGCAATCGAGGCCTATATAGCTAATGTCTCTAATTATGATTATTTTTTCAATTCTTGTCGTTTTTGTTGGGTTGGTCGAGAGACGAACACTATGGCCCACTGTCTTGCTAAATTCGCATTTCACCTTCCGATCTCTTTTTTTGCCTTTCGGTTCAAATTTCCCTCTCTTAGTACATGAGGCTTGGATTAGAAATTTGACTTGTTTGGCTCAGTAATGAATTTTTAGTTATTTAGCAAAAAAAAGGTATGCTACATTGCAATGGCCCAATAAAATTATGATGATTAATTTTTTATATACTACATTCTTACCATATATGGTAGTATAAAAGAGTATTATAAAACAAATTAAAATGTAAATTAAGTATGGACAGAGTCAGTTTGTAGCCAGTTCACTACAACCCACTATGTGTCACCTAATAAGATCATTCACGTGTATTTTAAGTCACATGACCTATTTAATGAGTTATGTGACTTCTTTAAATAAAACATGTGGATGGTCTTATAAGCTGTTAAATAGTGGGTTGTAGTGAACTGACTATAAACCAGTTTGTAGCAAAACCTTGTCCATTAAGTATTTTATAACCTATTATGATTATGTGTACTAATATTGACAAAGTGACTTCATATTTTTAACTTATTTTTAATTAACAATCTTTTATGCAATAGACAAGTAAAACATTTCAAAATGAGCTATCAATTGAATGTAAATTGAATGAGATATCACAAAAACACGAAAACTTTCACAACTTATAACCAATTTTGTCTAGCTATGGAGAGAGTTTGATTAAAGTACTTTTGTCAAACGACCTTAGAATCACACGAGTCATATGTGGTTGGGGACATCATGCGAACAGCTTTGTCTCATAAAGTATAAGAATTATTACATTTTTATTTCCTTCATTGTATAAGATAATTGTTAGTATGTTTATCAAAAATAATTCTTAGAATAACTATGTGCTCATCATAATTTTAATACATCTCTAATTTATTCAATAATTTAAATATACAACAAATGGCTAATGAGATTGTACTTCAATTTAAATGAATATGAATAATCTTAGATTTCTTATAAGATCTTTGCCCATTCATATATATATATAATACTTACTTGAGATTTAAAATAAAAATAAAAATAAAAATTTAGGGTGCCATTTCCCCTGGCCCCAATGTGCTCCATCACTGCCGACAGCCTGTCTGAACTATGAACACTGGCTAAAATCAACTGCAAACACAAATGATCAAACAAAAGCCTGAATTTGTGTAAAGAAATACTCCATTAATATGCAAATGAGATAGAAATAAATAAAGAAACAGTTACTTGTAGTGGATAGACTGACAAGGTAGAAGGTGAAGGTTGAAAGTTTTTTTTTTTTTTTTTGATGCTTGAAAGTTTTAATAATAAGCAATAAAATTCCATTCACCTTGACTTAAAGAATGACAAGAGTCTAATATAGCAAAAAAAAAAAAAAAAAAAAAAAAAGAATGACAAGAGTCTATAGTAAAAAGTAAATGGTTAAGTAAGTATTAACCAGTTAAAACCCTTTAACTTATCATCCCAATCATAAGTTTAGTGTATAATAATACGAGTCTATTAAGTTTTTGTATTTGTTGAAATTTTGACAAGTGGCAGGTGGATTGTATACAAGGACAAATGTCTCCAACCACTGGGCCATTGTTTCCAGTTGTATTCACATCTTAGCCCTTCTCTCTCTCTCTCTCTCTCATTTTCATATATAATTTTTTTCGAACTTGTCTCAAAGAGACCCTGAAACCTTAATAAAAGCAAGTTTGTCTTCAACATTCTCTACTCCCAACCCTTTCTCTCTCTTACATTACAAACTTCTCTATTTCTATTCTTTTTTTACTTTTTTCTTCTTTTGTTGGGTCCCTCAGCCTGCAAACCCAGCAAACTCAGCCCGGGTCATTATTAAATCTTCCCCATCCAGCAACACTTTCTCATACCCATTTCATTTTCCATCTGGGTCTCACTCTTTCACTCTCTCGCTCGCTTTCACTCTTTCTATCTCTCTTTGCTTCTCTTACTCTTTTTATAGCTCTTTGTAGCTTTTGCATGGCTGAGTCTGTAAGACAACCCGAGCTCTGGCTTCCCTCTCAGTTTCTCACTGAGGAAGACGCTCTCATGGACAAGGAAAATCTCAACAAAAATGGTTTAAAACCAAGTCTCAGCTTCCCAACTGAGTTCCCTTACGAGTTCGACTCGTTCGGTTCCAACTCAGCTCTCAGCTCTCCGGTTGAGTCCGTCGCCGGTTCCACCGAAACCGAGAGCAGCGACGAGGAGGACTTCTTCGCCGGGTTAACTCGCCGCCTGACTCAGTCCACCCTGTACGAAACTCAGAAACTCGCCGTTCCGAGTTTCTCTCATACCAAACCCGAGGTAATAATAGCTCCTTTTCCTTAAACAACCCTTTAACTTTTGTCACTCGGAAACCGAGTTCTAATTTAGGGCTTTATTTTTTTACTGTGTCGACTCAGTGGGTCACGGCCGGGTCTCCTCAGTCGACACTGAGTGGAATCGGTAGCTGGTCAGGTCGCAGTGGCGTCTCAAGTAACGGAAGCCCAAACGGTCCATCTCAGTACCCATCCCCTCCAACGACGCCGTTTGGTGCTCAGAACGACACCTGGGATTTAATATACGCAGCGGCTGGACAAGTTGCGAGGCTGAAGATGTGCGGTGAGTCTCAAAAGTACAACATCCAAAGCAGGGGTCTTCTCACTCTTCCTAAAACTAATTCCACCTCAGCACCAAAGCCCTGCAACTATGGCTTGTACCCCAACCAGTCTCTCACTCACAACCTCCCCCAGACAACTCAGGTGAGCTATTTGTTTAGTCTTTAATTTCAATCCCCTGTTTGGTTTCGGAGATAATGGGATTCTAAGTCTGATTTGTTTATGGGTTTTTGTTGTTTGTATTTTGAAGTTTCAGCATGTGAAGCCACAGTGCGCTTCAATTTGGGGGAGGCAACAAGTGAAGGTGGGGCTGTCACCGTCACCGACTCCGACTCCGACTCCGACTCAGCAGCATCAACGAGAGCCACAGAGCCAGACTCAGAGCAGAGTGAGGAGCAGTACTGGGTTTGAGAGTGGAAGGAATGGTCGAACTCTGGGTTTGTCTCAGTCTGCATGGCCTTCACTACAAGCACAGAATCAAAACCAAGTCCCAAATCACAATGGGCCAAGCATGCGAACTGTGGTTCTTGGTGGATCTAGTTCTGTCAAAAGGGAGTGTGCTGGGACTGGGGTTTTCTTGCCTCGCAGATACAATAATCCTACAGATTCTCGCAAGAAAACAAGTATGTTTTTGATTTTTGCATTTGGGCATTTCAGATTTGGCTTAGATATTTTCAATTTTGAGCTATTTGTGATGTGAATGTTGTTAATTTTGTTCTTATTTTTTGTTTGTTTCAGGTTGTCCAACAGTTTTAGTCCCGGCCAAAGTTGTTCAGGCTTTGAATTTGAACTTTGATGACCTGAATGGTCACGCTCAGCCACGCTTCCTTACTGGTTTTGCTTCTGAACATGGTAACCCAATTTTCTATTCAACATTTTTGGTACACGACCTAAATCTTACAGATCTGTAAGAGTAACTCTAGGATTTTTTGTATCACAGATGCTATAATGGCTCGAAGGAATGCTCTATTGGCGGCACAGCAAAGGCGAAGTTTACGCGCAGAGGGAGCACTAAACCATGAAGTTCACCTGCCTCAAGAATGGACATACTAAACGCTGCAATTAGTCTTTTATATTAGGGTTGTTTTGTTGGACACAGAAAGCAGTATAGGTTTGTGATAGGATGATAATGGTATTTTGGTTTTATAAGCAAGGAGAATTCAAGAATGCGAGTTGTTTTAGTTGCAATAAAAAGATCCAGCTTTTTGAGGAGGTTGCAGCTTTTGTGTTCTAGCTTTAGGTAAAGTAAGAACGGAAGGAATAGTAGTGAAGTAGTAGGATTGGGTGGTGTTTAAAAAGTTTTTAACTCCTTGTAATAATGGGGTAAATTTTCTTCCATGGCTCAATGGGTAAAAAAGAGAATGGATAGAATTGTGTAATTTGGGGGGAGATTTTAATTAAGCTGTGGCCAATATGAGGTTGTAGATGAGGTCTATTTACAAACCTCTTGTAATATCCCTTGACGGGTTAAATTTTAATAAGAAAGCTCCAAGTTATGTCGCTCATGGTTATGTTTCATTGTTGTTTGCTTCCTTTGTGTCATATTAGAGAGAGAGCTCCAAGATCTTTTTGGTCTTAGTATTTTTTTATTGTGTACTTGCGGTTGTTTAACTAACCAAGCTGTGAAGTTGCGTGGCCAGCTTTGACCAGTTTAAAAGTTTGTTAAATAGTAATTAAGTAAATAAAGTCTAACCCCAATTTTCAAACTCGTTAAGCACTTTATGGTTAAGCAATACATGTATGCTCAACATGATTAGGTTTCCCATTTGGCCAGCATTATTTTAGTCCTTGATTGGATTTCCTTCCTAAACTTAAGAACAAAGATTGCCCTTATTTTATCAAGAGAGTGTGAATGTTAGTTCAGTGGAGGATGATTTTTCTTTATAGAATGCTTTAACAATTAAATAAAGTAAAAAGGATAAAGCGCGAGTTTAGCGGCATCGTGGAGATATCTTCAGCTTGAAGATTTTGTGATGGAGATAAGAGAGGGGAAATTAAAGGGGTATGGATTATAGGGATGAAATTTTGCGTACGATTTTGCCTATTTTTTGTGGGTCCCGGATAGCCAAGTTTGGGTCACTTTCTTGAACAGTTCCCTTTGCAATTCCCGCTTCTTTTTCTTAAAAAAAGTAACCGGAGACAGCTTTGGTAGTTGTGATTTGGTGCTCTGGAAGCAGTGCAATGTTTGACTCAGTCAAAACTCTCTCTCTTTCTCTAGTCCTATTTGAATCTTACTGCAGCTCATCCTCAAAGCATTTTCATGCAAATAATCATAGCAAAGTTTGATATTCAAGTTTCAACCTGCCTAAAATTAGTGTAGGATTTTTTAAAGTAGACATTCGGCAAAGACTTTTGGCTATTTTGTAAATTCCAACAAAATTTACTCTCAAGTCTTAACTCTTAAGTCTTAGCTTAAAATGTGATGTACATCTATATCACGTGTTGCATAGTTTTGGCTTTATTTTGTTAGGCTTCCTGTATGAGTCTCAATTAACTTTAATTTTTGAAAGAAAAATACAAATGATATTGATGACACTTTATAGGATTCTCAAAAATACATGTCTAATAAAAACAAAATGAAAATAAGAGATTCATAACTTTTGTAGCAGATAACATTTTCTAACAGTGCCTTAAAGATTCATTTGGAACTTAGACTACAATTTATGCTACCAAGTGTTAAATTAAAAGAAAGAATTGCATACCTGATTGTTCCGGTTCCAAAGGTCATCATGAGTGACAGTGAACCGACTAACCGGTACGGGAAAGGATTGGGTCCAGTGCACTTGAGATCCTGACATGTGTCAAAATCTCAACGGATCCAGTGCTCCTATGCATTGGATCCAAGCTTCTCTCAACTGGTACTAGTGTTATTGTTTACTTTTTATTTTTAATTAAGGGTCCTGTTAACGAGTGCCCTTAGGGCAATGGTTAAGGAAGCATTTAATGCTTCCACTTAATACTTCCATTTAATACAAAAATAATTATTTTAATATTAAAAGTTTCGTTATTTCCCGTAAAGTGTAATCATTTAATGCTCCTTAACCATTGCCCTAAGGGCACTGGTTAACAAAATTCTTTAATTAATAAGATTTAAAAACTAGGCTTTATATTAGATGCTGAAACAGTAAAAGTACAGATGAAACCGGTGGAGGTGGTTGGAGAGAATTAATTTACCATTTAAAGTGAACCATTATCATATAAATGGAGTGTGTAAATACTCTGTCTTCTGGCATAAAACAAGGGAACACACTCCCCAGTCCCCTATGCTTTAGAACTCAACCAATAATATTAAATGAAATTGGTTTTTGTTTATTTGAAATTTGAATTAGTAAGATTGTTTTATCATTTTTGTTATTTACATTTATTTATTTTTTAAGGTTTCCCCGCAACCCATACAGGATGTATTAGACTATTAGTCTATTAGATCCTTCCGGTCCAGTTGTTCTGCATAGTTTTTGAGACTAGAAACCAGTTAAATTCTGTTTTGGAGTGGAATTTTTTATTGTAAAATTAAAAAGTGAAACTTTGATCTCATAACTCAAATATGTTTGTTCTCCAAGAATAAAATTTATTATTATTTTTTTTGAACTGAAAAACCATCTTTTAAATTGAATCTGTCACAAAGTGGTGCTTCCACCCTTAATATACTAGCGTCCTATTCAATAGTCTCAATCTGAAATCAGGTCGAGGGGTTGCGTTTATATTTTATTCCAGGGATTGCATCTTAAGTAATACGTTATATGTTGATGGAGGACTGTAGCTTCCATGTTCTAATCTATTGTCTTTGAATAATAATTTACTTGGTTCTATGCTCTATTGGCTTGTAGAAGATGGTGAGCCTTTAACTACCACATCTAATAAAAATTAAAAATTTAGGGAGAAAACATTTTTATAATAATTTTTCATAATTATTGGTATGATTTGTTGTAATTGACACATAATAAAGATGATACCATGAAAAAAAATGATATTATTCTAATCACAATAAATCATATTAACGGTTGTGAAAAATTGTGTCCTTAATATTTTAAAGGGAAAACTCTAAGGATACGTTCAAATTCGAATTTATTTTTATAACCGACTGAAGCGATTGATTGTAATTGATGGGAAACAAAAAAAAATCATAAAATCAAAACAGTGGAATTTAACCACTCACAAGAAGTTGTGAAAATGAACTGCAGCATGATTTGATTTTAGATAGATAATTTTATAGAAAAATTGGCTTGCTTGATCATTTTGTAGAAACTTAGCTTGGAAGCAAGTCAAAACTCAAAACAAATATTCGTGGCATAGGATAGGTGCTGGTGGAGTTGTCAGCACGTGTAGAGGAAAAGTTGCTTGAGAGAAACATATGATCTAATCAGTATTATTTTTCCTTTTTTTTTTACCTTCTTTTTGTTTGGTTAGGGTCTTTCTTGATTTCTGGCCCATATCCAGCCGTCAATCACGATATCTGATTTTTCCATTAGAAATTTAGAATAGCACCTTGCGTTTTTGTTGCACTGATTTTCGTTTAATAGATTTAGTTCTCTTTGTTCTTATCAAACACTTGATGATATCTAAGAATGTTCGTTTGCTTGTTTGGAATGCACACAAACATGCCTTTATTATGATACATGTGAAAAACTCCTCCTATTCCCCTGTTTTGCTTTACTTATAATTGCATGATTTGGATGGTGTTTGATTGATGGACTGAGCCGAGCTGTTGTTTTGGCCCTTGTGGTCAACTGTACGGACAAATCAAATTTTGGGGCTACACTTTTTGATTTGGCTACATAAAAGCATAGAATTAGAGGAAACGGGATAAACCAACGAAAAAGGTCGACTCATTCATTCGTGTTGATGCGGTCTATAATGCACGCCACTATGAGTAGCGTGCTAGTAGTAATCATGCGTTGTCTATTGTGAATAATGATGTTGATGGATCTAAGGAAGCAATTATGTAGCTCATGAGCTGGGTCAATGGGCTTTGACATGTTAGGTTTAGTGGTCAACAATGTAATTTCAATGTAGTTTCAGCCTTTGGAAGAGCTCTAAGTTTGATTTGGTGCAATGACTTTTACTAGGAAAGAGAAAGGTGCTAATTGTGTCTGGATTGCTTGCTTCTTTCTTTGGAAGATACATGATAAATTCAAGAAGACCATAAATTATAAACTTACTGATATAATACTAAGTGAAGATGCATTTAAAAAAGAAAAAGAAAAAAAGTTTTAGCTACATGATATAACATTTGCTTTAATAGGAAAACTTTGATGCTTCAACCCTTCCTACTTAGGCTGAAAACTAGCAAGCTAGATTTTGGGCCGAGTAATGAGGTAAAGTTGTTAGGCCCAATGTAGTATTACTTGCAGTCTTTCTGGCTAGCCCAGGCTTGACCTGGAAATTAATCCAGGCTAGAGCGTTCAAAGTTCAGTATTATTTTTTCCTTCGGACAGAATTTGGGCTGAATGCTGAGCAGGCCGTGTTTTGGGTTTAGAATTATAGTTTTGGACCTAATGCTTTATACAAAGTGCGCCTTTGCAGTGGCCAAGAGCCCATGATTCATCTAACCACCATGGACTTCACAAAGTACTCATTTTTTAGCTTCCGTTTATCTCTGTCTGAGCACTTGGACTGGGCAAAGAAACCCAGCTATTGGGTTTGGCCCTTGGGCCAATTCTAAGCACAGATATTGGATTTCTGTGACAATAATGTTAGTTGTCTGGCATAAAATGATCTGTGTAGGAGTGACTATGGGCGCAGCTCAATTATCAATAGCCCCAAAACTGTGCCTGGCTCTAAATTGTCAGTATACCCCAAGAGTCTAGACCATGAAGAAATGTGAAGGCTACTTTGGTTATTTACACTTTTCTCAAACTCTCTTATAGTTATTTAAAAAAAAAAAAAAACTATTTTATATAACTCTTCCTGGCTTTCTAATTTCTATGAACCTCCTCGTGCATTCAAGATACGGAGATAGTCCACAAATCAAATAATAGCTTACGTAGAAAAAAGAAAAAGAATTGCTCTGAAACAAAACTTCTATATTAACATTTTCGAACCAAATTTTCAAACGATTTTTATTCATGATCCAGGTGCAATGTTCTTTGCATGGTCTATGTAGAGTAGAGCATCATTCATAATCAAATTAATTATTGTCGACTAGTAGGGTCGAAGGCGTTGTTGGTCCTTCGGCTTTGGCCACCGAAGAATCTCGGAATGAGTGACAAATTTTATCTATTTGCTATTGATTGCTTGGTATAGGATAATATATAAGGCTGATTTGTGAGGGTTGGATATGAAGCAAGTATTTATAGTTATAGGAATAGGATTAATATGTAGGAGGATGGAGAAGTATCTGGTGGAACAAGAGTTGTCCAGAAACTCAAAGATATTGGCCAAGTGGCGCCATCTTTCTCCAACTCATGTATGGCTAATTGCTGAGCTAAGTGACGCGAGTTGGATATGGAGTTTTTTGTTTTTGTTTTTGATAATAATATTTTTCACAAAGAAAAAATAAATTTACAATTGTCTTTTATTTATTTTTTGTTTTAATAAGAGGGAAGGGATAGACTTTGACTCTGATAGTCAAAGCCTTAAAGGGAATGGATAAACACTCCCAAAAGTCCAAAACTGATACAAACTCTAGACCCATTTGTCTAAACCATGGGCAATTGCATTATTCCGGCCAATTAAACTATGTGGTATCGATACTCCGTTTGTAATGTTTTAATTAATGAATTCATCTAGTGTGCTTGACTCCCCACCTCGGGCATCTATTTTCCTTCACTAGCATCCATACAATAATTTAAAAAAAAAATAATTTAATACAAATTTTGGAATCCCATCAGCTATCAATTTACTTACTCTCAACTCTTTAGCATATTACGACACTAAAGTTGTTTATGAATAGCTCAAGTTCGACTCATGTAAAGGTTTTATTTATATTTTTTTTTATTTAGCAAACTAGCCAAATTCAAGGTTAAGTTTAATCTCGATTAGTAAATAAGTTAAACTCAAACATAATAATGTGTTCGTGAACAAATACATGAACATGAGACTTGTTAAATATATATAATATTTTATTTTCATATATGTAAGTTTTTAAGATATCAAATTAGTATTGTAATTTATTGATAATATAAATAGTCTATTTCATAGTAAAAATTATTTATAAATTTTTAGTATAGAAGGTTGGTAAATCTAATTTTTATAAGTTCATATACAAAAAATCAATATATCTAACTATCTCAACTAATATAATTTCAACTATAATTATTAATTATCAACATAAATTTGTGAAGAGATACAAAATTCTAGTCATGACGCTTACTATATATGGTAAAAAACAGTTAATCAAGTAGTTGCTCTAGCTTGTTTGACAATAAAATGAACCAACCTTGGACATGTATTCTAGATTGTTGATTAGTTCGAGTTCTGCGCATGTTTGAAATAAAATTAAATAAATAATCTTGAATATTTAATATTCGGCACAACTCGAATAATTTATAGTCCTAAGCATATTCCAAAAAATCACTTTTTTTGTTTTGCAATCATATGATGCCAATGAAAAGAATTGCATAGCAAATTAGCAATACTTATCAATAGCTGAAATTAAAAGTTGTAGAGTAATTTTTCATCTTGGTCATTGGTTAAAATATATTAAAAAATTAAAAAAGTAATTTTTTCATTAAACGGTTAAGATTAAATTTCACTTTTTAATGAATGATTGAGATCAAAAGAATTTTGTACTATCTTTGTCTCTCCAACCGAGAGGGGTTTGGATTCAACCCCCCACCAATGTAACAATAAAGAAGAAAGAAAGAAGAAATATAATGATTTTTATAATGATTTTTTTGTTGTTGCTAAATCTCATCAATATAATGATGAAAATAAACCAACTCACTACTTATATTATTAGTTTTAAATAAGAGTGGGAAGGCAGGTCGAACCGGTTACACACGAACTAGGGTTAGTATTAATATTTAATATGCGTACAAAATGTTCGATAGTAACGTAACGATCAGAACTAATAATTTTTAGATTCCTGTCTCGTTGTAGACTAATATAACTTTCTAGCTAGTTGAGTAACCCCACTTGCGAACACGTGTAAACAAAATATTGAGGTTAGTGTTTCTGAATTTAAAGGGAAATGATATTTTCACACTTTAAATTGTTATTTTCACATTAATATAGAAAAATGTGTCATTAAAAGACCAAATTACCCTTGTACTAAAAAAATATTTAATCTTTGATCACTTGCATTAAGGGTTTTTTGATCTTTTCAATTTATTTTAGTGTGAAATTATCACACTTGGGTGTGGAAATATTACTATTCTTTAAAAATTGCTAATAATTCTTAATCACATATATGGACAAAGAAGTACAAGTTCTGATGCCAATAGATCTCTTATGAGATTACATGACTTTATCTTGCTCCATCCATTAGAGCATCTCTAACAGACTCTCTACATTTTTCTTCACATGTAGAAAGCCACATTTTCAACTACACTCCAACAAACTCTCTATTTTATCTTTATTTTTATTAAAATAATATATATATTATTTTATTTTAACTTTTTTTTCTCTCTCTCCTCATTTCTTTTTTCTTCTTCGTTTCTCCCCTCCAGTGACCCACAGGCCACACTGCCTCTCTCCTCAATCCACCAGATCCACACCCCTCATCCAAAACCAACAAAAATCACCACAAATCTACCACTATTCTTCTAAAATCAACTCAAAATCCAACAACTCAAAAAACCCATCTCCCAAACCCATCAACCCACTCCAATCTACCAATAAAACCAAACAAAAATCATAAAAAATCCAACCAAATCACGAAACCCAGATGGAGCTCCACCCAGGCTGAGATAGCGCTCCACCCCAGGCCAAGATTGGCACTCCACACCACGCCGAGATCGGCGCTTCACCCAGGTCGAGATCGAGCTCCACCCTAGGCTGAGATCGGCACTCCACACTAGGCTGAGATCGGAGCTTCAACAAAGGAGAAAGGGCTGGAGAAAAGGGGAGAAAAAAGAAGGAAAAAAGGGGAGAGAAAGAGCTGATCGTGGAAATGAGGAGAGAAGGAAAAAAAAGAAAGAATAAAAAGTGGGGCCAGACCGGATACAATTTTTTTATTCAATGAAGAGCTACAGTAGCTTTTCATTTGTGAAAAGTTACTATAGCAATTTGGCAATTTGAAGAGTAAAATAAAGAGCTGTTAGAGTATTATTTCTTCATTTTGGCTCTTCACATTCCCAAATAGAGAGCTAAATGAAGAGTTGCTGGAGATGCTCTTAGTCCATTTCTTTAGTATTAATTAACGGTATGTTTGGATGAGAAGGAAAAAAAGAGAGTCTTAGGATACAAAATATTTTATATTTTTCTTAAGTTTAATCGAGAAAGAAAAATAAGAAGTTGAAAAATGTAGTCTATACAAATTTATTATGCCCCTATTATATAATATAATAATAAATAATTTTCTATTATTAGTTTTAATAGGAAAGACAAAGTTAAGGTTTTTATTTTTTTAAGTCAATAATAACATCTCAGATGCAAAGAAATCTTTTAACTTCGATCACTCCACCACTCTCAATTTCTTTCTCAATTGTGGGCCTTGAGAGAAAACTTCCGACCCCACATGTTTTCGCTCCTCATTTTTCTTTCATTTTCTGTCCAATGGAATAGTAGAAAGTTCTCATTTCCTCTCTCACTTTTTCGTATTTCTCTCATTTTCTCTTAAAACAAACAGGCCCTGAGGGTAAATTATATTGACATCCCTAGACATAGCAAAATTATACTTGTTATACCCGATTTTCAAAAAATAATACTTTATCTCTAAATTATCAAAACAATTGATACAATGCCCCAAAAATAATCAAATTAATTGATATTCTATCTCTAAAATAGTTGACATTCCACCCTTTCTTCAATTATTTTGATAATTTGGATTCAAAGTATCAATCCCTGAAAATAAAGAATAACAAGGAAAATTATAGAACGTTCCGAGAGTACATTAAATGCATATTCTCTCATCTCACATAAGTGGTGGGTCCCACTATATATTTAACTAGTCGTAAATCCGTGCAATGCACGGAAAAACTACTAAATATTATATTTAAAGAAATAAACTTTGTATCCAATTAAAATAAAAAACACTCAGAGATGAAAAATCCCAATACCTAATCTTGTCTCTTGCTATTTTCCCATAATTTCCTAGTCCAAAAAAATAAATAAAATAAAAGAGCAAAGCAATATATACTTATCCAAATTCAGGAGACTGAAAAACCAATTCACTTACTTTCTTTTTTCCACAATTTCACAGTAACCAAACACAAAAAGAAAGAAGAATAGCGGGTCATTTTACAATACCCACACATTTTTTGTGGGTATGCTACCCACTCAATTGTTATCATCAAATGTGATGTAGTTATCATTATATTTGACGTTATTACTATCCAATGTGATGTTGGTACTATTTAATTTTTTTATATTAAATTTAAATAAATAAATAAAAATTTAGGGTATCAAGTAATTTGATGGTAAATAGCATCATATGTGAGGTTATTACCATCATATGTGACATTGGTACTATCAATGTGACATTTTATCTATTAGAAGTACCATACCCACAAAAAAAAGGTGTGAGTATTGTACAATTACTCATATAAAGGATTCAAAGAAAAACACTTACAACAAAATTAATCTCAAAATAATTTTACCCACATCAAAACTGAAACAATCAAATACAGATTGGTTGCTAAATATTAAACACAATTTAAGATGAATTTTAAATAAAAGTTTAACATAACTTTTAAATGAATTATATCATCAGTATAGTATTTTTTAAAAATAAATAAAGAATTTTATTCTAACAGTCATTCAACACATTATATTTCACAAGCAACAAAATCTGCATATCATATGGTAACCAAATTATATTTTAACTCTACTACCAACAACTGTTCAGCAAAAAAAATCTTCTTCTTCGGCCTTCAGCAGAGCAACCAATCCTTTTATTCTCTTAATCTAATTACCTATCATCTCCTTCACTCCCTCTCTTTCTCTAGTTCAATATTTAACATCTGATTTCGGATTCTCAATTGATAATTAATTGATCAATTAACTGAGAGGTATATGCTCATTGGGTGCCTTTTGTTCTTAAAAGTTGTACTACCATAACAATAATAAAAAAGATGCAACAACCATAAAAGCTATCACAACCAAGGGGTAGGGGCCTCCCCAGAACCTGCGTACTCTTGCCACATACATATGGAGTAAAGATAACCTAAGGTCATCACTACCTTGGCTTTTCTTGTTGGTGCCAAGGTCAATCACTACTACTCCACCTATTTCTTTTATTGGCTGCCTACCTCTTCAATATTCCTTTAGATCTAACGTTGAAGATGAGTGCGAGATGTAAAGTTAGAGGAGACAGGGAGAGGGGAAGAAAAGGTCGTGGAAAACAGTCAGGCACAAAATAGAAGCTAAAGCTAAATTAAAAATAAAAAATAAAATGAGGAATGATGTGGAAAATTATGAGGACTCAAAAGTTTATGTGTCAATATGTTATGAAGTCAATCAAAAATAAAAAAAAACTTTAGTTTTACATTATAATATAAATTAGCGAGACCCATTATTTATATGAGAGGAGAAAGTACGCATTTAAGAAGTGTAATTTCACCATCGAGGGTGTCAGAAAAATTTCCACATTAAAGAGATGAGTCCACTCGAGAAGCATTGAAGCCAAGCAACATCTTCTTTCACAACAACAAAGAAGAACTATGATGGAGAACCAAATAGACACCAAAATGGAGAAGAGGAAGGGCCGGAGATTAGTACTCTTTCCATTGCCACTACAAGGCCATATAAACCCCATGCTACTGCTCGCAAGCATTCTTCACTCCAAAGGCTACTCCATCACCATCATAAACACAAACTTCAACTCTCTTAACCCTTCACACTACCCAAACTTTACTTTCCATTCCCTCCCCGATGGCTTATTGGAAAGCGAATCTTCTTCATCATCAGATCTTGTCGTTCTTATTAAACTCATCAACATCAAATGTGTAGCGCCTTTCCGGGACTGCATGGTTAAACTGTTGTCCGATGTGTCAGAGGAGCCTGTTTCTTGCTTGATCTCAGATGCTGTCTTTTACTTCACTCAAGCTGTTGCTGACAGTCTTAAGCTCCCAAGGATTGTTTTGAGGACTAGTGGTGTTTCCTCCTTCGTTGTTTTTGCTGCATTTCCACTTCTAAGGGAAAGGGGTTACCTTCCCATACAAGGTACATATGTTCTTCCTTCTCATTTATAGCTCAGAAAAACTAGGAAGGTGATCTAGCTAGATGGATCCAAGCTAATGCTAGTCTGAACATGATCCATTGTCTAAGGTAGAGGAATCACTTTTGGTTGCTAATTTTGTCTAGTGCATTTTTGTTATTTGAAACATAGTACATGTTCCAATTCAATCTCAAACTTATGAAATTGTTTCAATTTAAGACTTCTATTGATCCATTTATGTTATTCATTTTCTTTATTTTGGGTAGTATCAAAACAAATAAAAATAGGAAACCATTGATTAAACTATGCTTTTTAAGTCCCTAGAGTTTGTATATAAATCAATTTGGCTGTTATTCAAGAGCGGTAGAGAGAAAGAAAGCTCTATTTAGAAAAAGAAATTTTTCACTTAAAGTAAGAAAGTGAGGTCAGAAAATTAAGAAAGTGAGGTCAGTAACACAAAATTTTATCTATACTTAATTATTGGAATTGATTACCGTAAATGAAAAAAGAAGGTGTAACACAAAATTTTATCTATATGGGCTTCAATTACTGAAAAAGTCCTGAATTACGTAAATGAAAAAAGAAGACTATAATATACAAAATTAAAAATATACATGGGCTTCAGATTGAAAAAGTGAAACATTGTATAAACTCCAAGTTTTTTTATGAGACTATAATATACAAAATTAAAAATTTCGAATTTCCCCTGTTTTGAAACATGGTATAAACTCCAGGTTTTAGTTTTTTTATCGGAAATAATTTCCCCAGTTAGATATTAATTTGTATTTTAGAGACAAAAGTATAGTTTAGGTTTTATTTTTGCTTCGGAAATATCAGTTAGATATTAATTTGTATCTAAAACTTCAAGGACCATGAATGGACATAATGATAAAAATTAGAAAATTTTAAATTTCAAGGACCAAAATAGACTTAAGAATAAATAAACTTGAATAAATTTTTTTTTTTGAAATATGATAGATCTAAATCACACACACGTATATTTTGAAGTTATCGGGAATCGAACCCACACCCTCATAGAGGGGGTTTTTTTGGGAAGGGGATTATCACTTGGGCCGAATATCCAAGTGACAAGAATAAATAACTTCAATGCTGACTTGAAGCATATTTTTCATCATTGGCACAGAAACTGTGAAGCCACCAAAGTTTTTTTTTGTAGCCACATTATCCTTCCACATGTTAGAATGACATCAAACTCAAATTAGCTTAGACTGCAATTGTTAAGAGTTAAGACTAATGGATCTTTGGAAGTTATTGAGGGCAAACTGCAAATTGTTCATTCACATTGAAAACAGTATTTTTTGCTAAATTAAATTGATTGAGCGGTCATAGCACAAATTTTCATTGCTTTTGCTTAGCTCCAAATTGTTGAGGACATAAGATTGAGTTATAAATGGACTTTTTTTTTTTTTTTAGAAAAACTTATAAATGGATTTAGAGAGAGCTATTATGTTAGCGTAAATTAGTGCTTAGCAAGTTAATGTATATGCCACTTTCTTGTATATCTTTGATGATTTAATTTATCTTGTTTTGTTTGTTTTTCTTTTTTGGCTATTGTGCCCTGTATCCCCTGTTCTTAAGGGTCTAATTTCCTAGCTTGGGTGCTTCAATAAAGTCATTTACTTATAAAAAAATGCCACTTTTTTGTTATCAGATTCTCAATTAGAAGAGCCAGTCGCAGAGTTTCCACCTCTGAAAGTCAAAGACCTCCCAATGATCAACACCGTGAACTCTGAGTCATATAATGAAATTGTAGCTGGCATGATCAATGAAAGCAAGGCCTCTTCAGGAATCATTTGGAACTCTTTTGAAGACCTTGAGCAATCTGCAATTGACACTATACGCCAAGATTTTCAAATCCCAATCTTCCCAATAGGCCCATTTCACAAATACTATCCAGCCTCTACTTCAAGTAGCTTATTAACCCAGGACCAAAGTTCCATTTCCTGGCTAGACAAACAAGCACCTAAATCCGTTATCTATGCAAGCTTTGGGAGCATAGCAGCCTTAAGTGAAGCCCAATTTTTGGAGATAGCTTGGGGGCTAGCCAATAGCAATCAGCCCTTCTTGTGGGTGGTTCGACCTGGTTTAGTCCGTGGCTCAGAATGGCTTGAACCATTGCCAAGTGAGTTCCTAGAGACATTGAATGGAAAGGGCCATATTATCAAATGGGCTCCTCAGCAGGAAGTTTTGGCCCACCCAGCTGTGGGTGCATTTTGGACTCACACTGGTTGGAATTCAACATTGGAGAGTATTTGTGAAGGGGTCCCTATGATTTGTATGCCTTGTTTCACTGATCAAAAGGTAAATGCCAAGTACATTAGCCAAGTTTGGAAGATTGGTTTACAGCTTGAGAATGAATTGGACAGAGGGGAGATAGAGAGGAGCATTAGAGGACTAATGGTGGAGAAAGAAGGGGAGGAGATTAGGGAAAGAATTTCAAAGTTAAAGGACAAGGCAAATTTTTGCTTGCAACAAGGTGGTTCTTCACTAAAATCCCTGGACAACTTGGTTAGTCTCATATCTAAACTAGAATCATTTGTGTTCCAATCTCAGTGACACCGGTGGGCTTTGGACTTATGTGGTTTAAGGCATTTGAAGGGTCCACAAGAGTTTCACTCGTCTTTTTGTGACAATTTTCTGTCCAATCTTTACTCAATAAGTCAATATGCGTGATTTAATTGTAAACTTTTGACTAGGAAAACCATCTTTGTTCCCTCTATATGAATAACTGTGAAATCAATGTGAATTAATATTTTAGCAGAAGTGATGGGCGCTGTACAAATGCTACACACTATTTTTTATTTTTATATATTTTCTGTCCAAATTCTATTTATTTATAAAATTAGATAAATTTTATCCATGGTATTGTAGTACATCAGAGTCCAGTTTATTTACACACACAGTATATATACTTTACTGGACTAAATGGTAGGCTATTTCCTTTCTATACCATCCACATCTTTTACATACCTAGCTAAAATGGGGCAGCCTTGTTCCGCTTGCATCGTCAAATATGTCCCCCGCCGACAGGTTTGGTAGACTAAATAAAGAAGTGAGGGCTTTTATTGTCACCAAAGAGACACACTCAAATATAATCTGCTGCACTCCCACGTTCCTAACAAAGATGGCCCAAGTTACTGCCATACAGCTAAAAAATTAAAACAAAAGTTGTACACTTTGGAGAACTGAACCAATGGGTCATTGCATCATTGGCAATGGCAAGTTGTGAAGTTATATGCTTATCATATTCACCTACTTTCATGAATTCGTTGGTTGGAGCGTACAACTGGCGCATTCAACATATTATACTTGCAACGAGGGTACGAGACCCCCCAAATATTTGCCAGTAATGCATTTCCCTTTCACCTAAAAAAAAAAAAAACATATTATACTTGGCATCCCAAGAGTCACTTGTTTCAAACTAGGCAGGAATTTAAAGTCATCGATAAGCACATTTAGACTTCACGCCCTTTTATATAAGCAAATCACATTAAACATGTTCAAGATTTTAAGCAAAGGTCATTTTCATCCCAATCCCCCCTCATCTAATTTGGCCAAAATACTAATTTTGTTATTTTAATTTTCATCCAAATCCCTCACTTAGTCAAAATACTAATTTCAGTTCTCAAACCATGTACCGAGTGAGCATAGGAAGCGTAACATTAAACATTTTCCAAATTTTAAAGTTTAAATAATAAGATAATCAATAGTTCAATGATCAAAATCATTATTTCACCTCAATTACACTTGTACATTTTTGGGTGAAGTTTTGGTCTAGTGTTTCAGTGTATTAGACCAAACATGATGGGATACACGTTCCTTTTAGCTATGTGTCACAATAGTATTTAGTCTAATGCATAAGCCAAACCTTATTTAAGTACGTGCAACTTCTTACTTCTTACTTCAAAGTGAAGAATCACAAAAGCAAGCAGGAAAGATAGTTCAACTTCCATTTCCATGGAGAACACAAGAGAGATCCATATGCAACATAAAAATGGCCGCCGATTGATACTTTTCCCACTTCCTTTGCAAGGCCACATAAACCCCATGCTTCAACTAGCAAACATCCTCTATAGCAAAGGCTTTTCTATCACCATCATCCACACACAATTCAACTCTCCCAATTCTAATAACTATCCTCATTTCACCTTCCATTCCATTCCAGACGGCTTGTTGAAAAGTGAAGCTTCCATTTCAGATGTTATAGCGCTCCTCACACTCCTCAATGTCAATTGTGTCACTCCCTTTCGTGATTGCTTAGCTAAGTTATTAACTGATGTCTCCAAGGAGTCTGTTGCATGCTTAATCACGGATGCTGTTTGGCACTTCACTCAAGCTGTGGCTGAAGCCCTCAAGATCAAAAGAATTGTGTTACGGACAAGCAATCTCTCCTCATTTCTTGCTTTTGTTGCCTTACCACGTCTTCGTGAAAAGGGTTACCTCCCCATACAAGGTGCAGTAACTCTGTTGTGAGTTATTACATTAATTATTGTTAAGTTTTAAGTTCTTAACCCTTCATCATTTCTTAACCGTTTAATTTTTTGTTTTAAAAAGGAGTAATGCTACGGACACGATATTTTCACAATAATTTCACGATAATACTAAGTTAGCAGGTATTTATTAATATTGTTGTGAACATGTTATATCCGTAGCCTTATTGTTTAAGAAATAGTTTTTCGTGATGTTAGAATAAGTGATTTTTCATTTTTGTTCAAATCTTGTCTCCACTCTATATGTCTCAAAAGTTTGGACCACACTAATTTAAGTAACAGTTTTTGAATAGTCATATTGTGTTACCTCTTCAACATTGAAATGGTTATTACCTAGCTACTAGTGCCTCTGTTCCAGTCAGCCTTCAATTGGATCTTTATGATCACATCGAAAAATTTCAGTTTGGGTCTTTATGATCACATGGTTTCTTCCATGGGAATCTGAAATGTCTTTATCCTCTTTGTTTGCATCCGTAGCTGTCATCTTCCCCACATATTGTTAATAGTTTCCTTCATCATTAAACAAGAACTTTGGTTTAATACAAATAGTACATATGCAAGCGCCATATCCTTTCTTTTATCTTTCTTATATAATAAGAAACTATACTCAATCCACTTCAACATTCTATTTATTTCTAGTGTTTCATTTTACATTGCACTAATTACAGTATTAGTCTGTCATGTGTCTGATTTTTATTTATTTATTTATTTTATGAACTTTGGTTATTTTATTAAAAAAAGGCATATGACAGATTGTGATTGGCGAAACATAAAGAATAATATTAAAAACAGGACAAATGAATTTGATTTCTTTATCTCTATGCATTTATTTATCTTTTAAAGTATGTTATGACTTATGACCCCTAATGTAAATGAATGAGAATGAAAGATTCGAATGAGTGACCTACCAAGCATTAAGAGGGCTTCTACTTTTCTGGTATGTATTGATGAGATTAGGTACATATCATAATCATTCAAATAAATCTACAAATTTGGCCAAAAAAATATATAATTAAATCTACAATAATTTTGATAGACATCTTTTAGTTTTGATTTGAATTTAAATGTGGACTGAAATGGGTGTATTAGCGAAAATGGAGCATGATCTTCTTTTTTTTTGAGAATCTATTTGTAAATAGTAAAAAACAGCAATTAATATTATTTTCACATTGTTATCTTTTGTATAAGACAGTAAATATTTTAAATTATTACAAAATTACACCAATATATGTGAAAATAGGTGAGGGTTGCTATATTATCATAATTTTGTCTATTTATATATTCGGAAATTCTTTGGTTCCTTCACATTACGGGACCGTCCGTAAGGGGTGTCATTTGTAATAATATGTCTAATTATTTCGTGTACTGTCTTCCAAGCACAAATCAATTAATAAGCGAAGGAGTAAATGAGTAATAGCCAATTTTTTTTTTTCCCCTCATTTCTCAGAATCTCGATTAGAGGAACCAGTGCAAGAGCTTCCGCCACTGAAAGTGAAGGATATTCCGGTGATTAATACACGCAATACAGAGGACCAATATCAACTATTGTCTGGCATGGTAAAAGAAACAAGGGCCTCTTCTGGACTCATTTGGAACACAATTGAAGAACTTGAACCATTAGATTTGACCACGTGTCGCCAGGACTTTCCAATCCCAACCTTTCTAATAGGCCCATTTCACAAGTGCTTTCCAGCCTCTTCAAGTAGCTTACTAACACAAGACCAAAGCTCAATTTCTTGGTTAAACACTCAAGCACCTAAATCCGTAATCTATGTGAGCTTTGGAAGCATTGCAGCAATAAATGAGGCTCAATTTTTGGAAATAGCTTGGGGCTTAGCCGATAGTAGCCAACCCTTCTTGTGGGCGGTTCGACCAGGATTAGTCCGTGATTCAGAATGGCTCGAATCATTGCCTAATGGGTTCCTAGAAAATTTGAATGGAAGAGGCCATATTGTGAAATGGGCTCCTCAACAAGAAGTGCTGGCCCATCCTGCCACTGGTGGATTTTGGACACACAATGGATGGAATTCCACGTTGGAGAGTATATGCGAAGGAGTTCCAATGATTTGTCAGCCTTGTTTCGGTGATCAATTTGTGAATGCTAGACATGTGAGCCATGTTTGGGAAGTTGGGGTGCATTTGGAGAATAAGATAGAAAGAGTGGAGATAGCAAGGGCAATTAGAAGACTAATGGTGGAGGCAGATGGGAAGGAGATTAGAGAGAGAATTATGCATTTGAAGGAATTGGTTGATGATTGTCTAAAGCAAGGGGGTTCTTCGTACCAATCGCTAGAGAACTTAACTAGTTATATATTATCATTTTAGTCCTTCAATCTATAAATTTCTGTTTTTTCAATCCTCAATAAATGCTTGATTGTTTATTTTAGTCTACTTGATCATTTCCAATTCAATCCATGGATCATTTGAGCCTAGCTAGTTTTTTTGATTTAGCCCCTGACTGACCCAAATTATGTTTAGTAGGGAAAATATTATGTACATCATCTTGTACTTGTAATCACTCTAATCACTAAGGAGGCGTTTGGTTCGCTTGATCTTAGATTATACCGTAATGTAACATTCCTATAATCCTTGAATCATGGAATCACATCAAGGGAATGTTGGATTATGATGTTTGGTTCATTAATTACATCCCCTTCACATTCCAAGAATGTAACATTCTAATGTTTGTTTGGTTGTATCACATTTCTAAGATTCATTACAATTTTTTATAATGAATTCCAAAAGTACCCTTGTGTATAACATATAATACCCTAACATTAATATCTTTCATATAACTATTAAAAAATAATTCATATAGCTATAAAAAAAAATTATATAACTGTAAAAAAAATAATAATAATAAAAATAAAAAATCATTTAATTATTAAAATGACTAAAATAACCCATAATACCTATAACTATTAAAAGGAGGGTGAATAAAATTCATTAAACTAATTCTCAAAGTTACCTAAAAAAAATATTCTAAATTATAAGTAAGCAACTAAGTTATTCTAAAAATATAACTAATAACTAGAATACACATAAAGTGTCATTAATAGAAATAAATTGGTCTACAAATAGTTCCAATCTATTCATGTACTTAACTACAATATTAGAAAAGAGAGGGAAAGAGACAAAAGAAGAAATAATGTTGGTTTTCATGAGTACACCAAGCAAAGCTTTACATAACTAAAGCCTCTTTTGAAGCAAGCTGTACACATACAACTTCTTGAAATGCCCTCCCAATGTGAAAAAATAATCAGTCTTGTTGCAATCAGCAGTAATAATCCCTCCAACTTTCACAATTTCTTCATCAGTCAAGCCCCCTCTAGCAAAAATAAGCTCCTCATGTACTTTCATTCTTCTATCTGCCCCATCTGCCTCATGCTTAAAAGTTTCAGCAAGTTTCTTCATACTTTCAGTGGCTCCTTCATAAACTTTACCCATATTACTCAGGTTATCCACTAATTGCATAAACACAGGATCACTTTTCTTTCCTTTCTTCCTCTTGGTTGATGTTGATGTTGAAGTACCAGATGGGTTATCTGATGATCTAGCTATTGGTGGACCTTGTGTGCTTGCAAGAGATGCAGCTACTGGTGGACCTTGTGTGCTTGCAAGTGAGTCATTAGTATCATACAAATCTTCATTCTCTTCAGCTTCCTCCCTGTCAACAGTTTGCGCCGTATCAGAAGGACCTTCGGCACTAAACCCAGTTGCTCTATCTTTCCCAGATGCTCAAGTTTCCAAGAGTAATAAAAAATCAGGCAATCCTATAGCTCCAAAGTAAACTATTGGTGTAACTTCTAGCCATATGGCTATTATTCCATTCCTTTAAAAACTTCTCTGATTATCCATAAAAAGATCACCTTAATGTCCATAAATTTGTTGCAAGCAGCCCAAAAATGGTGAGCTCATTCGCAAATAGAATGAAGTGTACCAACCAGACAATAACCCTAAGGTTAAAACAGAAAGTCCAAAAGTGAGGTATATGAGAAAGCTCAAAAGGGACTTTGAGCCCCACACTGCAATGACATTATAAACATTACTTCTCCAACTAGCATAAGCAATGACGCAATTCAATAAAATCTAATAATTCAACATCTGAGTGGAATAGGAGCCACCTCAAAATTCTTCAAATTCAACAATGACCAGCAATTATGACATTTTCTAATGATAATATGTTCTTTGTGTGATTGGAACTATGTTCTTTTTTTTTTTTTTTCCTAATGATAATAAGAAAATTATGATTGCAAATACACTCTTTTATTTGGCAGGGATCAACACTATTTCAGTTTTTTTTTTTTGGCCTTAACCCATACTCTGTTTCCTACTCAAGCCTACAATTTGAACCCATATTCTGTGCAGCTAAACTAGTGCTGTCTAATGTTAATCCATAGTGCATGAGTGGTGCATGTTAATCCATATCACCCAAGAAATTACTGCTTGTATTTGGGCTCATTTGTGGGCATTCCACCACGGAAACCAGTTTGCCTTGAGATGCAATGTGGATAAGCTGGTCATAGAATCCAACTCTCACATGCTTGATAATATTTTAACAGAGAAACAACTTATCAAAAAAAAGAACCAAATATTTTAACCCCACCTTACCACTTGACCAAGACTTGAAAATATTGACATTAGTTCATTTCTCAGAAATTCCGTCAACTAAGCTGGCTTCCCACTAAACTCAATGATTTCAAACCCTTTATCTCACACAATCTGTCTCCAAAATAGCTAAGATCCTAACAGCCCTAACAACAAGCAAAGAAGGCTCCATGACCACCTGAAAATTGGGTATACTGGTGATGAAATACCCAAAAGCCCAAAAACCCAATCCACCTCTCAAAATCACCAAATTTGGACCCTATCCAAACCACCTCCAGAATAATCCATTAAAAACACCAATGTCAAATATATATTTTTTAAAAACAGGTTAGAAATCGGCACAATAAGAGAAGGAAAGGAAATTAATAAGAAAGAAGAAACAACAAAAAGTTTATTTGGGCATTCATCACTCGTACCTCCCAAAGATCATAAACAGTAAACACTGATTCTGAAGCAGAAAAAAACACAAAAATAGACATCATTATATTTACTCTCCAAGGAAATCACTCAATGAAGAAAATCATAAACCCATTACCGACAAAAAAAAAAATCCAACGACCCACTTATGGAGAAAATAGAAGCCACCAAACACATAAACCCATTACCGACATAAACCCCAAAAAATCATCACCCTAGGAGCCAACGACCCACTTTATTGCCATCAAATCACCATCGCCCAATATTAGGAAAGATTATTTCCTACACTTCCTTTATACTTCTCCATAAACGTAAAGTTTCCAAGCAATAATTCCACTCAAAAAACCACCAAATCAGATAGCATATAGAACCACCTCACATTACCGATGTTATATGCAGAAAACGAAGGAAAGCAAAAAAAAATTTGAGAATCGAGAACTTACCGATGAAAGCTTCGGTGTCTGGAAGTTAAATGGCGATGATTCCGGCGAGACTCCGACGATCAAGCACCATTAAAACCGCATGATGAGCCATTGCTAGAGAGAGAGAGGCAGAGAGTCATATGCTAGAGAGAGGCAGAGACGGCTAGGGTTGGGAGAGTTTGAAAAAAATTATAACAGTGGCAAGTTTGGTAAATAAGAGTGATTGGGCTGGACAATTTTGTCAACAACATAAATTTTGCCCAAATTTGCACATCACGCGTGTTTTCAAAGAGATGGAATGTGAGATTCTTCTAATGTAATAAGGTAATCTCATTACACTAATTTTGGATGATGTGATTACTTTTGTAATGTTACATTACAGATATTTAAGCGAACCAAACACCGTGATGTTCCATATCACGCTAATGTTATTACGATCACAGGTATATCACGCGAACCAAACCCCCCCTAAGGGTTAGTGATTCAATGATAAAATGATAAAAGGAGTGTTTTCACGATTTAATCATCACCTATTTTTTTTTCTTTTTAATTATTGTATTTGCTTATGCACATCTTATTAAATTTCATTTTTTTTCAATTAACAAATCAATAAAAAATCTAATACAATTGCACACTTATTTTCCAATAATGGTTTCCTACATGTGTACAAGGATGTTTAAAATCCCTCATGATAGAAATGCCATTCTTTGTCATACCAAAACCGTTTAATCTGCTCCCACGCTCATAGACCTTATGTCCTTGATCAAATGGTCCAAATTACAATAAGAGAAGCCACCTTTATTCACACTTTCTCTTGCCAACCTAGCCATCTCATCTGCTGATCTCGCAAACTCCTCTCTCCTCTCCACCATGAGATCATTCACCATCTTTTCTACAATGTCTCTATCACAAACATCCTTCATGTCTAACCCTAGTTTCCAAACCTCACTTACAAACCTACTATTCACTTGCTGATCAACAAAGTAAGGCCAACAAATCATGGGCACCCCAACCACTATACTTTCTAAGGTTGAGTTCCATCTAGTGTGAGTCAAAAACCCACCTATTGCCTGGTGAACCAGGACCTCCTCTTACCCTCTTTCTTTTGTCCCCTCCACCAGCTCCGTTGGAACCTCATTCTCATTGTACTTTTCGGCAACCAAGTCAGGCTGTAAGACCCATAAAAACTGCTTTTTGCTATTCACCAAAGCGTACCAAAACTCCATGAGCTGTTCCTTTGTAATAATTGTAATGCTTCCAAAGCTCACATAGATTACAGACTTCAATGGTTGAGCATTGAGCCATGTCACGCAGTTCATGTCTACTTCAAAGAGGCTATTCGAAGACTCATGAGATTGGAATGGTGACGGGTTGGCTACGAGTTGGGATTTTAGGTGCGCGTGGAGGGGTCCAATGGTGTAGATTGTGGAACAACAAGTGCGAATGTGGGAGAGTATAGGTCCTTCTAGGTCTCCAAACGTGTTAAGTATGAGGGCACGTGTTTGAGGGGTCCTTTGAGTCTCAAAAATACCGCCACAGAGATTCCTGTCATTCAAGTCACTAACTCGGAAAAAACTTGGGAGGTCTCGGCAATGAAGAAAACTTTCCATGCCAGGCATAGTTGTTATCAAGCGGTCCATGTCCTCATTTCCTAGAGTTTTTAACGTGTATTCATTAGTTTAAGGAAAATTGTTTGTGCACACCACTAATCCATAGATCTCCTTGTGCACATTACATGCGAATATCCAGAAATTGTCTATTATAATATCCCAAAATCATGTGTTGTGTTGAAATTATGAATAATAATGTCTAGGAATTGTGGAGGTGTGTATTAGATATGTGCACAAATTACTACCCTTTTCATAACTTTTTTTCTTCTACCGATTATTGACATGAGCTATTGTGATTGGTGTATAATAAAAGTGGTGCTAGTATTGAACTTGTATGGAAATTGATGTTACTCTAATCATAACTTACCACTTTAACAAGTTGTAAACATTTTCGTATCTCTAAGTCATGGAAAATTTACCTAATAAGAGATGTAACTCTTTAAATAGCTTTCCTAAGTTTCCTAAGATGGTATTTTGAATTCTAGCTACCTCACCAAAATTGCTATTTTTTTACAACATATAATATAGCTTATATAAGGATCATATCTTGTGTGCATAATGTTATTTGCATAGAGTAATCCATGAATTCATTTCAATTTTAAATTTCGTATTAAAAATATTTGTGATAAATAAGGGAGATTAAAATTGTCTTTTGTACTTGTCACTTGTCATTATCCTTTTTGTCATTTTGTGCACAGGCATGTGTATTGTGAAAGAGCTGAATTAATGTAAAGCATATTTGTCTTATTGCAATCGGAGGAAGAAAAAACAATTAAACTAATGTTTTAGTTCAGTTATATAAGCTAATTATCAAAAAAAAAAAAAAAAAAAAAAAATCAGCTAAGCGTAATTGAGTTTTCATTTTCTTATGAACAATAAATTAAGAATAAGTTTAAAGTCACACAAAATTTTATATGTGTGATTGATAAATAATAAAATAATGTGAATAGATGAAATGTAATAAAATAAGCTTGCAAATGAAATGTCGGAAAATTATATAATACTCCAAGAGCATACATGTAAAAGTTACCTGGGAAGGTCGCCAGCTTTAATGATATCAGGAAAAGAAAAATAAGCCCAAAAGCAGCTGGCACTGAGGGTTTGAAAATAAATTATTGGAATCTCAAGCTCTTCGGCAATATCACTGGTAAAAGCGCCAATGAATCCATCCACTATGATGCAAGTCAAGGAAGGCCAATTGTTGGAGCTGAGTTGATTTGGAGAGCCCAGCATTTCCTTAAGAAGGAGCTTGGTTTTCAAATTTAACGAGTCAAATAACTCGGGCAATCGGTCACCTGATCGTGGGTGGTCAGCAGGAAGGCCATCAGAGATGGTCTTGAATTGGAACCCTGGATAGGAGCTAAAACGGAATATCGGTGTAACGGACAAGACGATTTTGGATGAAATCGGTGTTGAGGAAGGTGACATGAAGGCCAGCAATGCTAAGAAGCTCAGCTAGCTTCAGCATGAAGTTCACATGTCCCTGCGCTGGTAAGGGAAATATTAGAACATGGGCAGGAGCTTGTAGCAATTGTTGTTCCATATCAACTTTAGGTTTATGGATTTTTCTTCTCACTTTTCTTTGTGACCCTCCTTTTATCACCAAGTGCTTACTCGAGTAATATAGGGAAATAATATTTTCTACAATGGGATATGTGTCCTAACGTCAACCGTTAAAGATTCTTTTTAAATTCATTTCTGTAGGGTCTGGAGCCGGCTTTATGAGGAGCAGGAAAAAAATCATCTCGATTTTCTGTCAGGAGTCCAGATAGATAATATAGGCTTGGATAAGGTTTGGTTATTTGTATTAAGTTTGTTATAACTTAGTTTAAAAGATTATTTATATGTATTATTTAAAGAAGTCATATGATTTATTAAATAGGTCATATGATTAAAGTACACGTAGATGATCTTATTAATTGATATGTAGTGAATTATAATATGTTTGTAACCAAAATCTGTCCTATAGACTATACTACTCCTCCCCCGACTACTTTTTTTTTTTTTTTTTTTGGCGCCTAACAGCCCTAACCCACTCCTGCATCAGATATTTTTGTCTATAATATAAGAGTAATGCTAGAGGTACTATTAATTTTAAGATAAAGTTTGGTTACAAACTAGTTTGTAATCAGTTTGCTACAATCCATTATGTGACAACTTATAAAACCATCCACATGTATTGTTTAAAAAAGTCACATGATTCATTAAATAGGTTATGTGATTAAAGTACATGTTGATGATCTTATAAGTTGACACGTAGTAGATTGTAGCAAATTGGTTACAAACTGGTTTGTAACAAACTCTATCCAATTTTACAACCAAAGCTATACAAATTGACATGGCATGGTGACACGTATGCAAATAAAACACTGAAATGACAGGTCAGCTTTATTTGAAAATTCATAAAAGATTTAAAATAACTTCAAAGTCAAAACCTTAAAAACAGAAGAAGAAAAAATCCCCAAATATGGTCGTTTCTCACTGCTACCCAACCACCATTGCCACCCAAATTTCAAATTAAATGAAATCAAAACCAATTAATAATAAGAAAAAGCAAAAAGATGCGAAGCAAAATAGCCAATAGATTTGAAGGAAAATGACACAGATCCACAATCACAAAAATAGTTAAAAAGCCAATTAACCCCAGTGATATTAATATGAGCTAATGCCATTCTTTTATGTTATGGGCCTTTTCTCTCTCTTTTTTTTTTTCTCCACACCCACAACCACTTTTGGCCAGAGTTGAACATGCATTAGATGGATCCCTGGCGCCACACCGCCATACATAAATCCCAGCCACAAATAGGAAAATCCTCCATACACAAACATAAATCCCAACCAATCTCTGCTTCATCTTGTGGTACCTTTTGGGACCGGTCTTGAGCCCATCTCAGCAACAGATATACTTGAAACCGGAACGAGAACGAGAGGAGATGGCGCTGTAACAATTGGTGATGCCGACGGTGAGAACAAAGAGTAGATCGGCGCGGTAGGAGATGAGGAATTTTATGTTTTTGGGTTTTTTAAGTTTTTAAAATTAATTATCTAAAAATCTGACATGTCAATTAGTCTTTTAAATATCACATCAGTTTATAAATGTTTGGTAGTTAAATTTATAGTATCTCTAGCATTATTCTTAAAATAATATTATATTATTCTATGCACAAATTAAAATAAAGCTGTAAGTGATGAAAAGAGTGAAAGAAAATTGTTTGTCTTTGCACTTATAATGTATGAACGAAGAATCCAAAGTAATCATTTTGTTTTAAACACTTTTTTATTTTGTCGTAATTTTGATCTTTGTTTTATTGGTCACATTTTTTGATCAATAATATTGGTCACGTTTTGCTTCCTCCTTGCCACGAATTATAACGAAGAAACGTCTGGGCATTGCATGCCTTGAAAGACTTTACACGTCGGGCCCTTGATAGCCAGATGACTTATTCATGGTACATTTTATCTTATTTGGTGGCATCGTGTGGCTATGAAACCAATTAACCAAACATCGTAGAGCATATGGAAGAGTTGGGACAAGACGTACCGATTCCCAGCCCAGCCACAAAGATGAATCCAGCTGGAAGATATATGACTAAGAGCACTCACATTAGGTTCCTCAAAATTTTTGTTAATTGGGTTCTAAAAAACTCACTTTTACCTATTTAGCTAAAGCATCATTACACTAGACTCCCTATTTTAACTTTACTATTCCATTTTTTAATATATTTATTTTTTTCACAACTCCCAAAATACCAACTTTTCCTAATTTTTTTTCTCTCTCTCCCTCTGTTCCGTTCCCTTCTTTTTTTTTTCTTTTCTTTTCTTTTTTTCCCCCCACCCACACCACCCACGTACCACACCTTCTCTTTTTTTCTTTTTCTTTTTTCTTTCCTTTTTCTTCCCCACCACCCACGTACCCCCTCCCTTTTCTCTCCTTTCCTCCCCAGATCATCCCCCTCCCTTAATTTTCTTTCCTTTTTCCTTCTAACTTTCTTTCTCTCATTTTCTTCTCTCAGCGGTGCTTTTTTTTTTCTTTTTCTTTCTAACTAGGTAGTGCTTGTTCGAACCCAGGCGGTGCGCGATCGAAGCCGAGAGGCTCGCGATTTTGGCTTGATGGGTATGGAGCTCGATCGAACCCCAATGGGTTTGTTTGTTCAAATCCCGATCATCGTTTTGGAGCTCTCACTCTCTCAAATCTGTGATCTGGGTTTCGGTCAAGGGTTAAGCTTTTGATTTTTTTTTTTTGGTTTGTGGGTTTTTGTTTGGGTATTGAAGATTTAGATCTGTATAGTGTTTGTGTTGTTGGTATTGTTGTGTTGTTTTTTCAGTTATTATTGGCGCGGGGGACAGCTTGCAAGAGAGAGAAAAAAGTCTTTTTTAATTCGGTGAGGAGTGAACAGTAGCTCCCTCGTTTGGGCGAGCTACTGTTCAACCGCTCCACTTTTTCTCCCGTTTGAGGAGTCTGATGTGAGCAGTTTTGGGCTGTTTTCACTGGTTTTCGCTGGTTTTCATCCGAATAAGGACCCTAGTACGAGTGCTCTAACCTAATGTATATTTTCATGCTTGTTATGGTGAAGTTGTGGGTAAAAACAAATGTTGATACAAGTGCAACGAAATGAGTGGAGAAGAAATGGCTTAATTTATCCCACCGATTCATTTTTAGTCAAAGACTAAATGTTATGTTTGGATAGAAGAGAATGAGAGAGGAGTAAAGGTAAGAGGATGTGAGTAGTTTAATAAACCTTGTTTAGAAGTTTTTTTAAGGCTTCGTTTGGGAGTTTAGAGGGGAATGGAATAGAATGGAATGAATAAATTATAAGGGAATGGAATAGAATGGAATGGAATGGAATGAATTTAATGAATAAAATGGAATGGAATGCAATAGAATGGAATGGAATGGAATAGAATGAAATGGAATGAAATGAAACTAAGTAATCTTGTTTGGATGTTTTAAAATAGAGGAATGGAATGGAATGGAATGTAAGTAACTTTGTTTGGGAGTAATATTAGAAGGAATGGAAATGAATCATTTTATAACAATATTACTATAATACCCTTTATTTTTATAAAATGTAGGATTAATCTATAGAATAATACTATAGAATTATCACACCATATATGACACCTTGTGGTGTCACAATAATATTATAGAAATACCATGGGAGTTTATTTCTATTTTTCTGGCCCTTGCTAACAGAGAAAGAAACCAGTACAGGACAACAGGTGGTATAAAATCCGCTTAATTATAAACAAGTACAAAATCTAAGCAATATAAACTAAAATATAATCCCAATAAATGGAAATTCGAGATTCATTGTCCACAAAATAAACTTTTAAAAGAAAATTGACATTGTTAAAGGTCCATGCATGGTCATTTAGAAATACAATATTATAGAAATACCATGAAAACTGAGGAAAATAAAAGGTCAAATCTATAAGGATAATTTAGGATTTTACAAAAATACTAAGGGCATTTTGGGACGTTTGGTGAAAAAATCATTAAACCTAAATCCATTCCCTCCTATTCCTCCCAATTTTGGGAGGAATGAAAATTTGGGATTTGGAGGGAATAGGGAGGAATGAGTGTTCCATTCCATTCCCCTCACTTAAACTTCCAAACAAGGGAATGGTCTTTCCATTCTATTCCATTCCCTCCTACTTAAACTTCCAAACAGGGGAAAGGAAAGAATATTCTTAAAATATTCTTATTTTTACATTCCATTCCATTCCATTCCTTTCCCCCCTCCCAAACGGAGTGTAAGTGAAATATTGTGGAGGACGTATTGAAATGAAATAGTTGGATTTTCCCTTCTATTAATTAAACACACACACAAACCAATTAGACACTAACTAAGAACCAACCATTAATTTATCATCACCATCATCTCTAAACAGAAAATCCATCCCATTTTATAGCTCTTAGCTTAAACACATAACATAAAATTATTTCCACACTTCCCTCACTTCACTTCAACTCATTAAAATCTATTCTTAAGCAAGACAAAAGGCACTCATTGACTAGACCCATATCCTTCTAAGTTCATGATCAACAATGGGACTTCGCCAATTCATCCTCGTGCACAGTTGGTCACACTCTCTCTCTCTTCATTCACAGTCAAAATGTTCCCTTTGAACCAAAGTTCTATGGCTGAACTTGTACTAGTTTACGATTATTGGACTTGTATCATTTTACTAATATCTTACAGTACTTGGACTTATAAACGGCTTTTATTGATTGGTTTGTGATAAGTTAATGTTTTCTATCTTTGAATTTGCAATTGTTTTAATTGATAAATGCGGGTTAATTAACTATTACTTTACTATTGGATTTTGTAGGGTAAGGCGAGAAGCAAACAATGTGGTTCATTGTTTGGTCAAGTTTGCTTCTTTGCGCAATCTCTCTTTTTGTTGTAATAATATATAGCTTACTCATTCCTTCTGTTTTAGAGGCCTGATTGAGTGATGCTTTCTCTGCTTCCGGTTTTTTAATGAAAATTCATTTAGCAAAAAAAGAGTTCCAATGTACTGTTCTTTTATTGCTACACGCGTATTGCTTCATTGGTACTTCACCAGTACTGAATGCATACTGCTTTAATAATCTTATATTTTAAAAAAAGATTAAGTAAAAAAAAAAAATTTATTTTTCTTTTTGATAGATACGATAAGATTTGAACCTATGGCGTTCGCTCCATGATGATTGCTATTTATCATCAGGTCAAGACACCGATTGGTTTTTGGTGTAGGCAGAATTTGAACTCATGTCCCTTATGTGACGACAAGAAATTTTACCAGTTGAGCTGATTGAAACCCACAAAACAAACAAAAGTAAATAACTGCAAATTTTTAATAAAGTTTGTAGACGAAAATGACAAAAAATATAGTTTAGGTACAAAAATGACAATTCACCCAAATTTATAGTGTAATTTGGATTGTAGACCCAAAAAAAAAAAATCAGCAACAACTACATAATTATGCTTGTCAAATTAGTTTGAATCCGTTTGATAAAGAAAAGAAAAATATTTAATGCAAATTGAGCGATATCAACATATGTTACTATGCTTGTCAATTACTTGTTTGTAAGAAATCTAAGAGCAGTTCATAATGCGAAAACACAACACGGGTAATATAAGAAAACCCATCATATCAAATAGTAAGAAATCTATTCCAAACAATAGCAACTCAAGCTCAGATTATTTTGCTCCAGCCACGTTCATCAGCCTTATATCCTCGATCAAACGGTCCAAATTACAATATGAAGACCCACCTTCACTCACACTTTCTCTCGCCAACCTAGCCATCTCAGCCGTTGATTTCATGAACACCTCCCTCCTCTCCACCATCACATCATTAACCATTTTTTCTACAATGACTCTATCACACACATCCTTCATGTCTATTCCCAGCTTCCAAACTTCACTCACAAACCTGCTATTCACTTGTTGATCAACAAAGTTAGGCCAACAAATCATGGGCACTCCAACTACTATACTCTCTAAGGTTGAGTTCCACCCACTATGAGTCAAAAACCCAGCTACAGCCTTGTGGGCCAAAACCTCCTCTTGTGGGGCCCAACCCACCAAATACCCCCTTTCCTTTGTTCCTTCAACCAGCTCTGCTGGAATTTGGCCCTCGACATCTTTTTGGGCCACCAAATCGGGCCTTATTACCCATAAGAAGCGTTGCTTGCTATTGACCAAACCATACCAAAACTCAATGAGTTGGTCCCTTGTAATGATCGTAACGCTTCCAAAGCTCACGTAGATTACAGACTTAAACTGTTGAGTGTCAAGCCACTCGATGCAGTTTCTGTCCACTTCGAAGATGCTATTTGAAGTCTGAGGTTGCAATTGGGTCATTTCAGATTCAAGTCTAGATTTCAAGAATGTGTGGAGGGGTCCAATGGTATAGAGCTTGGGAAATTGAGTGCGTATGTGGGACAGTATAGGTCCTTCTAGCTCTTCAAATGTGTTAAGTATGAGTGCATGGGCTCGAGAGAATTGTTTGTTCGTGTTTGCAATGAGTTGGAGATTTGGGTCTTCTAGATTGTTGACTCGACAAAAACTTGGTAAGTCTCGAAACCGGAGAAATGTCTCCATGCCTGGCACACTTGTTATATGGCGATCCATGTCTTCATTTTCTAGAGTGATTAATTTAGACATCGTTAGTAACAAATTTGACTCTATGTTTGTTTGCTCACAATAACAAAAAAATATATTAACAGAGATGGCTGGGTTCAATTTACACATGCAGTCAATTTATTAATTTATATCACTTAATAATGTATTATCTTGGAATCCAACTCTTGAAGTTTCATCAACTTTAATTATTCAATTATTTTTAAATGATATTTCACTGGTTGAATTGTTTATTCGTGATGTACATACCAATGTAACTCATCAAAACTTTTTTGGGACCAAAATGCTTTAATTAAAAGGATAGATCAAGAAAAACAAAAGAGGTCGCCGTCATTTTCCTCCCTAT
>OU015769.1:36008033-36077205 GCA_907173295.1 Fagus sylvatica
AGAGTCACTTGTTTCAAACTAGGCAGGAATTTAAAGTCATCGATAAGCACATTTAGACTTCACGCCCTTTTATATAAGCAAATCACATTAAACATGTTCAAGATTTTAAGCAAAGGTCATTTTCATCCCAATCCCCCCTCATCTAATTTGGCCAAAATACTAATTTTGTTATTTTAATTTTCATCCAAATCCCCCACTTAGTCAAAATACTAATTTCAGTTCTCAAACCATGTACCGAGTGAGCATAGCAAGCGTAACATTAAACATTTTCCAAATTTTAAAGTTTAAATAATAAGATAATCAATAGTTCAATGATCAAAATCATTATTTCACCTCAATTACACTTGTACATTTTTGGGTGAAGTTTTGGTCTAGTGTTTCAGTGTATTAGACCAAACATGATGGGATACACGTTCCTTTTAGCTATGTGTCACAATAGTATTTAGTCTAATGCATAAGCCAAACCTTATTTAAGTACGTGCAACTTCTTACTTCTTACTTCAAAGTGAAGAATCACAAAAGCAAGCAGGAAAGATAGTTCAACTTCCATTTCCATGGAGAACACAAGAGAGATCCATATGCAACATAAAAATGGCCGCCGATTGATACTTTTCCCACTTCCTTTGCAAGGCCACATAAACCCCATGCTTCAACTAGCAAACATCCTCTATACCAAAGGCTTTTCTATCACCATCATCCACACACAATTCAACTCTCCCAATTCTAATAACTATCCTCATTTCACCTTCCATTCCATTCCAGACGGCTTGTTGAAAAGTGAAGCTTCCATTTCAGATGTTATAGCGCTCCTCACACTCCTCAATGTCAATTGTGTCACTCCCTTTCGTGATTGCTTAGCTAAGTTATTAACTGATGTCTCCAAGGAGTCTGTTGCATGCTTAATCACGGATGCTGTTTGGCACTTCACTCAAGCTGTGGCTGAAGCCCTCAAGATCAAAAGAATTGTGTTACGGACAAGCAATCTCTCCTCATTTCTTGCTTTTGTTGCCTTACCACGTCTTCGTGAAAAGGGTTACCTCCCCATACAAGGTGCAGTAACTCTGTTGTGAGTTATTACATTAATTATTGTTAAGTTTTAAGTTCTTAACCCTTCATCATTTCTTAACCGTTTAATTTTTTGTTTTAAAAAGGAGTAATGCTACGGACACGACGATATTTTCACAATAATTTCAAGATAATACTAAGTTAGCAGGTATTTATTAGTATTGTTGTGAACATGTTATATCCGTAGCCTTATTGTTTAAGAAATAGTTTTTCGTGATGTTAGAATAAGTGATTTTTCATTTTTGTTCAAATCTTGTCTCCACTCTATATGTCTCAAAAGTTTGGACCACACTAATTTAAGTAACAGTTTTTGAATAGTCATATTGTGTTACCTCTTCAACATTGAAATGGTTATTACCTAGCTACTAGTGCCTCTGTTCCAGTCAGCCTTCAATTGGATCTTTATGATCACATCGAAAAATTTCAGTTTGGGTCTTTATGATCACATGGTTTCTTCCATGGGAATCTGAAATGTCTGAAATGTCTTTATCCTCTTTGTTTGCATCCGTAGCTGTCATCTTCCCCACATATTGTTAATAGTTTCCTTCATCATTAAACAAGAAGTTTGGTTTAATACAAATAGTACATATGCAAGCGCCATATCCTTTCTTTTATCTTTCTTATATAATAAGAAACTATACTCAATCCACTTCAACATTCTATTTATTTCTAGTGTTTCATTTTACACTGCACTAATTACAGTATTAGTCTGTCATGTGTCTGATTTTTATTTATTTATTTATTTTATGAACTTTGGTTATTTTATTAAAAAAAGGCATATGACAGATTGTGATTGACGAAACATAAAGAATAATATTAAAAACAGGACAAATGAATTTGATTTCTTTATCTCTATGCATTTATTTATCTTTTAAAGTATGTTATGACTTATGACCCCTAATGTAAATGAATGAGAATGAAAGATTCGAATGAGTGACCTACCAAGCATTAAGAGGGCTTCTACTTTTCTGGTATGTATTGATGAGATTAGGTACATATCATAATCATTCAAATAAATCTACAAATTTGGCCAAAAAAATATATAATTAAATCTACAATAATTTTGATAGACATCTTTTAGTTTTGATTTGAATTTAAATGTGGACTGAAATGGGTGTATTAGCGAAAATGGAGCATGATCTTCTTTTTTTTTGAGAATCTATTTGTAAATAGTAAAAAACAGCAATTAATATTATTTTCACATTGTTATCTTTTGTATAAGACAGTAAATATTTTAAATTATTACAAAATTACACCAATATATGTGAAAATAGGTGAGGGTTGCTATATTATCATAATTTTGTCCATTTATATATTCGGAAATTCTTTGGTTCCTTCACATTACGGGACCATCCGTAAGGGGTGTCATTTGTAATAATATGTCTAATTATTTCGTCTTCCAAGCACAAATCAATTAATAAGCGAAGGAGTAAATGAGTAATAGCCAATTTTTTTTTTTCCCCTCATTTCTCAGAATCTCGATTAGAGGAACCAGTGCAAGAGCTTCCGCCACTGAAAGTGAAGGATATTCCGGTGATTAATACACGCAATACAGAGGACCAATATCAACTATTGTCTGGCATGGTAAAAGAAACAAGGGCCTCTTCTGGACTCATTTGGAACACACTTGAAGAACTTGAACCATTAGATTTGACCACGTGTCGCCAGGACTTTCCAATCCCAACCTTTCTAATAGGCCCATTTCACAAGTGCTTTCCAGCCTCTTCAAGTAGCTTACTAACACAAGACCAAAGCTCAATTTCTTGGTTAAACACTCAAGCACCTAAATCCGTAATCTATGTGAGCTTTGGAAGCATTGCAGCAATAAATGAGGCTCAATTTTTGGAAATAGCTTGGGGCTTAGCCGATAGTAGCCAACCCTTCTTGTGGGCGGTTCGACCAGGATTAGTCCGTGATTCAGAATGGCTCGAATCATTGCCTAATGGGTTCCTAGAAAATTTGAATGGAAGAGGCCATATTGTGAAATGGGCTCCTCAACAAGAAGTGCTGGCCCATCCTGCCACTGGTGGATTTTGGACACACAATGGATGGAATTCCACGTTGGAGAGTATATGCGAAGGAGTTCCAATGATTTGTCAGCCTTGTTTCGGTGATCAATTTGTGAATGCTAGACATGTGAGCCATGTTTGGGAAGTTGGGGTGCATTTGGAGAATAAGATAGAAAGAGTGGAGATAGCAAGGGCAATTAGAAGACTAATGGTGGAGGCAGATGGGAAGGAGATTAGAGAGAGAATTATGCATTTGAAGGAATTGGTTGATGATTGTCTAAAGCAAGGGGGTTCTTCGTACCAATCGCTAGAGAACTTAACTAGTTATATATTATCATTTTAGTCCTTCAATCTATAAATTTCTGTTTTTTCAATCCTCAATAAATGCTTGATTGTTTATTTTAGTCTACTTGATCATTTCCAATTCAATCCAAGGATCATTTGAGCCTAGCTAGTTTTTTTGATTTAGCCCCTGACTGATGCAAATTATGTTTAGTAGGGGAAATATGTTATGTAGATCATCTTGTACTTGTAATCACTCTAATCACTAAGGGTTAGTGATTCAATGATAAAATGATAAAAGGTGTGTTTTTACGATTTAATCATCACCTATCTTTTTTTTTCTTTTTAATTATGGTATTTGCTTATGCACATCTTATTAATTATTATTATTATTTTTTTTTCAATTAACAAATCAATAAAAAATCTAATACAATCGCACACTTATTTTCCAATAATGGTTTCCTAGATGTGTACAAGGATGTTTAAAATCCCCTCATGATAGAAATGCCATTCTTTGTCATACCAGAACCGTTTAATCTGCTCCCACGCTCATAGATCTTATGTCCTGGATCAAATGGTCCAAATTACGATAAGAGGAGCCACCGTTTAACATGATATTACAATAAGAGGGTTAGAAAATAAATTATTGGAATCTCAAGCTCATTGGCAATATCACTGGTAAAAGCGCCAATGAGTCCATCTACTATGATGCAAGTCAAGGAAGGCCAATTGTTGGAGCTGAGTTGATTTGGAGAGCCCAGCATTTCCTTAAGAAGGAGCTTAGTTTTCAAATATAACGAGTCAAATAACTCGGGCAATCGGTCACCTGATTGTGGGTGGTCAGCAGGAAGGCCATCAGAGATGGTCTTGAATTGGAACCCTGGATAACAGCTAAAACGGGTTTGAATATCGGTGTAACGGACAAGACGATTTTGGATGAAATCGGTGTTGAGGAAGGTGACATGAAGGCCAGCAATGCTAAGAAGCTCAGCTAGCTTCAGCATGGAGTTCACATGTCCCTGCGCTGGTAAGGGAAAGATTAGAACATGGGCTGGAGCTTGTAGCAATTGTTGTTCCATGTCAACTTTAGGTTTATGGATTTTTCTTCTCACTTTTCTTTGTGACCCTCCTTTTATCACCAAGTGCTTACTCGAGTAATATAGGGAAATAATATTTTTTACAGTGGGATATGTGTCCTAAGGTCAACCGTTAAAGATTCTTTTTAAATTCATTTCTATAGGGTTTGGAGCAGAGTTGTATATACCGTTTCGTTCCGGAAATCTCGTACCGGTGTTCAAACCGAAATGAGAAACCCCCTTACTCCATCTCGGAAAAAATTTTGGCCCATTTCGACGAGTTTCGGTCATTCTGGCCAATTTCAGCCGGCATAATAAATAACTGAAAAAAAAAAAAAAAAAAATCAGTCACCAGTACAAGAGCTTTCTTTACTCTCTTTCTTCCTTCTTCCTTTTTCTTCTTCTCGGTTTTTTCCGCCCAGCTCCTTCTTCTTCTTCTTTTTTTTGTTTTTTGTTTTTTCCGCCGAAACTCTCTCTCTGACTCTCTGCGTCTTCCCCTTCTTCTTCTTCTTCTTTTTTTTGTTTTTTCTGCTGAAGCTCTCTCTCTGAATCTCTGTAGCTTGTTTTTTTCTTTGCTGTCTTTTCTTTCCTTTTTGGTTTGAGAGCCATTCACGTGTTAAGTAGTACTTCTTAGCAGTACCTTTTTTTTCCTTTGCTGTCTTTTCTTTCCTTTTCTTAGCAGTACCTTTTTTTTCTTCTTTGAGCAACTTTTCAAATGTTCACATTTTGGGATAAATTTTACTCTTTTGGTTTATTTATTTATTTATTATCTTAAGTGTACTTCTTTAGGTTTCATATTTCTATTATTTATTATTCAAAATACAAGTGTAAGCTTATTATTATTATTAATATTAAGATTGATATGTGCTTATAATTTGAAAGATTCTTAACTAACAAATTATAAATTTTGATGAATAAATGTATAGAGGAGTAAATATATATATATATATATATATATATTTGCGGTAAACCCGAAACGGAACGCTGGTATTTACCGGTACCGAAATATCTCATTTTAATGACCAAACCGAAACGGTTGCCGAAATGGTATCTACAACTTTGGTCTGGAGCCGGTTTTATGGGGAGCAGGAAAAAAATCATCTCATGATTTTCTGCCAGGAATTTAGATAAATCAAGATAAAATTTAGATACAGATACATAGGTCAAATATATTAAATTTTTTAATTGAATTCAAACACATGGTTGTATTAACCAATAAAACACAAATAATGTTATATTTTTCAAGAATATTTAAATTCAATGTATTTGAATTCAACTAGGAACCTAATGTACTTGACCAAAGGAACTGTACTTAAATTTTATCCATAAATAACTACTACTACCCCACACACACTTTTTTTTTTTTGTTCTTCGGTGCCTAACGCCCTAACCCACTCTGCATCATATTTTTTTCAGACTATAAATAAGATAATGCTAGAGACACTAATAAATTTTACAAAAACTATACAAATGACATGGCATAATAAACACGTATGCAAATAAAACACTGAAATGACAGGTCAGCTTTATTTGAAAATTCATAAAAAGATTTAAAATAACTTCAAAAGTCAAAACATTAAAAAAGAAAAAAAGTAAAAAAAAAAGAAGACAAAATCCCAAATATGGCCTGTTTCTCACTGCTACCCAAAAGATTAACTAGATCTAGACCTTAAAAAATCAGATTAAATGAAAAAAAAACCGATTAATAATAAGAAAAAGCCAACAGATCCGAAGCAAAATAGCCAACAGATTTGAAGGAAAATGACATAGATCCACAATAACAAAGATAGTTAAAAAGCTAATTAACCCCAGTGATGTTAATATGAGCTAATGCCATTCTTTTATGTTATGGGCCTTTTCTCTCTCTCTCTCTCTCTCTCTCTCTCTCTCTTTTTTCTTTTCTCCGGACACAGTGTCACACGCACAACCACTTTTGGCCAGAGTTGAACATGCATTGGATGGATCCCTGGCGCCACACTGCCATACATAAATCCCAGCCACAAACAGAAAAATCCTCCATACACAAACATAAATCCCAACCAATCTCTGCTTCATCTTGTGGTACCTCTTGGGACCGGTCTTGAGCCCATCTCAGCAACATATATACTTGACACCGGAACGAGAACGAGAGGAGATGGCGCTGTAACAATTGGTGATGCCGACGGTGAGAACAAAGAGTAGATCGGCGCTGTAGCAGATGAGGAATTTTTTGTTTTTATGTTTTTGGGTTTTTTTAAGTTTTTAAAATTAATAATCTAAAAATCTGACATGCCAATTAGTTTTTTAAATACCACATCAGTTTATAAATCTTTGGTAGAAAAATCTTGAAATAATATCATATTATTCTCTGCACAAATTACAATAAAGCTGCAAGCGATGAAAGGAGTGATAGAAAATTGTTTGTCCTTGCACTTATAATGTATGAAGTATGAACGAAGAATCCAAAGTAATCATTTTGTTTTAAACACTTTTTTATTTTGTCGTAATTTTGATCTTTGTTTTATTGGTCACATTTTTTGATCAATAATATTGGTCATGTTTTGCTTCCTTCTTGCCACGGATTATAATAAAGAAAGTCTGGGCATTGCATGCCTTGAAAGACTTTACACGTCGGGCCCTTGATGGCCAGATGACTTATTCATGGTACATTTGATCTTATTTGGTGGCATCGTGTGGCTATGAAACCAATTAACCAAACATCGTAGAGCATATGGAAGAGTTGGGACAAGACGTACCGATTCCCAGCCCAGCCACAGAGAAGAATCCAGCTGGAACACATTGAAGTGGGAAAAACTCAAGACGAAGATATATGACTAATCTAATGTATATTTTCATGCTTGTTATTGTTATTGTGAAGTTGTGGGTAAAAACAAATGTTGATACAAGTGCAACGAAATGAGTGGAGATGAAATGGCTTAATTTATCCCACCGTATCATTTTTAGTTAAAGACTAATGTTATGTTTGGATGGAAGAGAATGAGAGAGGAGTAAAGGTACGGGGATGTGGGTAGTTTAATAAACCTTGTTTAGAAGTTTTTTTAAGTGAACTATTGTCAAGGACCTATTGAGATGAAATAAGTTGGTTTTTCCCTTTTATTAAACACACACTCACACAAACCAATTAAACACCAACTAAGAACCAACCATTAATTTATCATCACCATCATCTCCAAACAGAAAACCCATCCCATTTTATAGCTCTTAGCTTAAACACATAACATAAAATTATTTCCACACTTCCACACTTCACTTCACCTCACTAAAATCTATTCTTAAGCAAGACAAAAAGCACTCATTGACTAGACCCATATCCTTCTAAGTTCATGATCAACAATGGGACTTTGCCAATTCATCCTCGTGCACAGTTGGTCACACTCTCTATATATTCACAGTCAATATGTTCCCTTTGAACAAAGTTCTATGGCTGAACTTGTACTAGTTTGCGATTATTGGACTTGTATCATTTTACTAATATCTTACAGTTGGACTTATGAACGGCTTTTATCGATTGGTTTGTGATAAGTTAATGTTTACTATATTTGAATTTGCAATTGTTTTAATTGATAAATGCGGGTTAATTAACTATTACTTTACTATTGGATTTTGTTGGGTAAGGCGAGAAGCAAATAATGTGGTTCATTGTTTGGCCAAGTTTGTTTCTTTGCGCAATCTCTCTTTCTGTTGTAATAATAGCGCACTCACTCTCTCTGTTTAGAGGCCTGATTGAGTAATGCTTTCTCTATTTCCGGTTTTTGAATGAAAATTCTTAAATTCATTTAGCAAAAAAAGAGTTCCATTGTACTGTTCTTTTATTGCTACACGCGTATTACTTCACTGGTACTTCACCAGTACTGAACGCATACTGCTTTAATAATCTTATATTTAAAAAAAAATTAAGTTAAAAAAAAGTATTTATTTATTTTCTTTTTGATAGATACGATAAGATTTGAACCTATGTCGTTCGCTCCATGATGATTGTTATTTATTATCGGGCCAAGACATCGATTGGTTTTTGGTATAGGCGAGATTTGAACTTATGACGTCCCTTATGCGATGACAAGAAACTTTACCAGTTGAGCTGATTGAAACCCATAAAACAAACAAAAGTAAATAACTGCAAATTTTTAATAAAGTTTGCAGACGAAAATGACAAAAAAATAAAGTTTAGGTACAAAAATGACAATTCACCCAAATTTATAGTGTAATTTGGATTGTAGACCCAAAAAAAAAAAATCAGCAACAACTAAATTATGCTTGTCAAATTAGTTTGAATCCGTTTGATAAAGAAAAGAAAAATATTTAATGCAAATTGAGCGATATCAACATATGTTACTATGCTTGTCAATTACTTGTTTGTAAGAAATCTAAGAGCAGTTCATAATGCGAAAACACAACACGGGTAATGTAAGAAAACCCATCATATCAAATAGTAAGAAATCTATTCCAAACAATAGCAACTCAAGCTCAGATTATTTTGCTCCAGCCACGCTCATCAGCCTTATATCCTCGATCAAACGGTTCAAATTACAATATGAAGACCCACCTTCACTCACACTTTCTCTCGCCAACCTAGCCATCTCAGCCGTTGATTTCATGAACACCTCCCTCCTCTCCACCATCACATCATTAACCATTTTTTCTACAATGGCTCTATCACACAGATCCTTCATGTCTATTCCCAGATTCCAAACTTCACTCACAAACCTGCTATTCAATTGTTGATCAACAAAGTTAGGCCAACAAATCATGGGCACTCCAACTACTATACTCTCTAAGGTTGAGTTCCACCCACTATGAGTCAAAAACCCACCTACAGCCTTGTGGGCCAAAACCTCCTCTTGTGGGGCCCAACCCACCAAATACCCCCTTTCCTTTGTTCCTTCAACCAGCTCTGCTGGAATTTGGCCCTCGACATCTTTTTGGGCCACCAAATCGGGCCTTATTACCCATAAGAAGCGTTGCTTGCTATTGACCAAACCATACCAAAACTCAATGAGTTGGTCCCTTGTAATGATCGTAACGCTTCCAAAGCTCACGTAGATTACAGACTTAAACTGTTGAGTGTCAAGCCACTCGATGCAGTTTCTGTCCACTTCGAAGATGCTATTTGAAGTCTGAGGTTGCAATTGGGTCATTTCAGATTCAAGTCTAGATTTCAAGAATGTGTGGAGGGGTCCAATGGTATAGAGCTTGGGAAATTGAGTGCGTATGTGGGACAGTATAGGTCCTTCTAGCTCTTCAAATGTGTTAAGTATGAGTGCATGGGCTCGAGAGAATTGTTTGTTCGTGTTTGCAATGAGTTGGAGATTTGGGTCTTCTAGATTGTTGACTCGACAAAAACTTGGTAAGTCTCGAAACCGGAGAAATGTCTCCATGCCTGGCACACTTGTTATATGGCGATCCATGTCTTCATTTTCTAGAGTGATTAATTTAGACATCGTTAGTAACAAATTTGACTCTATGTTTGTTTGCTCACAATAACAAAAAAATATATTAACAGAGATGGCTGGGTTCAATTTACACATGCAGTCAATTTATTAATTTATATCACTTAATAATGTATTATCTTGGAATCCAACTCTTGAAGTTTCATCAACTTTAATTATTCAATTATTTTTAAATGATATTTCACTGGTTGAATTGTTTATTCGTGATGTACATACCAATGTAACTCATCAAAACTTTTTTGGGACCAAAATGCTTTAATTAAAAGGATAGATCAAGAAAAACAAAAGAGGTCGCCGTCATTTTCCTCCCTATGGATAGATACAAAGTACAAATTAATATAAAATTATTGGGTGGCATTTTTTCTCCCTATGGATAGATACAAAGCACAAATCATTAATCGTGTAATTACATCAATTGTAAGTTAGACCCAATTTGCTCAAAAAAAAAAAAAAATTAGATCCAATCTTATACATATTTAAATCACTAATATTTTTAATTTGTAAAAAATCATAGTGGTTTCTTATAATTATTCATATTTTCAAAAGGATAAGGTATTAGCAATGTTCAAAAAATAGGGTGGTGTTATTTTGCATGTTTTAGAATGTCAATGTATAGTCAGGTTGTAGAAAATTAATAATTGATACGAAAAAAATGCTTTAATTAAAAGGAAAGCACGTGACAAACAAAAGAGGTCCCTTTTTTTTAGATGGGATAGTAAAGGATAAGATTTTAACTTAATTTTTATCATCAGTGTAAGATATTAATGAGTTTTTTTTTTTTTTTTTTTCATGTAGATGAGATTCAATCCCAAGCTTGTTATTCGACGACAAGAGAATTGAGTTAAACCTATAATACGCTGTTGTATATTACTTAATTTTATGTTTGAATGGAGAGAGTTGAAGAAAGATTAGAGTAGAGGGGAGCAGAAGATAATCGGAAAATACTTATTTATTTATTTATTTATTATTATATTTAGATATCAATCTAATCTAAATTATTTATTTTTTATTGAAAAATAAATATATATTAAGTAAAGTAATATCCTATACTAATGGTTAAGATTAGGTATGATACATTAATAAAAATAAAAAAAACCAAATGTGTACCGTAGAATTATCTGGCATTTTTAGGTAAGTAGTAGTACTAGTGTAGTACTTTTGCTTAGTTCATTTTTTAAGCAGAATATGAATTAGATCAAACGAACACTGAAAAGAAAGAAGGAAAAAAAAAATATATATATATATATATATATATAGAAATAGTAAGATCAATTTTGTATCAAACAAATTAAAAACTTGCTAATTTAGTGTGAAAGATATATACCTCTCATGGGAAGGTCGCCAGCTTCTATCATATCTTGAAGAGAAAAGAAAGCCCAGAAGCAGCAAGCACTGATGGTACGGAAATTAATGACCGGAATGCCAAGCTCATGCCCAACATCAATAAGAAAGCTCAGGACTCCATCTGCTATGATGCAACTCACTGACTGTCCAGTAACTGAATTTAACTGACCCGAAAAAAGCATCTCTTTAAATAATGACTTAGTTACCAATTCCATGGAACCAAACAATTCCATGAAGCGGTCACCAGCTCTTGGATGATCATCTGGAAGGCCATCAGGGATGGTCTTGAATTGGAATCCAGGAAAACATGTGAAACGGGATAGAATATCGGTGTGAAGGACAAGGCGATTGTGGTTGTGATCGGTGTTGACGAAGGTGATGTTAAGGCCAGCAAGTGAAAGAAGGTGAGCTAGTTTGAGCATGGAATTGACAGGTCCTTGTGCTGGAAGGGGAAAGATGAGAACATGAGGAGCTTTTGACCCTTCTTCCATATGAGCTAAATTGAATTCTCTGTGTGACACTTCTCCTAACAAATGGGATAGCTTAAAAGAGTACTAATTATCTATCCATCTTATCTAATTAAGAAACTTTTTTCATCACGCGGACAATTGAGTCAATTTTTTATTCATCAGTGTGGACAAAAGACCACGTGAAGAGTGAAGACCTGCCCATATGGACCACCGTACATCACTCCATATTTGCTTGTCCAAGAAATATTTATCATTAATGTTAGAACTTAGAATCAAACTCCTTTCGACCTTTGGATTAGTTGACTCTAACAATCTTTTGTACATATATAGCAAAAGAATAGCAATGTACAGGAATTCTTATCCAATGTACTAGCGCTTTTGAGAAATTATTTATTTATTCCGTTGTATTATATTATGGTTCTCCTAACCAATACAAATAAATGATTTCTTATTAATTCATCCTTAATTTTAAGAAACCATATAGTCATTGAAACATAAAGAAATTTGTTTTTATTGGTTAGGAGAACTACATATAAATATAAATACAATGGAAGAAATGAATAATTTTTCGAGCCTTTAAGCCATATTAACTTGGTATCAAAGCCATTATTTTGTTAACAGGCAGCTTTTCGACTTTTCTAATAGACATAATATTAAGGCTTTAATCTATATTGTATTGCTTTTGGGACACTTACATTTACTAGCACTCTCAGATTGCATCGAGAGGCTCTCAACTCTATGTTTGTTTATTTTTTTTGGAGAAAAACTGTGTTAGTGTTAATTATTAGAAAAACTCATTTGTCTCTACACGTGCACGCATGCACGCACATGCACTCACACACACACGCACGCGCGCGCACACACACACACGCACGCGCGCGCACACACACACACACACAAAAGAAGAAGGTTTTTTCAACATGACTTTAGCGTCCACGTATACTTTAAAGGTGCCACAATAAGCTTATAATAGGGACCTTGAAAGTGGCCCAATTTATTTATTTATTTTTATGATGGCCCACTAATTTTCGTAATCTCATGAATTGTTGGAAAAAAAAAGAAGGTTTTCTCAACATGACTTTAGCGTCCACGTATACTTTAAAGGTGCCACAATAAGCTTATAATAGGGACCTTGAAAGCAGCCCAATTTATTTATTTATTTTTATGATGGCCCACTAATTTTCGTAATCTCATGAATTGTTGGAAAAAAAAGAAGGTTTTCTCAACATGACTTTAGCGTCCACGTATACTTTAAAGGTGCCACAATAAGCTTATAATAGGAACCTTGAAAGCGGCCCAATTTATTTATTTATTTTTATGATGGCCCACTAATTTTCATAATCTCCTGAATTGCCAGAAAAAAAAAAAAGAAAAAAAGAAGAAGGTTTTTTCAACATGACTTTAGCGTCCACGTATACTTTAAAGGTGCCACAATAAGCTTATAATAGGGACCTTGAAAGCGGCCCAATTTATTTATTTATTTTTATGATGGCCCACTAATTTTCGTAATCTCATGAATTGCCGAAAAAAAAAAAAAAAAAGGGTTTTTTCAACATGACTTTAGCATCCACGTATACTTTAAAGGTACCACAATAAGCTTATAATAGGGACCTTGAAAGCGGCCCAATTTATTTATTTATTTTTATGATGGCCCACTAATTTTCGTAATCTCATGAATTGCCGGAAAAAAGAAAAAGAAGGTTTTTTCAACATGACTTTAGCGTCCACGTATACTTTAAAGGTGCCACAATAAGCTTATAATAGGGACCTTGAAAGCGGCCCAATTTATTTATTTATTTTTATGATGGCCCACTAATTTTCGTAATCTCATGAATTGCCGGAAAAAAAAAAGAAGAAGGTTTTTTCAACATGACTTTAGCATCCACGTATACTTTAAAGGTGCCACAATAAGCTTATAATAGGGACCTTGAAAGCGGCCCAATTTATTTATTTATTTTTATGATGGCCCACTAATTTTCGTAATCTCATGAATTGCCGGAAAAAAAAAAAAAAAAAAAAGAGTTTTTTCAACATGACTTTAGCGTCCACGTATACTTTAAAAGTGCCACAATAAGCTTATAATAGGGACCTTGAAAGTGGCCCAATTTATTTATTCATTTTTATGATGGCCCACTAATTTTCGTAATCTCATGAATTGCCAAAGAAAAAAAAGAAAAAAAAAAGGGTTTTTTCAACATGACTTTAGCGTCCACATATACTTTAAGGGTGCCACAATAAGCTTATAATAGGGACCTTGAAAGCGGCCCAATTTATTTATTTATTTTTATGATGGCCCACTAATTTTCGTAATCTCATGAATTGCTGAAGAAAAAAAAAAGAAAAAAAAGGGGTTTTTTCAACATGACTTTAGCGTCCACTTTAAAGGTACCACAATAAGCTTATAATAGAGACCTTGAAAGCGGCCCAATTTATTTATTTATTTTTATGATGGCCCACTAATTTTCGTAATCTCATGAATTGTCGAAAAATGAAAAACGTTTGATCAGACAAAACTATATTTAACAGTAAACAGTAAGAAGGCCTTTCCCAAATCCTTTGTGGATTACTAGAGGTACAACTGTATAAAAAAAAATATATATATATATATATATATACTAGAGGTACAACTGTTTATTGGTATTGTAATTTACTGCATATTGTTGTTTATTTTATTTTTTGAATACAGTGCAATTTTTCTATTTCAAACTCATAGGATCAGTCTGATACTGTAGTTGTTAGATCTATGGCACAAACTATGCCCTTTGGGAATTTCATTTTCGTGTTATTGTTCAGGATAATAATTTATTTAATACAGTTTATGTGACCTCTAGAGCCTAACGAAGATAAAGAAAAAAATGGAATACTACTCTTGAACTATGTAGAAAAGCAAGTAGGCCATGGGCCTTTTCACAGGGCTCATGAAATGTGAAAACACAGAAAGCCTATACTCAGGCCAATCAAGCACGAGAATCGTATCTTGAGTATGAAATTTCTCAACATAGCCAAGGCCTACTTGGCTAAAAAGTTTTCAACTTTAAGGTGTACCTGGCTCATCATCCTAATATCTTCGATCAAGCGGTCCAAATTACAATACGAGTTCCCACCTTCACTCACACTCTCTTTGGCCAACCTAGCCATCTCATCTACTGATCTTACAAACTCCTCCTTTCTCTCAACCATCAGATCATTCACCATCTTTTCTATAATGACTCTATCACACACATCCTTCATGTCTAACCCTACCTTCCAAACCTCACTTACAAACCTACTATTCACTTGCTGATCAGCAAAGTAAGGCCAGCAAATCATGGGCACCCCAGCCACTATACTCTCTAAGGTTGAGTTCCACCCACTGTGAGTCAAAAACCCACCTATTGCTTGGTGGGCTAGGACCTCCTCTTGTGGGGTCCAACTCACTATGTACCCTCTTTCTTTTGTCCCCTCCACCAGCTCTGTCGGAACCTCATTCTCACCGTGCTCTTCAGCAATAGAGTCAGACCGTAAGACCCATAAAAACCGCTTCTTGCTATTCACCAAACCGTACCAAAACTCCATGTGTTGTTCCTTTGTCATAACTGTAAAGCTTCCAAAGCTCACATAGATCACAGACTTCAGTGGTTGAGTGTCGAGCCACGTCATGCAACTCCTGTCCAATTCAAAGAGGTTGTTCGAAGATTGAGAAAAGGATGGTGATTGTTTGGCTTCAAGTCGGATTTTTAGGTGCGAGTGGAGGGGTCCAATGGTGTAGACTTTGGAACAGAGAGTGCGAATGTGAGAGAGTACAGGGCCTTCTAGGTCTTCAAATGTGTTAAGAATGAGGGCATGCGCTTGAGAGCTTCGTTGAGTCTCAGTCACGGTGAGATGGAGACTCTGGTCGTTCAAGTCACTAACTCGGAAAAAACTTGGAAGGTCTCGACAACGAAGAAAACTTTCCATTCCTGGCACAGTTGTTATCAAGCGGTCCATGTCCTCATTTCCTGAAGTTATTAGCACATACTTATTAGTATAATATTCACTTTGGACCTTTTGGTTGCTTAGGAACTCATGAAAATTAATAAAATTAGTCACATGGCTTTAGTAACTTTTATTTTTACAACTATTAACATTGTCAGTTATGATTGGCAAGACTAGCTCAAGGTCTAAGGCGATAAATATAAGTGGATTTTTTTTTTAAATATTTAATATTTAATTATTAATTAAATATCCTATATTTAACTTTCTAAATTATTATTTTTCTTTAAAAACTGTTCTTCTTGCGTTTGAGATGAGAAATTACTAATTAAGTGTTTTTTTTATTAAGGTTTTATTAAAATCTCTTTTATAATTGATAATAGCTAGCTAATTCATCTTCTTGTGAAATAATAGATTTTAACTAGGATTTTATCCATTTTAATAAGTGAAAAAATTATTTTTATATATTAAATTCAAGAAAGAATGCAAAACCACCTATTAACTCAATATTTTAAGGGTCTTCTTGAAGGTGAGGGAAAGAATGCAAAACCCACCTAAAATTTTCTTTAAAAAAAAAAAATCAATTATCATCCTACATTTTAAGAATACAAAACGACATTTTAAGTTGGATTTCTATTGGCTCAATATTTTGAGTCTTCTTGACTGTGGGGGAGAGAATGCAAAACCCACCTATATTTTTCTTCATTTAAAAAAAATTAAAGTATCGTCCTACATGTTAAGAATGCAAAGCCACATTTTAAGTTGGATTTCTAATTTTCTATTGGCGCAATGTTATGACAGGCCTGCTTCTTAAAGGTGGGGGAAAGAATGAAAAATCAACCTGTATTTTTATTTTTTTTTTAAAAAAAATCAAATTTCATCCTACAATTTTGTAGACATTTTTTGTACAATTTTGAGGGCCTTTTGTTTATATAACGAGGGCCTTGAGACACATTTTAATTTTTTTTGGGACAAGTAAGGGCCTTAGGCCTAGGCCTTGAGCCGACACTGGTGTTTGGTACATAATAAAGGCCACGTCAGTGTTTTTGGATATATACGATAGAATTTGAATCTACATTGTTTGTTCTATGATAATTGTTATTTACTATTAATCCAAGGCACCAGTTGGTTTTTGGTGTTAGGTGGGATTCAATCTTGTCTTTTATATGACGACAACAATCTTTACCCGTTGAGTTAATTGGAACTCACAAAAGTGGTATCCATGTTGAATCTATATGAAAACGATGTTACTCAAATCATAACTTATCACTTCAACAAGTTCTGAAAAATTTTATATCTCATGGAAAAAAATTACCTAACAAGATATGTCAACTCTTTAAAGAGCTTTCCTAATTTTCCTAAGAAGGTGTTTTGAATTCTAGCTATCTTAACAAAATTGCTATTTGACAACATATAATATACCTAATATAAGGATAATATTTTGTGTTATTTGCAGGAGAGTAATCCATGACTAATGACTTCCATTTCAATTTTAAATTTCGTATTAAAAATATTTGTGATAAATAAGGGAGATTAATGTCTTTTGTACTTGTCAGTTGTCATTATCCTTTTTGTGCATATGCATGGTGTATTATGCAAGAGATGAACCCCAAATGTAAGAAGTCTTATTGCAATCATTAACCAAAAAAGAAAAAGTCTTATTGCAATCGTGTGAAGAAAAAAACAATTTAACTATTGTATTACTAGTTCAGCTAAGTTGAGTTTTCATTTTCTTATGATGGTGACTTGTCTTATTGTTTCTCAACTTTTTCAGTTACCGCTTATAATAATAATAATAATTCTCAGTAACCAAAAAATGTGTAAAAGAAATCAACCAAAAGCTTGCAAATGGATGCCAAATCGAAAAGTTACCTCTAATAGGAAGCTCACCAGCTTCAATGATTTTAGGAATTGAAAAATAAGCCCAAAAGCAGCAGGCACTGATGGTACGAAAATAAATGATTGGAATTCGAAGCTCATTCGCAACATCACTGGTAAAACCGCCAATGATTCCGTCTACTATGATGCAAGTCAAGAAAGGTCTAGTGTTGGAGCTGAGTTGATTTGGATCGCCCAGCATCTCCTTAAGAAGAAGCTTGGTTCTCGAATTTAACGAGCCAAACACCTCGAAGAGTAGGTCACTTGATCGTGGGTGGTCTGCCGGAAGGCCATCAGAGATGGTCTTGAATTGGAACCCCGGATAGCAGCTAAACCGGGTTTGAATATCAGTGTAACGGTTAAGGCGATCTTGGATGAAATCGGTGTTGAGGAACGTGACATGAAGGCCAGCAAGGCTAAGAAGCTCAGCTAGCTTCAGCATAGAGTTCACATGTCCCTGCGCCGGAAAGGGAAAAATTAGAACATGGGCAGGAGCTTGTGGCCATTGTTGTTCCATATCAACGCAAGCTTTTTGGATTTGCTTCTCTCTTTTCTTTGTGGCCCTCCTTTTAACATCAAAGTTGTTTTTTGTTTTTGTTGTGAATAATACTTTTAGCTACAATTATTTGACTAAATAATCTCATGTGATGTGAAGGCATGTGCCGACAAGGTACTTAGTAAAAAAGTCTTCAAAAAAGTTGTTTTTTTGTTTTGTTTTTTTATTTTTTCTTTTTCGGGCTTCGAGTCTTTCATCATGACAAAAGACCACTTCTGAAACATGGACCAAATTTTTGGGCCTAGAATCTTCTTACACACTAATTGTTTATTTATTTTTTATTTTTCTTTTGAATACGGTGCAATTTGTATATTCAAACTCGGATCAATCTGAGACAATAATTCCTAGATTTAATAGCACAAAGTATGCTCTTTGGGGATTTCATTTTCCTGTCATTGTTGAGGATTATAAAATCCTTGTTTAATACACTTGATGTAACCCAAGAGCCCAGTGGAGATAATTAAAGAGAAGCAAAAATGGAATACTACTCTTGAACTAAGTAGAAAAAGACAATGATTAAAAAAAAAAAGAAGTAGAAAAAGACAATTAATTCCAGTAAGCCTTAGTCCTTTTCAGAGGGCTCATGAAACGTGAAAACACTTGAGTATTAAAATTTCTCAATATGGATAAGGCCTGCCTGGCTTAAAAGTTTTCAACTTGCATGATAGCCTACTTGGCTCATCAACCTTATATCCTCCATCAAACGGTCCAAATTACAATACGAGTGCCCACCTTCACTCACACTCTCTTTGGCCAACTTAGCCATCTCATCTGCTGATCTCACAAACTCCTCCCTTCTCTCTACCATCAGATCATTCACCATCTTTTCTACAATGCCTCTATCACATGTATCCTTCATGTCCAATCCTAGCTTCCAAACCTGACTTACAAACCTACTATTCACTTGTTGATCAGCAAAGTAAGGCCAACAAATCATGGGCACCCCAGCCACTATACTCTCTAAGGTTGAATTCCACCCACTGTGAGTCAAAAACCCACCTATTGCTTGGTGGGTCAGGACCTCCTCTTGTGGGGCCCAACCCACCATACACCCCCTGTCCTTTGTCCCTTCAACCAGCTCCAATGGTATTTGGCCCTCGTCATATTTTTGGGCTACCAAGTCAGGTCTTATGGCCCATAAGAACCGTTGCTTGCTATTAACCAAACCATACCAAAACTCCATGAGCTCGTCCTTCGTCATAACCGTAATACTTCCAAAGCTCACGTAGATTACAGACTTTAATGGTTGAGCATCGAGCCATGTCATGCAACTCCTATCCACTTCAAAGAGGTTGTTCAAAGACTCATGAGACTGGGATGGTGAGACTTTGGCTTCGAGACGGGATTTTAGGTGCGCGTGGAGGGGTCCAATGGTGTAGACTTTGGAACATCGAGTGCGTATATGGGAGAGTATAGGTCCTTCTAGGTCTTCAAATGTGTTGAGTATGAAGGCATGCGCTTGAGGGGTTCGTCGCGTCTCAGTCACAGCAACATGGAGCTGCCAGTCATTCAAGTCACTGACTCGGCAAAAACTTGGGAGGTCTCGACAACGTAGAAAACTTTCCATGCCTGACACAGTTGTTATCAAGCGGTCCATGTCCTCATTTCCTGGAGTTTTTAACAATAGTATAATATCATAATAGAAAATACTAAAATTGTTACCTACTTAAAAAAAAAACATACAAACTAAGAGCATTCCCAACCCATTTTGCATCTATTTTCTATTTTACATTTTCAAAAAGCCGCTTTTCTATTTTAACTACCCACTTTTACAAAACACCTCCCATCCCATTCTCTATTTTACAATACATCATATTAAAATATTATAAAATAATTGTTTTTTTATATTTTTTTTTCACACTCCAACCAAACCCACGGCAGCCGATCAACCACAACCTCAACAAGTCGATCAATAACAACCACCCATAACCCCCACACCCACGCCAGCAAACCCAAACCCACAACCACCATACCCACGCCGGCAAACCCAAACCCACCACAACCCATTTTGTTTGCAACCACGACCGAAGGGGAGAGAAATCAGCCACTGAATCCCATGGCAACCACCCAAACACAAACCCCATCACCGCCGCGAACCACCATCACCACCATCACCAATAGATCCGGAAACAACCATCAACCCATCACCAACAGATCCGGAAACAACCACCAACCCACAACCACCTCCACCGAGCCGTTGACAACCCACAACCACCTCCACTGAGCCGTTGACTTGAGACTGAGGGAGAGAGAGCAGAGCAGCGCAGAGAGAAAGAGAAACGGAAAGAAAAAAGAAGAAAAAAAAAAAGAGAAGAGAGGAGAGAGAAGACCGAATAAAACAGAATAAAAAATTTATACAAGTTGCTACAGTAACATTGTATTTTTACATGTTACTATAGCAACGTGTAAATGCGGGAGTTAAAACCCATGGCCGGTTGGGAGTCCCTTTTTGTGTTTTTTTAGCTACAGTAGCATCTATTTTAACAAAAATTGCATTTTAACAGCTCCGCTGGGAATGCTCTAATTTGTCAAATAATGTAATTGGTACAACTTAATATAACAATATAATAAATAAATCACTGAATTCCGATCTTGCAATCGAAGACATGATTTACAAGACGGTCCATGTCCTCATATTTATGTTAGAGAACACTAAGAAATATCAGTTGAGTTACAAAACTTTTAACTATTAATTTCTTATATGTTATGTTTTAATGTAACTTGTATATAAACCTCTTTCAATGTCTCATTGTAATACATATTAAAGTATATAATTCTCGCCACTTGGGTATTCGATCCAGTGGTAATCTCCCTCCCAAAAAGTCCTACCTCTCTATGAAGGTGTGAGTTCGATCCCCGGGATCTTTAAAATATACATATATGTGAGTTTAGATTAAAATTTCTATCATATATATATAATTAAAAAAATAAAGTACATAATGCTCTTCCGCTCTCTTTCTCTCTTGACACAAATTGTGACAAAAAAAGAAAATTAAAATTGTATATATAAACTTTTAATTGAAATCACATAGATGTATTTTTAGGTTTATAATATTTAACTTGCATCATTAAAAAGTAAAAACATACATCTGAAATATGTTTAATGATAAAACAACTAAAGGCTTGCAAATGGATGCCAAATCGGAAAGTTACCTCTAATAGGAAGTTCGCTGGCTTCAATGATATTAGGAACAGAAAAAAGAGCCCATACGCTGCAGGCACTGGAGGTACGAAAATAAATTACTGGAATCCGAAGCTCATTAGCTATATCACTAGTAAAACCGCCAATGATTCCATCTACTATGATGCAAGTCAAGGAAAGCCCAGTTTTGGAGCTGAGTTTATTTGAAGCCAGCATCTCCTTTAGAAGAAACTTAGTTTTCGAATTTAACGAGTCAAACACATCGAACAATCGGTCACCTGATCGTGGGTGGTCAGCGGGAAGTCCATCAGAGATGGTCTTGAATTGGAACCCCGGATAGCAGCTAAAACGGGTTTGAATATCAGTGTAACGGACAAGGCGATCTTGGATGAAATCGGTGTTGAGGAAGGTGACATGAAGGCCAGCAAGGCTAAGAAGCTCAGCTAGCTTCAGCATGGGGTTCACATGTCCCTGCGCCGGCAAGGGAAAGATTAGAACATGGGCAAGAGGTTGTGGTTGTGGCCATTGTTGTTCCATATCAACTTTGGGTTTATCGATTGAACGTCTGAACCTCCTTTTTAACACCAAGTGGACTGGTGTGGACTAAAGACCACGCGGACCTGCACATGATGGAAGACGTCAGTTTTTATTTTTTATTATCTTTTTTTTGGGATCATATCAGTTGCAACTTATGTAGGTGCAATGCTTAATGTGAACTAGTTGGCCCAATTAAAACAGCGCCAAGTCAATTAAAATCCCAAATCAGCTTCCAGCTGACCATTGCTAAGGGAACAAGAAAAAATTCTCTCAACCTCCGTTAACATTTTCTCCTCACTTTCCCTCATTTCCCTTTATTTTCTTGGCAACCAATCAGCTAACACATCTCATGAAAGTCACAATTAAACAAGATTTAAGCCACTCTTTCGATATTGTAATTGTTAAAATAACTTTCCCTCATTTTTCATGTATTTTCTCGGCAAGCAAACAAACCCGAAGCAGTGAAGTCTTACTGAATTTGCGTCGACAATGTTTCTCTCCAAGCTTAGGTTCGTCGAAAGCAAGTCGATCTCGAGGTTTTGAGTCTTCTTGAACCAACTGACGATTTGGGTGGGGTGAGTTTAAGGATCGGTGGTCTGGGTCGGACCATCAAAGTCCATATCTTCGTTGTTTGCAACACTAAACGGAGATCTAAAAAATATTAGCACCATCAAGAATATTGTTTAATGGGTGTGCGGGCATGCAATCCAAATCTCACCTCTTTCAGCAATAACAAATAAATAATTAGCATCATCAGGATGACCAATAGTATGACTATTGTTCATTGAGAGAAGACATTGAATTGCCCCACCGAAAAAGTTCAGGACTCAATACATTCTTCGTTTTGGTTGGATCTGAAAAATAAATTGGTGGTTTATGAGTTATATTGGTGATTTAATTTTTTAAGGAAACAATGCAATGATGGGAATTTCATGAGATTTTGATTTGTTTGGTTGCCCAGTTAACGAAGGAAAAATGAAGGGAGGGTGGGAGAGAAAGGTTAACAGAGGCGGAAGATTTTCTTGTTCCGTTTGTAATGGGTCAACTGGAATCTGATTTGGAATTTTAATTGACTTTGTGTGTTTTAACTGGACCAACTTATTCACATTGCAGGCATTGCACTTTCATAAATTGCAGCTGATACGATCCTTTTCTTTGGTGCTTAGAATCTCTTTTCAATTTTCATCATGCGGACTATTCCATGGGCAAAAGACCATGTGGACTTGCACATGGCCCACCTAGAGCACTCAAATTCAAAATGTCTTAGGACCTGTTTGGTACGTGTCTTTGTTTTTTGTTTTGGTTTCGTGACTTTTTTTAATATTCAAGTTGGAACTTTAATCCTGATTTGAATTCAAGATTGTAAAAAAAATTCTGTTTGGTACTTAGTTTTGGTTTCACAACTGAAATCACAATTTAAAAAAAAAAAAAATTATGTTTGGTACATAGTTTTGGTTTTTAGACTTAGTTGTACCTATAACAATTGTAGAGGATTTCATCCTTTAATCTACTATCAATACAAAATTAACAATTTTATTATAATTTTATCATTACATTATTAATTAATTTTTTTAAATAATAAAAATACAAAATAAATAAATATTTTTTTATCTTCTTATCTTCTTTTTTTTCTCTCTCCACAAATCTCCATCTTATCCTTCTTCTTTTTTCCCCATTTTCTTCTCTTTCTCACCGTCTCTCTCTATCAGTTCTCCTCTTTCCCTATTTTTTTTCCCCCATTTCTCCTCTTTCTCTGCCTCTCCCTCTTCACTGACGAACACAAACCTTCCCTCTCCCTCTTCACCCCTTTGGCCAACGCAGAGCAATTGATCCCGGATTTCTAATTTAGAGGCATGCTTGAGTGAGGTCGACCTCTGCCTCACCTTCTCGGATTTGATGAGATCCAAGATCATCTCCGCCTTAGCTCGCCGGGATTTCTTGCTTGCATGGACAAAGATCAAGGGGGACGAGGTGGTGAGGTTGGGGGTTGTCGAATCGACGCACGATAGCGCTTGAGGCTCATAGAGCTGTGGGTTTCAGTTTTTTCTTCAGTGGGTCTCTCTTTTTATTTTATTTTTGGTCTTGTCGTGTTCTTGTTGGTTGAGCTTGATAGGTTTTGATTTGGGATTTTTTTTGTTATGAGTTTTGCTAGATGTCTTCTTGCTGCTGCTGTGTATGGAATATGTTCTTGCTATTGGGATTTTTTGTTTTGAAGGGGAGCCCTCCTTTGTAATGGCCGAGAGAAAGAGAGAGAGAGAAACGTCTAGAATAAATTTCAGAGAGAGAGAGAAAACGGGGAGAAGACATATAAATGAGTGGGCCCAATAACGGTAATAAAACTAGGACCCACATAAAGCTCAGTCCAAATTTGAATCCTCTTTGAATCCAAAAACAGCTGATAGGCTGTTCTCAAATTTGCCATTGAACCCACATAAAATTCAAGTTAGGATTTTAGATTTCACTTAAATTTGATGTATCAAACAAATTTTTTTTTCAGTGGGATCCAGTGATTATGGATTGAAATCACAGAATCACAGTTTGAGAACAACGTACCAAACACCCTCCTAAGTTCACAACTTGTTACGAAACTTGCTGACAATTTCAGAAATCTTTTGTCCAGGGATTTATTAATCAACTTGAATATATTATTAGGGAAAATATATATATATATATATCCCTAGTCCTAACAAAATAATAAAAGATAAAACAAAATGGAACACGTATCGCTTTAGTATCTACCAAATGTATTGGAATATTGGACATAAACTAAACCCATATTCTTTAATTTTTACAACAAATGATTTTTTTATGCATTAATTACCACCAATCACCTCAATAATAATAAAATGCTAAAACAAATTGTGTCACCACATTCATTGCCATACAAAAATTGAAGAGAGCCATTGTTTCATGATTTGCAAGTAGTAATAAATAACCACCAGGTACTAGAATTCTGAACAATAACAAAGTTACGACATCTTATATTATTGGAGCCATGCTCATAGACCTTATATCCTTGATCAATTGGTCCAAATTACAATAAGAGGAACCACCTTCACTCACACTTTCTCTTGCCAATCTAGCCTTCTCAGCCGCTGATTTCATGAACTCTTCCTTCCTCTCCACCATCAGATCACTCACCATTTTTTCTATCACGATTCTATCACACACATCCTTCATGTCCAATCCCAACTTCCAAACCTCACTCACAAACCTACTATTTACTTGTTGATCAGCAAAGTATGGCCAACAAATCATAGGCACCCCAGCCACTATACTCTCTAAGGTTGAGTTCCATCCACTGTGAGTCAAAAACCCACCTACGGCCTGGTGGGCCAAGACCTCCTCTTGTGGGACCCAACCCACCATATACCCCCTGTCCTTTGTCCCTTCAACCAGCTCCTTAGGAATTTGTCCCTCGCCAACTTTTTGGGCCACCAAGTCGGGTCGTATAGCCCATAAGAAACATTGCTTGCTATTAACCAAACCATACCAAAATTCCATGAGCTCGTCCACTGTCATTACTGTAATGCTTCCAAAGCTCACGTAGATTACAGACTTCAAAGGTTGAGCATCGAGCCACTTCATGCAACTTCTGTCCACTTCGAAAAGGCTATTTGAAGATTGAGACTGCAACGAGGTTGTTTTGGATTCAAGTCTCAATTTGAGTATTTCATGGAGGGGTCCAATTTTATAGATTTTGGGACATTTAGTACGTATATGGGAGAGTATAGGTCCTTCTAGATCTTCAAACGTGTTGAGTATGAGTGCATGAGCTCGAGGGGATTGTCTTGTCTCATTTTTAACGAGCTGGAGATTTGGATCAACCAGGTTGTTGACTCGGCAAAAACTAGGTAAGTCTCGATACCGGAGAAAAGTTTCCATTCCTGGCACACTTGTTACAAGGCGATCCATGTCTTCATTTCATAAAAAAGAGGTTACCGTAGATTTCGTTAGTAACAAATTTGACGGTATGTTTTATTGAGAAAAAAACAAATGTCCAATCGATCAAATTAATTAAGCTGGCTATATAATATTTTTTAATTCGTAAAATTATAATAAAAATGTCATAGAAGTATTCATATTTTCAAAATGAGAAGATTCTATTTCTAGTAATGTACAAACAATGTTGTGAGCTGTGATTGTTTTGTGCAAATAAGTGACATCCATATGCGACAATGCTAAGAAAATGAAAGATTAGAAAATTATTAAATGAAACGAAAAATTGTACTCCTGCCTATCCAATTAATTTAGCAAAAAAAAAAAATAGAGTGCTCTCATGAAGTGTCATAGGCTTTGACATGTACTGATAATGGGATAAGGATCCTCTCCATTTGAAATAAAATGGAGAGTCTCCATTTCATGGTCTAGATTAAATATTACAGATCTAACAGTGTACAGATTGCCATGTCATTTAAAATTTTAAATGACAAGACAGTCTATATATCGTTAGATTTGTGAAATAAAATCTGAACCATGAAATGGACAAATGGAGAGGATCCTTATCCCTGATAATGATGTACGCACTGATGTAAGCTCATCAATATTTTAATTTTTTTATTACCAAAATGCTTGAATTACTAATTTTGTAATGCGATCCAACTTGAGTTCTTTACAGAATTAATTTAATTAATTTAATGTTCACTTTTTGCTTATAAACATATAAAAATTTGATTCACTATTTATAGTATCAATAATAATATGATATTATATAAATTTTACTTATAAACTTTTAACAATCCAACTTCAAATTTATATAAATTTATTTACATTATTATTATTATTATTATCTATATTATAATGTAAAACCGAAGTTTTTTTTATTTTTACACCTCATTATTTTAATATATATTTTTAATTGAATTTAAATTTTATTCTATAATTAAACATCTCATTAGAATCTTGACATATTATATTTTCTTTAATAGAAATAATATATTGTTCCATATATATAACACACAATCATAATAAATGCCTAATACTATAATATATTTTATATATAAATACAATAATAATAAATGTCTTTTAATAATTATCAATTTTCATATTTAGACAAAATATAAAACATAAAAAAAATTATATTTTGCCCAATAATTCTTTAGATATTATTTTAAATAATTTTTTCGTGCATCGCAAGGCATTTGCGACTAGTTATTATTATGTTTAAGTCTTATTTATTTAATAGAATAATAGATGAACTTGAATATGTAGATTTGAACTTTGACTAATTTGCAAATAAATGTGGGGGAGTGAGAATAGTTACCTTTAATGGGAAGCTCCCCGGCTTCTATCATATCTTGAATTAAAAAGTAAACCCAGAAGCAGCAAGAACTGATAGTACGGAAATGAATGACCGGAATGCCAACCTCGTTGCCCATATCAATAGGAAAGCTCAGGATTCCATCTACTATGATGCAACTCACTGACTGTCCAGTAACTGAATTTAATTGACCCGAATACAGCATCTCTCTAAATAATGGCTTAGTTACCAAATCAACGGCACCAAACAAATCCATGACACGGTCACCAGCTCGTGGGTGATCATTTGGAAGGCCATCAGAAATGGTCTTGAATTGGAATCCAGGAAAACATGCAAAACGGGCAAGAATATTAGTGTAAAGTAAAAGGCGGTTGTGGTTGTAATCGGAGTTGAGGAAGGTGATGTTGAGGCCAGCAAGTGAAAGAAGGTGGGCTAGATTCAGCATAGTGTTGACGTGTCCTTGTGCTGGAAGGGGAAAGATAAGAACATGAGGAGCTTTTGACACTTCTTCCATAATAGTTTTACTGCTTCGCTTCAGCACAGGCGTAGCCAGGAATTATTTTATGGGGGCTTAAAAGAGAGCACAAAAGAGTAGTGATTTTTTCTGCTCAAAACTGGTCCGGACTGAAGCTATTTTTAAGGGCGGCAAGACTAAAGCTTCCAAAGGAAGCTTAACAAGCTCAAACGGGTTCAAGGAGACAAAGCATTAAATTTTTGTGGCTGATAAGATTGGCATAAGGACCATGGGAGACTTTTTTTTTTGTTTTATTCTTCTTCCCAATGCTGACAGAGCTTTCTCTCTCTTTGTTTTGTTTTCCAAGACCACTCACATGGATAAGAAAAGGCATGGGCATAAAAGGAACAAAATGTAACATTAATTGTGTTTGTAACACACGTATACAACGAGGGGTACCTGAAATGTAAAGTGTATTAGTCAAAAAGTAACACTGCCAATAGTTTAAAATTTGCAATTCAAAAAACAAAAAAAAAAGAGTTAAATTTTGTTTTAAAGACTAATCTTTTTATGTTATTAATTTGAAAAAAAACGTTATTGTCCATTAATTAAAATCATTGAGTAAAATTTAGAAGAGACAAAACTCAAAAGGGGGGCTGATTATTACTTTTTGAAAGAGCTAAACTTTAATTGTCATATACTCTATTAAGAAAAATTAAAATTTTGGGAGGGGCTAAAGGAGCAAACGTAGCTCCGCCCTGTCAGCTTCAGGGTTCTAAATTTTCTGTGTGCTCCTCCTCCTACTAACTCAGAAACTTGTGGTTGTTGTTATACTAGGACGTAGCCAATGGGGTGGTTATCTTTTAGATGCAATATTATTATCATCAATCATCATGTAGGTAGGTTGATCCCACCGATTTCCATAAAAAAAGGTTGATCCCACCGATTGAATAGTCATCAATTATCTACAAGTCGGCATTATAAATGCCATTTTTTTTAAATAAAAAAATAATTAAAAAATTATTAAGAAATCAGCAATTACAATTAATTAATGTCGGTTTCCAAATATATAGATAATCAACAATTATGATGTCGGTTTTTCAATAATCAAAATGCTTCTTTTTAGCCACAGCTTGTATTCATGGGGAACTAGTGCTTCAGGGAATCTAGAGCATTCTCCATGCAGGATTGTCGGCAACAGGAATACCGTTTCTTTTTTTTTTTTCCCTTAATTAATACTGTGATTCCTTAATTTCTAATAAGAGCATTAGCAGCGGAGTTGTAAAAGTAGCATTTTTGTTAAAATAGATGGTACTGTAGTTAAAAAACACAAAAAAACGCTCCCAGCTGACCCTCTATTTTAACTCCGACTTTTACACATTGCTACAGTAACGTGTATTTTTACACGTTACTATAGCAATGTGTATTAATTTTTTTTTTTTTTCTTCTTCTTCTCTCTCCTCTCTCCTCTTTTTTTTTTCTTCTTTTTTCTTTCCGTCTCTTTCTCTCTCTCTCTCTGCGCTGCTCTCTCTCCCTCAGTCTCAAGTCAACAGCTTGGTGGAGGTGGAGGTGGTTGTGGGTTGTCAACGGCTCGGTGGAGGTGGTTGTGGGTTGGTGGTTTTCGGTGATGGGTTGTTTCCGGATCTGTTGGTGATGGTGGTTCGCGGCGGTGATGGGGTTTCTGTTTGGGTTTGCCGGCGGTGATGGGGTTTGTGTTTGGGTTTGCCGACAGTGATGGGGTTTCCGGATTTGATTTCTCTCCCCCTTCTCGGCCGTGGTTGCAGACAAAATGGGTTGTGGTGGGTTTGGGTTTGCCGGCGTGGGTATGGTGGTTGTGGGTTTGGGTTTGCCGGCGTGGGTGTGGGGGTTATGGGCGGTTGCTGCTGATCGGCTGCCATGGGTTTGGTTGGGGTGTGAAAAAAAATATATAAAAAAAGAATTATTTTATAATATTTTAATGTGATGTATTGTAAAATAGAGAATGAGATGAGAGATGTTTTGTAAAAGTGGGTAGTTAAAATAGAAAAATGACTTTTTAGAGTTGTAAAATAGAGATGCAATGCATTTTCCGTTGGGAATGCTCTAAGTGTGAGATGGCTGAGTTTCATGTCAGCTATAAACTGAGTTGAACTGAATTTTATTAATAATTACAAAAAATTTTAATTGTAACTTAATTAGTCATTTTGAGTTATACGTGAAAATGTGACTATTGCTTTACTTGGATTGTTATTAATGGTATTAGAACCAATCTAATAATCTTGTGTTGGCTCGGACACAATATAACCCTAATGGGAGATTTTTATTTTTTTAATATACTAATGAGAGATTTAAGTGAGAAATTATGATGTCTCAAATTCTGATAAGTGTGTACGCTAAATTTTGTTGATACAAGTACAAATTTAAGAAATAGGCAATGAGGTTACCGTTTTTAAAAGCAAAATATAATTTCCCAAACTCAGACTACCCGAGACCATCATCTCTCTAAATTAAAGAGTGGCTTGGTTACAGCCCTTGTTGATTCAATTATTCAAACAACTCTCTAACACAGTGACCACAATGTCAGTGGTCTTCTGGTAAACCATCAGTAATAGTTTATGAAACAGGCTTGTGCTCCATGGCAACTCTCACTCATTTATCTTTGGTATTGGTTTCATTCGCAATTAATATTGCTTTCAATTCTAGGCTACACGTATTTTACATGTGCAATTTAAAGGGATTGAGATCCTATGCAATTGGTATTGCATGCAATACCAATTGAGTGATTGAGATTGAAAGTTAACTTCTTAACTTCAATCTCAACCATTTAATAAAAAATTGTTAAAAAATTCAAAAAGTAAAAAGTGAAAAATTTGTGAGAGGAAAAAAGGTAAAATGAAAAGAAAAAAAATAAAAAAAATTAAAGTGCTCTCATTGAAGTGTCGTAGGCTTTGACATGTACTGATAATGATGTACGCACTGATAATGATGTACGCACTGATGTAAGCTCATCAATATTTTAATTTTTTTATTACCAAAATGCTTGAATTACTAATTTTGTAATGCGATCCAACTTGAGTTCTTTACAGAATTAATTTAATGTTCACTTTTTGCTTATAAACATATAAAAATTTGATTCACTATTTTTAGTATCAATAATAATATGATATTATATAAATTTTACTTATAAACATATAAAGACGTGCGTTCAATTTAATTATTCTTAAAAAATATAATATTGTTTGTATTTTATTGGAAAATGACTAAATGTAACCAAGTTATATTAGGAATTTAATATATTACATCTAAGAAACTGTACCTAAGTTTTACCCTCTCCCACCTTTACTATTTGATATATTGCATTAAGGCTTTGCAGACAAGTTCCACCATATCTATCTAAATGGTATATTCATTCAAAAAATGAAAAAAGCTTCTGAACACGTGAGGAGCGCATGTGAAGATGTGGAAAATTTGAATAATTAAATTAAAAATTAAAAGTGATAAATAGGAAAAACCTTTGAACATGCGCGTAGCGCGTGTGAAGAGGCTAGTTATTATTATTATTATTATTATACTATAAAGTAAAACCGAAAGTTTTTTTAACTTTTGGTTGACCTCATAATATTGCACCACATAAACTGGTCCGACAATTTTACACCTTATTATTTTAATATCTATTTTTTAATTGAATTTAAATTTTATTCTATAATTAAACATCTCATTAGAATCTTGACACATTATATTTTCTTTAATAGAAATAATATATTGTTCCATATATATAAACACAATCATAATAAATGCCTAATACTATAATATATTTTATATATAAATACAATAATAATAAATATCTTTTAATAATTATCAATTTTCATATTTAGAAAAAATATAAAAGAGAGAAAAAATCATATTTTGTCTAATAATTCTTTAGATTTTATTTTAAATAATTTTATTATGCATCGTAAGGTTTGCGACTAGTTATTATTATGTTTGAGTCTTATTTATTTAATAGAATAATAGTTGAACTTGAATATGTAGATTTGAACTTTGACTGATTTGCAAATAAATGTGGGGGAGTGAGAATAGTTACCTTTAATGGGAAGCTCCCCGGCTTCTATCATATCTTGAACTAGTCGCAAACCTGTGCGATGCACAAAAAAATTACTTAAAATGAAATCTAAAGAATTATTGATCTACATATGATTTTTTCTGTCATTAATATTTTCTCTAAATATGAAAATTGATAATTATTAAAAGACATTTATTATGATTGTGTTTATATATAAAATATATTATATTTATTATATGATTGTGTTTATATATATGGAACAATATATTATTTCTATTAAAGAAAATATAATGTGTCAAGATTCTAATGAGATGTTTAATTATAGAATAAAATTTAAATTCAATTAAAATATATATATATATATATATTAAAATAATGAGGTGTAAAATTGTGGGACCAACTTATCTGGCACAATATTATGAGGTCAACCAAAAGTAAAAAAAATCTTCAGTTTTACATTATAGTATAGATATAGATTTCAAGTATATATATAAACAATGAAAGATGGGGGATTTGGATTTTGATTCTCTATGTAAAGGAGATCAGTCAAAGTAAAATACATATGATAACAATGGAGGATGGGAGATTTGGATTTTGATTCTCTATGTAAAAGAGATTAGTCAAAGTAAAATATGAGAGAAAATAAGAATGATCTTTATTCAAATAGAAATAAATAGTCTCAAACAAATAAAAATCCATGATGAGATCATTTGTGTAAAAATAAAAAATGACAAATCTATCAAAAACTTACCAACTCAACATATACGAACATAATAGCTTGACCAAGTTGGCATGCTCAACAGATCTTGACATGATGGAGAAGAGAAGAACAAAGTTAGGGGGTTCATATTCAAGCACACCGCATGTGCATTACTTAAAAGTTTCTCAAGGATTCGTCATCCCAATTATTAGAGTTCCTTAAAACTCAAAGCATTTGAATCTACAAAATTATTATAACATGAAGCTATTAGATAACATATGAAAACATGATGAATTGACATCTGAATCAGACCTTTTTTTTTATCCTTATATTATAACTCAGATTCATAAGGAATATAAAATTGTCTTCTTTAGTAGAGCTGAAAAATGGGTATTTTTACTTTGTAATTGAATGTAATTAAAGTGATAATATAGATGGAATATGAGGCAGAAATGTATATCTCTTTACTCTCGTGATCTTGTCCCAAAATATACTCAAAATTGGCACTCACAATTAGCTATGATCTTTATCAATCCCTCCACAATATTCAAAATTAAGACAAAAAAATAAACATGAAATTTAAATTGAAATCCAAACTAACTAAAATCAATATCATTATTTACATAAGCTACAAACTAAAAACTTGTTTGGTTGTCAAGAAAAATATTTAGGAAAAGAATATTGTACTTAGCTAACTATTTGTTTTTGTTTTCTGGAAGCTTCAAAGTAATAAGTACATTAAATTCAAATTCAATTTCATATTTTACCTTCATTTTTATTTAAATCAAGTAAAATTGTTTTATCTTAATTTGATCTAATTCGAGCAAATTATATGAGCCAGGCATAACCAAGGTGCGTATAAAACAGAGAAACTGATAATGTCAAATATCCATACCTGTTAAGCTTAAATTGTGCCCATTTATGAAGTTTTGTTTGCAGCTTGAATTTTTTTTTTAATAAATTCCAAATCGAAATATCCCATTGCTAAAACGAATATGCCCACTTTCGCTATATTTTTCTTGCGTTCTTCTTAATCCAACAAACATACCACCACAAAAAAATAAAATAAATACCACCACATGCTCTGTCTCTCCTCTGCACTCTTGTATTCTTCGTTCTGATTCAAATTTGATACAAGTCTTATTCCCCTTAATAATAATAGTTCATTGTTTGTTATAGACTTCTGTCAATTGTCAATATCCTTAATTGTATTATTATTAAATACTAAAAAAATATCTATGTCTCATACATTGTGAACTATTTATCGAATGTGCTGTCTTTATAAGTACTCATTGAAGATTATGATTTCTTTCTTGTTTTTTGATCTCTTTGGGATTTTGTTGTAAACTACTATCGACTAAAACTACTCCCGAATTTATATTCCAACCCCAACTCCTCGTTATTTTGGACAGGTGCTTCTCATTCTAATTTTTGGACTTGGGTCTTCTTCACCGAATCCAATTATTTTCGGTTGGTATTGGTATGAGAGATTTTGAATTGTATTTCAAATATGGGTTCCTTTTCAGGAATCCTTCAATGACCTCTAGTTGCGGCTGCCACCATTGCAGTAGCTTTTGTTTCTTCTGATAAACTGTCCTTTCATACATCCTCAGATAAATCAGATTTCATGACTCCCCTCCACTTGCAATTCCTTACAACAACAACAACCAAAGCCATCATAGGTTCCTCATATCTCGGTTTCCAAGCTTGCCAAGTACCTGTTCCTAATATTAACTTTCTGGTTCCTGATTCCGGTTTGGGGCGCAATTTTGTTCCCAAATTGTTCTATTCTTCTTCTTATGTTGAGGGAGGTCAGAAAATTGTGCTGATTCTGGTTGAAGAAAATTTTGTTGCTTGTAAGGGGTTTTTTGGGAGAAGAGGAGAAGAAGTTCCGTGAGAAAGAGAAAGAGAAAGAGAAAAAGTCTGAAAGTGTGAGGGCTTTGGGGTTTCGACCATTGTGTTATCGGGGGACTCAAAGTCCAAAATAAAATTTTAAAAACTAATCAAATAATAATATTAATGAGGTGTAAAATTATGAGAGTGTAAAAGTTGATGTGTCAATGTCTTATGAAAGTCAACTTAAAGTCAAAAAAGCTTTGATTTTATATTATAGTACAGATTAAAAAGGAAATCCAGAAGCAGCAAGAACTGATAGTACGGAAATGAAAGACCGGAATGCCAAGCTCATTGCCCATATCAATAGGAAAGCTCAGGATTCCATCTACTATGATGCAACTCACTGACTGTCCAGTAACTGAATTTAATTGACCCGAATACAGCATCTCTCTAAATCTAAATAATGGCTTAGTTACCAAATCAACGGCACCAAGCAAATCCATGACACGGTCACCAGCTCGTGGGTGATCACTTGGAAGGCCATCAGAAATGGTCTTGAATTGGAATCCAGGAAAACATGCAAAACGTGCTAGAATATTGGTGTAAAGTAAAAGGCGGTTGTGGTTGTAATCGGAGTTGAGGAAGGTGATGTTGAGGACAGCAAGGGAAAGAAGGTGGGCTAGATTGAGCATAGTGTGGACATGTCCTTGTGCTGGAAAGGGAAAGATAAGAACATGAGGAGCTTTTGACATTTCTTCCATATCAGTTTTACTGCTTCAGGGTTCTAAATTTTCTGTGTGCTCCTCCTCCTACTAACTCAGAAACTTGTGGTTGTTATACTAGGACGTAGCCAATGGGGTGGTTATCTTTTAGATGCAATATTATTATCATCAATCATCATTTAGGTAGGTTGATCCCACCGATTTCCATAAAAAAAAGGTTGATCCCACCGATTGAATAGTCATCAATTTAAAAAAAAAATAAAATAAAAATAAAAAAAATTAAGAAATCAGCAATTACAATTAATTAATGTCGGTTTCCAAATATATAGATAATCAACAATTATGATGTCGGTTTTTCAATAATCAAAATGCTTCTTTTTATGCCTCGGTATTAGCCACAGCTTGTATCCATGGGGGAACTAGTGCTTCAGGGAATCTAGAGCATTCTCCATGCAGGATTGTCGGCAACAGGAATGCCGTTTTTTTTTTTTTCCTTAATACTGTGATTACTTAATTTCTAATAAGTGTGGGGGAGGCTGACGGCGGGTATAAACTGAGTTAAACTGAATTTTATTAACAATTAGAAAGAGTTTTAATTATAACTTAACTAATCATTTTGGAATATATGCATAAATGTGATTATTGCTTTATTTGGATTGTTATTAATGGTATTAGAACAAATCTAATAATCTCGTGTTGGCTCGGATACAATATAACCCTAATGAGAGTTTTTTATTTTTTTGATATACTAATGAGAGATTTAAGTGAGAAAAATTGTGATGTTTCAAATTCTGATAAGTGTGTACGCTAAATTTTGTTGATACAAGTACAAATTTAAGAAAGAGGCAATGAGGTTACCGTTTTTAAAGCAAAATATAATTTCCAAAACTCAGACTACCCGAGACCATTATCTCTCTAAATTAAAGAGTGGCTTGGTTACAGCCCTTGTTGATTCAAACAACTCTCTAACACAGTGACCACAGAGTCAGTGGTATTCTGGTAAACCATCAGTAATAGTTTATGAAACAGGCCTGTGGTCCATGGCAACTCTCACTCATTTATCTTTGGTATTAGTTTCATTCGCAATTAATATTGCTTTCACTTCTAGGCTACACGTATCTTACATGTGCAATTTAAAGCTCTATGAATTTACAAGTGAAGCAATGATGTGGATAATAAATACGATATTCAATTTTAAGAAGTTAAATAGTCATTAAAACGTATAAAGATATGTTTTTATTGGTTAGGAGGACTACGTGTAAATACAACGGAAAAAATGAATAATTTTTCAAGCCTTTAAGCCTTATTAACATGGTATCAAAGCCATCATTTTTTTTTAACAGGCAGCTTTTCAGCTTTTTTGATAGACATAATATTAAGGCTTTAATCTATATTGTATTACACACACACACAGTGCCACAATAAGCATATAATAGGGACCTTGAAAGCGGCCCAATTTATTTATTTATTTTTCTGATGGTCCACTAATTTTCGTAATCTCATGAATTGCCGAAAAATGAAAAACGTTTGATCAGACAAGACTATATTTAACAGTAAACAGTAAAAAGGCCTTTCCCAAATCCTTTGTGGATTACTAGAGGTACAACTGTATAAAAAAAAAAAAAAATTACTAGAGGTACAACTGTTTATTGGTATTGTAATTTACTGCATATTGTTGTTTATTTTATTTTTTGAATACGGTGCAATTTGTCTATTTCAAACTCATAGGATTAGTCTGATACTATAATTGTTAGATTTATGGCACAAACTATGCCCTTTGGGAATTTCATTTTCATGTCATTGTTGAGGATTATAATTTATTTAATACAGTTTAGGTGACCACTAGAGCCTAGTGGAGATAAAGAAAAAAATGGAATACTACTCTTGAACTATGTAGAAAAGCAAGTAGGCCATGGGCCTTTTCACAGGGCTCATGATTTGTGAAAACACAGAAAGCATATACTCAGACCAATCAAGCACGAGAATTGTATCTTGAGTAAGAAATTTCTCAACATAGCCAAGGCCTACTTGGCTCAAAAGTTTTCAACTTTAAGGTTTACCTGGCTCATCATCCTAATATCCTCAATCAAGCGGTCCAAATTACAATACGAGTACCCACCTTCACTCACACTCTCTTTGGCCAACCTAGCCATCTCATCTGCTGATCTCACAAACTCCTCCTTTCTCTCAACCATCAGATCATTCACCATCTTTTCTATAATGACTCTATCACACACATCCTTCATGTCTAACCCTACCTTCCAAACCTCACTTACAAACCTACTATTCACTTGCTGATCAGCAAAGTAAGGCCAGTAAATCATGGGCACCCCAGCCACTATATTCTCTAAGGTTGAGTTCCACCCACTGTGAGTCAAAAACCCACCTATTGCTTGGTGGGCTAGGACCTCCTCTTGTGGGGTCCAACTCACTATGTACCCTCTTTCTTTTGTCCCCTCCACCAGCTCTGTCGGAACCTCATTCTCACCGTGCTCTTCAGCAAAAGAGTTAGATCGTAAGACCCATAAAAACCGCTTCTTGCTATTCACCAAACCGTACCAAAACTCCATGTGTTTTTCCTTTGTCATAACTGTAAAGCTTCCAAAGCTCACATAGATCACAGACTTCAGTGGTTGAGTGTCGAGCCACGTCATGCAACTCCTGTCCAATTCAAAGAGGTTGTTTGAAGATTGAGAAAAGGATGGTGATTGTTTGGCTTCAAGTCGGATTTTTAGGTGCGAGTGGAGGGGTCCAATGGTGTAGACTTTGGAACAAAGAGTGCAAATGTGAGAGAGTACAGGGCCTTCTAGGTCTTCAAATGTGTTGAGAATGAGGGCACGCACTTGAGGGCTTCGTTGAGTCTTAGTCACGGTGTGATGGAGACTCTGATCGTTCAAGTTTACAACTTTTAAAAAAAGTTGTTAATTTAAAGGTTTTTATAACATTTAATGCTTGTTGTGACAAGTATAAGTGCTATATTTTCTCAAAAAAAAAAAAAAGACAAAGTGGTATAAAATTTTTTGCCGGGAAGAATTCCCGCTTGCGTGGGAAGCCAAAGTAAGAAAGAATCCAAAAAATTTAAAACACATTTGGCCGGCCCTAATTCTAGCTCTCCCTCAACACACGTACGTTTGTTTCTCTCTTCCTCTCCACGTCTCTATCCCTCTCCCTCTCCCTCTCCCTCTCCCTCTCCCTCTCCCTCTCACAATCTTCTTCCCTCCAGCCTCATCATTGCTCTCTCTCATTGCCAATCTCTTCCTCTCACCCACCGCTCTCCCTCTTACTATTGCTCAAAGATCCATTCTTTAGGTGTAAGTGGTAAGTAATATTTTAAACTCTTTACTTTTTATTATATGTTGTTTTGGGGTTTCATTAGAATTTTTTATTTTTGTTTTCCTTATTCTTAGGTTAAATCTTAGGTTTGCCAATAACGTGATGATTTTAGGTTTGCCAATAACGTGATGATTTTGATCTTATCTTTCTCCTTATTCTTGCCGCAACCTAACAGAAATTAAAGAAAAAAGAACACTAATTACCTTGAAGGAATCAGCTGGCCGGCCCTAATTCTAGCTCTCCCTCAAATAGGTTTCACTCAATATTATAAATAGACCAATATATGTTCATAGCTTGCATTCAACATTAGATCAGTTCTAGTTCATTCTATCTGATTACTTGTTTTCCCCATGGCACTAAATATAAATGTCTTAGTATTTTCTTTCACAATGTTTTCATTGTTTAGTGGTCTTCTCTCTTTCACTCCCAATGTCATAGTTGCCGCTGATGGTAGTGGCAACGTTGTCTGATGCTGAACACAATGAAAGAGATATGTAAATTATAACTTTAGATTTCTATAACAAAAATGCAATTTAATTATGGCCATATAGCCAAAAGGCCTTATTACATGGACATCATGCCTCAGATTCTACATGTATATATAGTTTATTAGGTTGCACATAGGAAACTTGAATATTACTCTATTAAAACCTTTTATTGCATCTTGAGGGAGAGACCAGCATTAGAGCTGGCCACAAGATAACACAATAATTCATTTGGAATTTGTGGAATTCTTTAGTGCATATATATATATTATACTATATATATATATATATATATATGTATATATACTCGTAACTCCTAATTCTTTAGTGCATATATATATATATACTTCTTTTACCGTGCAAAAATAGGATAGCAAGTTTTTTTCACTCGTAACTCCTACCTTATATTTCATCACCAATGACTTCATGAGATAAGGAAACACATGACACGATCAGTGAAGCCATCACTAATATAACAATCAATAGGGATTACACTTTCGTGATTTTAATAAAAGAAGGAACATACAACGAAGCTGTTTATATAGGACAGAATAAGTCCAATTTAATCCTCCTCTACCTACAAGTATATATGATCACTCTCGAAATTAGGCATCTTGATCTTTTGATGGAGAATCTTTTTTGGTTTGTTAGGTTTTACATTATTCTAAATGTTTATTTTAATTTCATAATTATAGGTTACTCTTTTTTTCTTTTTCTTCTTTTTCCCTCACCATCATTTGATCAATTCTTTTCTTAGTCTATAACAACCTAGTAATATATAAAGATTTTCAAGCTCTTGCTTTTAACGTTCCTTTTCTTCTCTTTGGGCTAAAAACCATTGATTTTCAGGCACTTAATTCTCTGGATCTTGCCTTAGGTGATATCTCTCCCTATTACTGTTGGGGTTTTGCAAAAGACACTATTATAATTATTTGCATGCATATATATCAAATGATTTTCTTACTTTCTTATGCAGTGTTGGATTCTTGGATGGTCTTTGTTATTCTTGGATGGTCTTAAGACCTCCTCTTGTGGGACCCAACCCACCATATACCCCTTGTCCTTTGTCCCTTCAACCAGCTCCTTTGGAATTTGTCCCTCACCAACTTTTTGGGCCACCAAGTCGGGTCGTATAGCCCATAAGAAACGCTGCTTGCTATTAACCAAACCATACCAAAATTCCATGAGCTCATCCACTGTCATTACTGTAATGCTTCCAAAGCTCACGTAGATTACAGACTTCAAAGGTTGAGCATCGAGCCACTTCATGCAACTTCTGTCCACTTCGAATAGGCTATTTGAAGATTGAGACTGCAACGAGGTTGTTTTGGATTCAAGTCTAAATTTGAGTATTTCATGGAGGGGTCCAATTGTATAGATTTTGGGACATTTAGTACGTATATGGGAGAGTATAGGTCCTTCTAGATCTTCAAACGTGTTGAGTATGAGTGCATGAGCTCGAGGGGATTGTCTTGTCTCATTTTTAAAGAGCTGGAGATTCGGATCAACCAGGTTGTTGACTCGGCAGAAACTAGGTAAGTCTCGACACCGGAGAAAAGTTTCCATTCCTGGCACACTTGTTACAAGGCGATCCATGTCTTCATTTCATAAAAAAGAGGTTACCGTAGATTTCGTTAGTAAAAAATTTGACGGTATGTTTTATTGAGAAAAAAACAAATGTCCAACCGATCAAATTAATTAAGCTGGCTATATAATATTTTTTAATTCGTAAAATTATAATAAAAATGTCATAGAAGTATTCATATTTTCAGAATGAGAAGATTCTATTTCTAGCAATGTACAAACAATGTTGTGAGCTGTGATTGTTTTGTGCAAATAAGTGACATCCATATGCGACAATGCTAAGAAAATGAAAGATTAGAAAATTATTAAATGAAACGAAAAATTGTACTCCTGCCTATCCAATTAATTTAGCAAAAAAAAAAAATTAGAGTGCTCTCATGAAGTGTCGTAGGCTTTGACATGTACTGATAATGATGTACGCACTGATGTAAGCTCATCAATATTTTAATTTTTTTTATTACCAAAATGCTTGAATTACTAATTTTGTAATGTGATCCAATTGATAATGATGTACGCACTGATGTAAGCTCATCAATATTTTAATTTTTTTATTACCAAAATGCTTGAATTACTAATTTTGTAATGCGATTCAATTTGAGTTCTTTACAGAATTAATTTAATGTTCACTTTTTGCTTATAAACATATAAAAATTTGATTCACTATTTATAGTATCAATAATAATATGATATTATATAAATTTTACTTATAAACTTTTAACAATCCAACTTCAAATTTATATAAATTTATTTACATTATTATTATTATTATTATCCTATACTATAATGTAAAACCGAAACTTTTTTTTACTTTTGGTTAACCTCATAATATTGCGCCACATAAGCTGATCTCCTAATTTTACACCTCATTATTTTAATATATATTTTTTAATTGAATTTAAATTTTATTCTATAATTAAACATCTCATTAGAATCTTGACACATTATATTTTCTTTAATAGACACATTATATTTTCTTTAATAGAAATAATATATTTTTCATATATAAACACAATCATAATAAATGCCTAATACTATAATATATTTTATATATAAATACAATAATAATAAATGTCTTTTAATAATTATCAATTTTCATATTTAGACAAAATATAAAAGACAAAATATAAAAGACAGAAAAAATCATATTTTGACCAATAATTCTTTAGATTTTATTTTAAATAATTTTATTATGCATCGTAAGGTTTGCGACTAGTTATTATTATGTTTGAGTCTTATTTATTTAATAGAATAATAGTTGAACTTGAATATGTAGATTTGAACTTTGACTAATTTGCAAATAAATGTGGGGGAGTGAGAATAGTTACCTTTAATGGGAAGCTCCCCGGCTTCTATCATATCTTGAATTAAAAAGTAAACCCAGAAGCAGCAAGAACTGATAGTACGGAAATGAATGACCGGAATGCCAAGCTCATTGCCCATATCAATAGGAAAGCTCAGGATTCCATCTACTATGATGCAATTCACTGACTGTCCAGTAACTGAATTTAATTGACCCGAATACAGCATCTCTCTAAATAATGGCTTACCAAATCAACGGCACCAAACAAATCCATGACACGGTCACCAGCTCGTGGGTGATCATTTGGAAGGCCATCAGAAATGGTCTTGAATTGGAATCCAGGAAAACATGCAAAACGTGCTAGAATATTGGTGTAAAGTAAAAGGCGGTTGTGGTTGTAATCGGAGTTGAGGAAGGTGATGTTGAGGCCAGCAAGTGAAAGAAGGTGGGCTAGATTGAGCATAGTGTGGACATGTCCTTGTGCTGGAAGGGGAAAGATAAGAACATGAGGAGCTTTTGACACTTCTTCCATATCAGTTTTACTGCTTCAGGGTTCTAATTTTTCTGTGTGCTCCTCCTCCCTCTAACTCAGAAACTTGTGGTGTTGTTATACTAGGACGTAGCCAATGGGGTGGTTATCTTTTAGATGCAATATTATTATCATCAATCATCATGTAGGTAGGTTGATCCCACCGATTTCGATAAAAAAAGGTTGATCCACCGATTGAATAGTCATCAATTATCTACAGCATTATAAATGCCAAAAAAAAAAAAATTAAAAAATTATTAAGAAATCAGCAATTACAATTAATTAATGTCGGTTTCCAAATATATGGATAATCAACAATTATGATGTCGGTTTTTCAATAATCAATGTTAATATGTATATACTATTTGTTATTGTACTAGTCTAGGGTTTCCTAGGGTTTATTATGTATTTACTATACTGTACACTAGACTAGGCCTATATATATTCTTTTATCTGTACATGATTATTCAAAATACACAATATACAGTTTATTCTCTCTGTCTGTCTGTGCTTCTCTCTCTAAATTTAACAATCAAAATGCTTCTTTTTAGCCACAGCTTGTATTCATGGGGGACCTAGTGCTTCAGGGAATCTAGAGCATTCTCCATGCAGGATTGTCGGCAACAGGGAATCTAGAGATGGTCTTGAATTGGAACCCCGGATAGCAGCTAAACCGGGTTTGAATATCAGTGTAACGGTTAAGGCTCCATCTAACTCAGAAACTTGTGGTGTTGTTATGACGTAGCCAATGGGGTGGTTCGGATGCAATGATTATTATCATCAATCATCATGTAGGTAGGTTTCCCACCGATTTCGATAAGAAAAAGGTTGATCCACCGACGTACAGCATTATAAATGCCATTTAAAAACATAAAAAATTATTAAGAAATCAGCAATTACAATTAATTAATGTCGGCCAAATATATGGATAAGCAATGATGTCGGGCTAAGAAGCCCATTTGCTAGCTTCAACATACTGGACTAGGTTGTACACATGTCCCTGCGCCGGAAAGGGAAAAATTAGGATTGTCGGCAACATGAATCTAGAGATGGTCATTGGAACCCCGGAGCGGGTTTGAATATCAGTGTAACGGTTAAGGCATCTTGGATGAAATTGAGGAACGTGACATTGGCCAGCTAGCTTCAATTGTTGTCCCTTGAACATGGGCAGGAGCTTTTGGCCATTGTTGTTGGTATATATCATGTGATTCTGTAAAAGAAACAATAACAACAAGAAATCTGTCACAGTTAATAAACTGTAAAAGACTCACAAATAACAATAAACAAGAGAATGAATCACAGTTAATAAACAATAAAAGTCTAGCAGAATGAATTTGACGCTAGCGTTTGACGCTATGTCCTTAAAACAGATTGCGCCCCTCACACTATTAACTTAGTGGTGCTTTGAGACTCATGGACGTCTGGTCTCCCAGGATAAAATGATCTTCGCACGCAAAAAGAATCTTCGCACAAGCAATCTCTGTGCACAACGAACGTAACAAGTGTCTCTTTCTCTCTCTTTATGCAAATGAGACTCTCAAAATTGTAGGAAATAACTAACTCAAAGCAACTTCAAAAATAAACTTAAAAAGTTTAAAAAGTACCTTTAATTGAATGAGGGGACACTCTATTTATAGATAGAGTCACACCTCTTCGAAAAATGTGCGAGATGAATAGTCACAACTATTCAGAAAAGACACAACATTTGGAAAAATATAATGTATTAATAAATACATAAATTTGATGGATTGGGCCTAACCCACTTGGGTCTGCTTGGCCCACTTTTAGGAGGTAATTTCTTATTCACTCCTAACAATTTTTTCGAATAGTTCTTCCATATCAACTCTAGCTTTTTGGATTTGCTTCTCTCTTTTCTTTGTGGCCCTCCTTTTAACATCAAAGTTGTTTTTTGTTTTTGTTGTGAATAATAATCTTAGTTACAATTATTGATTAAAGATCACATGAGATATATGTGAAAGGATATGCCGACAAAGTAGTCAGTAAAAAAAGTCTTCAAAGTTGTTTTTTTGTTTTGTTTTTTTATTTTTTCTTTTTCGGGCTTCGAGTCTTTCATCATGACAAAAGACCACTTCTGAAACATGGACCAAATTTTTGGCCTTAGAATCTTCTTACACACTAATTGTTTATTTATTTTTTATTTTTCTTTTGAATACGGTGCAATTTGTAAATTCAAACTCGGATCAATCTGAGACAATAATTCCTAAATTTAATAGCACAAAGTATGCTCTTTGGGAATTTCATTTTCCTGTCATTGTTGAGGATTATAAAATCCTTGTTTAATACACTTGATGTAACCCAAGAGCCCAGTGGAGATAATTAAAGAGAAGCAAAAATGGAATACTACTCTTGAACTAAGTAGAAAAAGACAATGATTATTAAAAAAAAAAAAAAGTAGAAAAAGACAATTAATTCCAGTAAGCCTTAACCCTTAGTCCTTTTCAGAGCGCTCATGAAACATGAAAACACTTGAGTATTAAAATTTCTCAATATGGATAAGGCCTACCTGACTTAAAAGTTTTCAACTTGCATGATAGCCTACCTGACTAATCAACCTTATATCCTCTATCAAACGGTCCAAATTACAATACGAGTGCCCACCTTCACTAACACTCTCTTTGGCCAACTTAGCCATCTCATCTGCTGATCTCATAAACTCCTCCCTTCTCTCTACCATCAGATTATTCACCATCTTTTCTACAATGCCTCTATCACATGTATCCTTCATGTCCAACCCTAGCTTCCAAACCTGACTTACAAACCTACTATTCACTTGTTGATCAGCAAAGTAAGGCCAACAAATCATGGGCACCCCAGCCACTATACTCTCTAAGGTTGAATTCCACCCACTGTGAGTCAAAAACCCACCTATTGCTTGGTGGGTCAGGACCTTCTCTTATGGGGCCCAACCCACCATACACCCCCTGTCCTTTGTCCCTTCAACCAACTCCATTGGTATTTGGCCCTCGTCATATTTTTGGGCTACCAAGTCAGGTCGTATGGCCCATAAGAACCATTGCTTGCTATTAACCAAACCATACCAAAACTCCATGAGCTCGTCCTTCGTCATAACCGAATGCTTCCAAAGCTCACGTAGATTACAGATTTCAATGGTTGAGCATCGAGCCATGTCATGCAACTCCTATCCACTTCAAAGAGGTTGTTCAAAGACTCATGAGACTGGGATGGTGAGACTTTGGCTTCAAGACAGGATTTTAGGTGCGCGTGGAGGGGTCCAATGGTGTAGACTTTGGAACATTGAGTGCGTATATGGGAGAGTATAGGTCCTTCTAGGTCTTCAAATGTGTTGAGTATAAAGGCATGCGCTTGAGGGGTTCGTCGAGTCTCAGTCACAATAACATGGAGCTGCCAGTCATTCAAGTCACTGACTCGGCAAAAACTTGGGAGGTCTCGACAGCGAAGAAAACTTTCCATGCCTGACACAGTTGTTATCAAGCGGTCCATGTCCTCATTTCCTGGAGTTTTTAACAATAGTATAATATCATAATAGAAAATACTAAAATTGTTACCTACTTTAAAAAAAAAACCTACAAACTAATTTGTCAAATAATGTAATTGGTACAATTTAATATAACAATATAATAAATAAATCACTGAATTCCGATCTTGCAATCGAAGACATGATTTTCAAGACGATCCATGTCCTCATTTATGTTAGTGAATACTAAGAAATATCAGTTGAGTTACAAAACTTTTAACTATTAATTTCTTATATTTTATTTTTTAATGTAACTTGTATATAAACCTCTTTCAATGTCTCATTGTAATACATATTGAAGTATATAATTCTCGTCACTTGGGTATTCGACCAAGTGATAATCTACTTCTCCAAAAAGCTTCATCTCTCTATGAAGGTGTGTGTTCGATCTTGAGATCTTCAAAATATACATGTATGTGAGTTTAGATTAGAATTTATCATATATATATATATATATATATATATATATGTAATTTTCTTCCGCTCTCTTTCTCTCTTGACAAAAATTGTGATAAAAAAAGAAAATTAAAATTATATATATAAACTTTTAATTGAAATCACATAGATAGATGTATTTTTAAGATTTATAATATTTAACTTGGATCATTAAAAAGTAAAAACATACATCTGAAATATGTTTAATGATAAAACAACTAAAGGCTTGCAAATGGATGCCAAATCGGAAAGTTACCTCTAATAGGAAGTTCGCCCGCTACAATACAACTCACTTTTCTCTGTGAACGTCTGAACCTTTTCCTTTTAACACCAAGTGGACTGGTGTGGACAAAAGACCACGTGGACCTGCACGTGGACAACGTCAGTTTTTATTTTTTATTATCTTTTTTTTGTGCTTAGAATCTCTTTTCAATTTTCATCATGCGGACTATTCCATGGACAAAAGACCACGTGGACCTGCACATGGACCCACCTAAATCACTCAAATTCAAAATGTCTAAGTTCACAACTTGTTACAAAACTTGCTGACAATTTCATAAATTTTGTCCAGGGCTAATAAGTACGGGTACATTTTTGGTACAGATATAGTAGATATATTTATTAAATATATATTTTTTTATATATTATTATACTTAATTTTTTTCATTCTTCTTAAATATATGTGAATTTAAAAGCAATCATAGATAATAAAATACATCCATTACCATTAAATGGTGGTTAGAGTACAAACTAAGATCCAAAAGACTAAATAAAAGAAGTGTTCAACATTGAAACCAAAATAAAATAAAAGATAAGTGTTCAAGAGGCTTGATTGAAGGTAAGACTAACGAAAAAATACTAGCTATTTCATGCTTATTTGATGAAGTGTTCAACTTTTTTTTTTTTTTTGGTACTCCTAGGATACTTATGCAGAAGTACCCAAAGGGTACCAATACCCGATAAATACCCGGTACGGGTACGACACCATTTTAGAAGTACTCGTGCTTTATAGGTCCAAGGATTTATTAATCAACTTGAATATATTATTAGGGAAAATATATATATATATATATCCCTAGTCCTAACAAAATAATAAAAGATAAAACAAAATGAAACACGTATCGCTTTAGTATCCGGCCGAATGTAGAATGTATTGGAATATTGGACATAAACTAAACCCATATTCTTTAATGATTACAACAAATGATTTTTTTATGCATTAATTACCACCGATCACCTCAATAATAATAAAATGCTAAAACAAATTGTGTCACCACATTCATTGCCATACAAAAATTGAAGAGAGCCACTGTTTCATAATTTGCAAGTAGTAATAAATAACCACCAAGTACTAGAATTCTGAACAATAACAAAGTTACGACACCTTATATTATTGGAGCCACGCTCATAGACCTTATATCCTTGATCAATTGGTCCAAATTACAATAAGAGGAACCACCTTCACTCACACTTTCTCTTGCCAATCTAGCCTTTTCAGCTGCTGATTTCATGAACACCTCCTTCCTCTCCACCATCAGATCACTCACCATTTTTTCTATCACGCCTCTATCACACACATCCTTCATGTCCAATCCCAACTTCCAAACCTCACTCACAAACCTACTATTTATTTGTTGATCAGCAAAGTATGGCCAACAAATCATAGGCACCCCAGCCACTATACTCTCTAAGGTTGAGTTCCATCCACTGTGAGTCAAAAACCCACCTACGGCCTGGTGGGCCAAGACCTCCTCTTGTGGGACCCAACCCACCATATACCCCTTGTCCTTTGTCCCTTCAACTAGCTCCTTTGGAATTTGTCCCTCGCCAACTTTTTGGGCCACCAAGTCGGGTCGTATAGCCCATAAGAAGCGCTGCTTGCTATTAACCAAACCATACCAAAATTCTATAAGCTCGTCCATTGTCATTACTGTAATGCTTCCAAAGCTCACGTAGATTACAGACTTCAAAGGTTGAGCATCAAGCCACTTCATGCAACTTCTGTCCACTTCGAAAAGGCTATTTGAAGATTGAGACTGCAATGAGGTTGTTTTGGATTCAAGTCTCAATTTGAGTATTTCATGGAGGGGTCCAATTGTATAGATTTTGGGACATTTAGTACGTATATGGGAGAGTATAGGTCCTTCTAGATCTTCAAACGTGTTGAGTATGAGTGCATGAGCTCGAGGGGATTGTCTTGTCTCATTTTTAACGAGTTGGAGAATCGGATCAACCAGGTTGTTGACTCGGCAGAAACTAGGTAAGTCTCGACACCGGAGAAAAGTTTCCATTCCTGGCACACTTGTTACAAGGCGATCCATGTCTTCATTTCATAAAAAGAGGTTACCGTAGATATTGTTAATAACAAATTTAACTGTATGTTTTGTTGAGAAGAAAACAAATGTCCAACCGAACGAATTAATTAAGCTAGCTATATAATATATTTTAATTTGTAAAATTATAATAAAAATATCATAGAAGTATTCATATTTTCAAAATGAGAAGATTCTATTTCTAGCAATGTACAAACAATGTTGTGAGCTGTAATTGTTTTGTGCAAATAAGTGACATCCATATGCGACAATACTAAGAATATGAAATATTAGAAAATTATTAAATGAAACGAAAAATTGTACTCCTGCCTATCCAATTAATTTAGCAACAAATAAAATGAAAATAAAAAAAATTTAGAGTGCTCTCATGAAATGTCGTAGGCTTTGACATGTACCGATAATGATGTACGCATTGATGTAAGCTCATTAATATTTTAATTTTTTTATTACCAAAATGCTTGAATTACTAATTTTGTAATGAGATCCAACTTGAGTTCTTTACAGAATTAATTTAATCTTCACTTTTTGCTTATAACATATAAAAATTTGATTCACTATTTATAGTATCAATAATAATATGATATTATATAAATTTTACTTATAAACTTTTAACAATCCAACTTCAAATTTATATAAGTAAATTTACATTATTATTATTATTATCATCATCTATACTGTAATGTAAAATCGAAATTTTCTTGACTTTTGGTTGACGTCATAATATTGCGCCACATAAGTTGGTCTCACAATTTTACACCTCATTATTTTAATATATATTTTTGAATTGAATTTAAATTTTATTCCATAATTAAACATCTCATTAAAATCATGACACATTATATTTTCTTTAATAGAAATAATAAATAGTTCCATATATAAACATAATCATAATAAATGTCTAATACTATAATATATTTTATATATAAATACAATAATAATAAATGTGTTTTAATAATTATCAATTTTCATATTTAGGAAAAATATAAAAGACAGAAAAAATCATATTTTGAATTTTGTCCAATAATTCTTTAAATTTTATTTTAATTAATTTTTTTGTGCATCGCAAGGTTTTGCGACTAAGTTATTATTATGTTTGAGTATTATTTATTTAATAGAATAATAGTTGAACTTGAATATGTAGATTTGAACTTTGACTGATTTGCAAATAAACGTGGGAGTGAGAATAGTTACCCTTGATGGGAAGCTCCCCAGCTTCTATCATATCTTGAATTAAAAAGTAAATCCAGAAGCAGCAAGAACTGATAGTACGGAAATGAATGACCGGAATGCCAAGCTCATTGCCCATATCAATAGGAAAGCTCAGGATTCCATCTACTATGATGCAACTCACTGACTGTCCGGTAACTGAATTTAATTGACCCGAATACAGCATCTCTCTAAATAATGGCTTAGTTACCAAATCAACGGCACCAAGCAAATCTATGACACGGTCACCAGCTCGTGGGTGATCATTTGGAAGGCCATCAGAAATGGTCTTGAATTGGAATGCAGGAAAACATGCAAAACGTGCTAGAATATTGGTGTAATTTAAAAGGCGGTTGTGGTTGTAATCGGAGTTGAGGAAGGTGATGTTGAGGCCAGCAAGTGAAAGAAGGTGGGCTAGATTGAGCATTGTGTGGACATGTCCTTGTGCTGGAAAGGGAAAGATAAGAACATGAGGAGCTTTTGACACTTCTTCCATATCAGTTTTACTGCTTCAGGGTTCTAAATTTTCTGTGTGCTCCTCCTCCTACTAACTCAGAAACTTGTGGTTCTTGTTATACTAGGACGTAGCCAATGGGGTGGTTATCTTTTAGATGCAATATTATTATCATCAATCATCATGTAGGTAGGTTGATCCCACCGATTTCCATAAAAAAAGGTTGATCTCACCCCGGGCTGGTCCCAACTCTTTGTAGCCTCAAGCCAAATATTAAATTGAGGTTTTTTTTTTTTTTTTTTTTTTTTTTTTTTTTTTTTTTTTTTATGCTAAATTAAATTAATATTTATGAATTTTTTTTATTGGAATTTTATTCAAAATTATTAATCACAATTAAAAAAAAAAAGTCCTAGGTCCTATACCCATCAAATAGAATATTTGATTTTCTTCAAGGTCATCACAATAACTCACATGGCTTCCATGCTTCACTCATCAAGACAAATAAATGCAAAAGACTTAATCTAACTATTGGTTCATGATATAAAAAATAGAAAAAAAAAAAAAAAAAAAAATTGCACGTGGCTTGATGTTGGCCACAACCAACAATTAGATATTTTCATTTAGCACGGCTCACGAAGAGCTCTTACAAAAAAGCTGGAAAGAAGATTGTGAAGAGAAAAAAAAAAAGAAACAGACTCACAGTACGTTGAGGGAGTGATAGACGTGGAGTGAGAAAGAAATGAGAGAGAGAGAGAGAGAGAAAAAAAAAGAGTTGTTCAAGAAAATAAAAAAAAAAATTATTTTTTTAATATATATTTCAGATGGATCATAAAAAATTTAAAGACTTTCCTAATTTGGGGTCTCAAGTCATTCCTTAAATTTGGGGACTCAAGTCATTCCTTAAATGACTTATAGACTGGGCCGGCCATATTCCCACCGATTGAATAGTCATCAATTATCAAAAAGTCGGCATTATAAATGCCATTTAAAAAAAAAAAATTAAAAATTTATTAAGAAATCAGCAATTACAATTAATGTCAGGTTTCCAAATATATAGATAATCAACAATTATGATGTCGGTTTTTCAATAATCAAAATGCTTCTTTTTATGCCTCGGTATTAGCCACAGTATTCATGGGGGAACTAGTGCTTCAGGGAATCTAGAGCATTCTCCATGCAGGATTGTCGGCAACAGAAATGCCGGTTTTTTTTTTTTTAGTGTGATTTCCTAATTTCTAATAAGTGGAATTTAAAGATTTTGTTTATTTCGTTGTAAAATATTTTTAGATGAAAATGATTTCAAGAAAAATAATTTTTTTTCTGTGTTTGGTTGCATTCAGGAAAATGCTCTGGAAAATATTTTATAGTATTGTGCGAAAGATAGAGCAGAAAGGGCGGGATGAGGCGTGCGTTTTTGGAAAATAGTTTACGAAAAAATTGGGCATAAACCATTTTCCAAATTTTAATAAAGGATTTTCAGGTCAATGAAAATTATTTTCCGTTTAACCACCATTTTACAGTGAAACAAACACCCGCAAATCTGAAAATATTTTACAGCGAAACAAACGGAGCCTGCAAGATTGTCGACAACAGGAATATTATTATTTTTTTCCTTAATTAATACTGTGATTCCTTAATTTCTAATAAGTGTGGGGAGGCTAAGTTTCATGTCGGGTATAAACTGAGTTGAACTGAATTTTATTAACAATTATAAGGAGTTTTAATTGTAACTTAACTAGTCATTTTGAGATATATGTGTAGATATGACTATTGCTTTACTTGGATTATTATTAATGGTATTAGAACCAATCTAATAATTTCGTGTTGGTTCAGACACAATTTAACCCTAAAGAGAGATTTTTTTTTTTTGATATACTAATGAGAGATTTAAGTGAGAGAAATTATGATGTCTCAAATTCTGATAAGTGTGTACGCTAAATTTTGTTGATACAAGTACAAATTTAAGAAATAGGCAATGAGGTTACCCTTTTTAAAGCAAAATATAATTTCCCAAACTCATACTACCCGAGACCATTATCTCTCTAAATTAAAGAGTGGCTTGGTTACAGCCCTTGTTGATTCAAACAACTCTCTAACACAGTGACCACAGCGTCAGTGGTCTTCTGGTAAACCATCAGTAATAGTTTATAAAACAGGCCTGTGGTCCATGGCAACTCTCACTCATTTATCTTCGGTATTAGTTTCATTCGCAATTAATATTGCTTTCAATTCTAGGCTACACGTATCTTACATGTGCAATTTAAAGCTCTATGAATTTACAAGTGAAGCAATGATGTGGATAATAAATACGATATTCAAGATCACCAAGTTGGCCCGTGTTTTACGTGGCATTAAATAACAATTCTGCCGAGTAATAAAGTAAGGCATACAAAATTGTCATTACATTCAATTTTGGAAAGGAATTGAAATTACACAATGGCTACTGATGTTGAAATATGCCACAACTTTTTTTTATTTTTATTTTTTATATTATTGGTAAGTTATACATGCACTCAATGGATCACGAATCTACAACTTCACCCTTGAAACTTATAAGACTATAAAAGAATATGTTAGTTAAACTAGAACTTAATTTTTTCTTTTTCAATTGAGAATAAATAAGTTACGCCACTTGGGCATTTGTCCCAGTTGTAATTTCTCTTCTTAAAGAGTTCCACATCTTCATGAGGGCATGGGTTCGATCCTCAGGATCCCCAAAATATACGTGTATGTGAGTTTAGATTAGGATTTCTATCACATATGAAAAAAAAAAAAAGTTACAAATTTGGATATATATGTGTCTGTATGAGTTTAGATTAGGAAAAAAAAAAAAAAAAAAATCAATTTGTTATGGAATATATATATATATATATATTAAGAAAGGCCTAAAAATTGTGTAATTTAGCACCCATATATGGGCCATATATAGAGAAAGAAAAAGCAACTACAGATAATATAATAGCATTGTTTTGGACCAGCCCATGTTTGGATGCTTGGTTGGTCACAACATTGCTAAACACAAACCAATATTCAGACTCGATAGACTAGCTCAGCCCAATCTCACAAGTAAGTAATTCCTTAATCAAATGGGCAGCCTTTTAAATTAGCTCAGCCAATCTCACACACAGTCCACCTGGTACGACTGCATATGAATTTTACTGCCCATCTAAATCCCCTTCTTGATCCGATCTCAGCCCATTGGGCTATTGGTGATGCACGTGTGAGAATATGTTTGATTGAATGGGAGGAGTGGGACACGTAGTTTTGGGTTACTTCATTCTTAGTCCAAATGTTAAAGATTCAAGATTTTTCGAAGCTTGGTACATTGGAGAAGGTGGTAGAAGCTTACAGATTTCTGTCTCTTTCCTATTCATAAAAATATTCTAAGAAAAGCCATGAAAGTACCAGAATCCACTTTTAATAGCTATATATATACATCCCTCTCGCAAGTACCTTTCATCATCAAGAATTGTTTTAAAAACTCAGTACAAGTATTAATCAATCTCAAACTCTCTCTAAAATGGCGCTCAGTCTTTTCGGTGGCCGAAGGAGCAATGTCTTCGACCCTTTCTCTCTAGACGTTTGGGACCCTTTTGAGGGCTTTCCTTTGTCAGGTCCTGTAGCCAATGTTCCCTCCTCTGCTGCTCGCGAAGCCTCTGCTTTCGCTGCAACACGCATCGATTGGAAGGAAACTCCAGAGGCTCACATTTTCAAGGCTGATCTTCCAGGGCTGAAGAAGGAAGAAGTGAAGGTGGAGGTTGAGGATGGTAGGGTGCTACAGATAAGTGGGGAGAGGAGCAAAGAGCATGAAGAGAAGAACGATAAGTGGCACAGGGTTGAGAGGAGCAGTGGCAAGTTTTTGAGGAGGTTTAGGTTGCCTGATAATGCGAAGGTGGATCAGATGAAGGCTACTATGGAGAATGGAGTGCTTACTGTGGTTGTGCCTAAGGAGGAGGTGAAGAAGACTCAGGTCAAGTCCATTGAGATCTCTGGCTAAATTAGATGGTGCATGTTCATTTTCTGGTGCTTTTGGTTCTGTTTGTCTTTGCTATGTGAAATAAAGAAAGCACAGCACGAGTATCGGAGTATGGCTTGTTTTGTTTACGAAGCTTGAGTGTCTGTCTATATGTAAGACAGTAAGAACAATGTTGTAATGATTTTTGTTAAAGTTATGAATATATGCTGAGTAGTTTCTTGTTTTGTTTACAAAGCTTGAGTGTCTGTTTATATGTAAGACAGTAAGAACAATGTTGTAATGGTTTTTGTTTATGTTATGAATATATGCGAGTAGTTTCTTTCATCTACATTGTCTTGTTCATTATATTCTATTTATCACAAGTACGGTGATTTTTTGCATTGAGTTGAATAGTGAAAACGTCTCAAATCCAAGAAATTTTATGTTAATTGGTCCTCTAGCATGAAAAGCTCTTGAAGCAAAGATATATATATATATAGACACTTCCTTGAACTTTACGGTGATCCTATAGTCAATTTATTCCATCCTATAGCCAATTTATTCCTTTATATTGGAGATGAGGTTTGCTTAAAAATAAATAAAGATGTAGTATTTTTTTTTTGGTGCTAAATAATAAAGAACAAAACAAAAAAGTGGAAAATGAAATAGCCAATTTATTGGGCTCATTTTTCACCACTCGCCGTCTGTGGGAATCGAACCCACGACCACGTGGTTAAAAGCCACGCGCTCTACCAGCTGAGCTAAGACGGCTTATGCATCTTAATCTTAAAGCATATCTTAGATAATCATGCAGAGACCATTTCGAATGAACAATACAATGCAATCGATTAATTCCAACGAAACCCTTAAGATTTTACATCATGTGAGCATTGTGAATCCCTTCAAATCAATGGAAGAATTTGAGCACGTTTCAACAGTGCACTTGCTAAATTGCCCTCAACCAAGGGGGAGAGTGAAACTTGCAATCCTAAATAGCCAAAAAGGATTTCGAGGGGATTTGTGATGAGGATAGATGGAGTAATTAAATCATAATCCAAAGCTATAGACGCATGAATTATGGACATTATCACCATTTGGCCTAGGTTTGTGCAAGACAAAAAAGCATCCCCACCTTGACATCTGTCTTGCCTAATGAGGTTAAGGATGTACTTTGTATTTATATAATTTGATACAATTTGTATAGTATTGAAATACAGATGTTAATTTGTTGCTGCACCTTTCTCGGTCAAGCTCTCACTCTCACTCTATCAAGTAGAATGGCAGAGATAGCAGTGAACTATTTCCAAACTATTTTTACATCCACTAGGCCGACTGAGGAGTTTGTTAGCTCATGTTTGGAAGGTATGGAGGGGTTGGTAACTGATGAGATGAATACGGCTCTACTCGAGGATTTTACAGAGAAGGAAGTTACACAAGCTTTAAAGCAGATGTACCCTACAAAAGCTCCTGGACCTGATGGCATGTCTGCTATTTTTTATCAGACTTATTGGGAGGTTGTAGGTCCAGAGGTAACTCAAGCAATCCTTTCTATTTTACATTCGGGGTTCTTATTGCGTAAGATTAATTATACCCATATTACTCTTGTCCCTAAGATAAAAAATCCTGAGAAAATGTCGGATTTTAGGCCAATATCTTTATTCAATGTTATCTACAAGATTGTATCAAAGATTTTGTCTAATCATTTGAAAAAGGTACTATCTAATGTGATTTCAGAATCCCAAAGTGCTTTTGTTCCAGGGCGTCTTATCACTGATAATGTGTTGGTGGCATTTGAAGTCATGCACACAATGAGTTTGAAAAGAAAGGGTAAGAGGGGTCATATGGCTCTTAAGCTAGATATGAGCAAAGTATATGATCGGGTGGAGTGGTGCTTTCTTGAAGCTATTATGAGGAAGATGGGTTTTGCTGACAGGTGGATTAAATTGGTTATGATGTGTGTTAATTCGGTGTCTTATTCGGTGATGTTGAATGGTGAACAATGTGGGTTTTTTTTTGGTTCTTAGGGTATTCGCCAAGGGGACTCTCTTTCACCCTATTTGTTCTTATTATGTGCTGAGGGTCTTTCTTTTCTGCTTACCAAGGCGGCGAAAGAGAGAAGTATTGTGGGGGTGGCAGCTAGTAGAAGTGGACCAAGACTTACCCACTTGTTCTTTGCTGATGATTCATTATTATTCTACCAAGCTACCAAGGCCAATTGTGAAGCCCTTGTTCATATTTTCAATCAGTATGAGGCAGTCTCGGGTCAACAACTTAATTGAGCAAAGACCTCTATCTTTTTTACTAGAAATACCTCATTGAGTTTGAAGACAGAAATCCAAAATATGCTCCATGTTCCAGAGATAAAAAATCATGAACGTTACCTTGGGTTACCTTCTTTTGTGGGTAGATCCAAAACAGTGGCTTTTAGTGAAATTAAAGGCAGAGTATGGCGAAGGATGCATGGCTGGAAAGAAAAATTTCTTTCAATGGGTGGGCGTGAAGTTCTGATTAAGGCGGTTGCCCAATCTATCCCTACGTATACAATGAGCTGTTTTAAGATTCCTGATGGTTTATGTAAAGACTTAAATGCCATGTTTAGTGATTTCTGGTGGGGGCATCATGATAAGGCAAAGAAGGCTCATTGGTTACGGTGGAGTAAGCTGTGTCACTCTAAAGATTCGGGTGGAATGGGATTCCGAGATTTGAAAGCGTTTAATCTAGCGATGCTTGCCAAACAAGGGTGGAGGTTGATTCAAAATCCACACTCTCTGATTAGCCGAGTTTTTAAGGCAAAATACTTCCCCCATGGGGAGTTTCTGGAAGCTAACATTGGGTACAGACCTTCTTATGCGTGGCGTAGTATTGCATTGGCAAGGGAAACTTTGAAGCTAGGGCTCTGTTGGCACATTGGGGATGGGCAATCAGTTCGTATTCACTCTGATCCTTGGGTTCCTTCGTCGGGCTCTTTCCAAGTCTCTTCGGCCAGGGATTGTTTGGATCCCAACGAGAGGGTATCCATCCTTATTTCTGAAGAATCTCATGAGTGGAGCAGAGAGGTTATACATTCTCTTTTTTCGGACTGGGATGCTAAGCTCATCTGTTCCATTCCTCTTCCTCCTCGGAGGAAAGCCTGATCGTCTTTTCTGGAATGCAACCACAACGGGTCTTTTTTCTGTGCGTAGTGCTTATTTTCTGCAATTTCAACGTGGAACAGCTGAGGTGGAGGGTGAATGTTCTTCTGTGGGGAGAGAGAAAAAGTTCTGGAAGTTTCTGTGGGCGCTATCACTGCCCCCAAAAGTTAAAGTGTTTCTCTGGCGGGCTTGTATTGGTATCTTACCAACACATGACCTGTTGTGGCGGCGCCACATGAGGAGGGATGATTGTTGTTCATGCTGCTTTTCTGCTGTTGACTCTGTTTGTCATGCCCTTTGGACTTGCCCTGCTGCAAATGACGTATGGTTAGAGTCTAACTTGAGATTGCATAAATGGGATCGTTGCGTTGATAATTTTTGCGATCTTCTTATGTTGGCTCGGGGAAGACTGGGTGATGAGGAGATTGAGCTTTTTTCTTGCCTAGCTTATTTTATTTGGGACCAGCGAAATAAACTGGTTCATGAGGGTAGTGGTCTGAACCCGGTAGGTGTGGTGCGTAGAGCTAGATCTCTCCTTCAGAGTTTCAAATTATCGTTACCTCAGGTGGGGCATATTGATCGCGTTGAAGCTCAGCAAAGTGCTCAGGGGGATGCTGATTTGAGGTGGGAGGCTCCGAAGGCTGGGGAATATAAGGTGAACTGGGAGGTGTGCAAGGATTCGGGCTCTAATGTGTGGTATGTGGGTGTCTTAATTCGGAATCATGTGGGTAGGGTAATGGCTTGTCTCTGTTCTCCAGTCATGGCGTTACCGAGAGGGCTTAATCCACGGGTGGGTGCGTGTATTCATGCACTAAAGTTTGCGCTGGAGCTTGGGTTCCTTGACATTTGTCTTGAAGGCCCACATGTTAATTCTTTGGAGGTTGGGTCATCTTTTCAGATTGAGTCTATTGCAGATATGTGGAATGAGGAAGTTTGGGTTTTTATCCAAAGGTTCCATCATTTTACTATGTCCTCGAGTACTGATAAGGTTAATCGTGAGACTTTAGGCCTAGCTCAATTGGGGCCTTCTTTTGTAGGTTCTAGAGTATGGATTGAAGAGGTTCCATCTCAGATTTTGAGATTGATGTAATTCTTTTTTGGATTCTTTTGTTTGCTGGTTGGCTTTTAATAAAGATTCTACTACTGTTTATTTTCCCATTTGCTGGTTGGCTTTGGTTGGCTTTTGTTTGCTGGTTGACATAGTGTATCCAACATTAGAAAATATTTTCCCATTTATATTTAGAGCAAACAACATGCCATGGTAGTAAAGGATCACACCTCAATATCCTGAGTCGACTCATATAATTTTAAAAAAAAAAACTGCCAATCAACCAAATATTTGAATAATAATCTCATCCCATATCGCTATCTCAACCAAATGAAAAAATATTTTCTAATGTTAGATACACTATGTCGTGGTAATAGGGAGTCACACCTAACTGTCCCGAGTGCCGACTCATATAAAACAAACTGTCAATCAACCAGATATTTGAATAGTCATCTCATCCCGTGTTGCTATCTCAACCAAATGGGAAAATATTTTCTAATGTTGCATACACTAGTATTTGTTTGCTCTCACTCTCACTCTCTCCTTTCTCCTACCTTGTCAAGCTCTACGTCTCTCGAAGAAGGAGGTGAACGGTGCTTTTTATAAGCATTTGACTTTTGATAATGTTATCTATTTTATCCCCTTAACTAGACTCTCTCTCCTTAGTCCTCACCCAGCGTTGTAGCCCTCTCATTATTACACTCTTTTGCTATAATAGATTGGAGCGTGGCAATTGTGCGACAAAAGAAAATCAAATAGAATAAATTTTAAAAATTGCATTGATTAAAAACTTATAATTACCCAAGCAAAGAAAGCACAAAAAATTTAGAAATTGATTTTTTATTACATCAATATTTAACAAAAAAAAAAAAAACCCATGAACCACATCCGGAAGGTCCATACGAAGGCTCGAATTGTCATTGTTCGACACGGTCACGTTTAAGAATTTTGAGAGTAAATTAGTACATTCATTGTAACAGTGCTAACACATGAGCAAGTTAATGCATAACTCTTTATCTACAAGAAAAATAGAAATTTAGTTATGTCAGGTCAATAGGAGAATGTAGAAAAGATAAAAACAAATCAAAATCACTTTTGTGACTCCAAATTTCATTGTATGTAAATTGAGAAGTGACAAATGAGAACATAGGAGGCATGCAGATCGGTATGGTTACAATTAAAATGAAGAGTATGAAGTTATATTAAAAAATAAAATAAATGGTGGGGGAATGATTTGTAGAGGGATTATCTTTTTATAGGCTATTTTTACATTTGAGTCAGGTGGGAGAGTGCCCTCTGATTTGATTAACAGAGAGGAGATTATCTTTTTAGTCCTAGTCCTCACCCCTTCACCCTCCCTGCTAACAGATGCAGCATTTTGCAAAACATTTCCACACAGGGGCGGATCTAGTACAGGTGGCATCTTTTAATTCCAAAATTTAATAGACATAATACAAAAAAGTGCCAATATACATTATTTATATCAAAAAGTTGAGCTCATTTGCCTTTTACAATATATGTGTACATATTTTGAAAGTTACATTATAAATTTATTATTAATATACGAGAAATGTCTTTCCCAGTATACAATCAATTGCAGCATGATTATTCACAATATTATCCTCTCTCTCCTCAGTCCTCACCAATTGTTATCCAAATATGATGTAGTTGTTCATATGTGATGGTAGTGTTACAATGTGATGTTGGTACCTCCAATTTTATATATATTAAATTTAAATAAATAAATAAAAATTTAGGTATCAAGTAATGTGCTGTAACATATGTAGTAATTACCATAATTGATACTAATACTATCAGATATTTTATCTAAAATTTAAAAGTATGCTAAAAAAAAGTGTGAGTATGTATGCAAAATGCAATCATTCCACACATGTCCTGCCAAAAGTGATTCCTGTACAAATTAGCCTAGTAACATTGAAAGCATATTTGTTTAGCAATTGGGATAGGATGACAAATGGATAGCTTATAGGCTTATAGCCCCTCTTAGAATGGACACAATTTTCTTATGATTTCTCCTAAAATGAAGGGGCTCGTAATTTTATGTGTTCCATGACCATGCGTATAAGCTAGTCAATAAGGTTTAGGAGAAGGTTAAAATTATAAGCGTTTTTTTATTATAAAAAAAAAATTACCTACTTAAAATTGACATAAATATATTTGTATATAGAAAAATTGAAATTAAAAAAAAATGTTTATAAGTAAATAAGTTAAAAATTTAAAAGAGTTTAATTTCTTAATTGTTTTTGTTTTAAGGCCCTATAACTCTATGTTTGGAAGGAGGAGGAAAAAGGAAAGTTGAGAAATAAATGGTCGGAATATACTAAAAATTTAGTACATTTTATTAACCTTTCTCTCCCCTCTCCCTCCATTTTTCTTCATCCCAAATATGGCCTAAGGTTTTTCAAATAATTGTGGGTTCTAGTTAGCTCAACTGGTAAAGTCTCTTGTCGTCGAGCAAGGGACCTGGGTTCAAATCTCGCCTACACCAAAAACCAATTGATGTCTTGGCCTGATGGTAAGAGCAACCATCATGAGCGGACGCCATAGGTTTAAATTCTATCATAACTATAAAAAAAAAAAATTTTCAAATAATTCGCTTATAGGGGTTTTTAAATTATAATTTATTATTATTAATATAAGTAAAAGAGAAAAAGGCCCAACTTGTTCTCAAGTTTTGATGAAGCCGAATTCTCTTTTCTTTTCTTTTTTTAGTGAAGCCGGATTCTCTTTATTTATTACTCTCTTAAGGATTCGATTTAGCCTAAGATCAAAGGCCATGATATGTCAACATGAGCTCTCACTTTTTTTTCTTTTTTCTTTTTTTACTGTATAAGTGTCGCCATATTGGCCCAAGTCTCTTTTTCATCAAGCGCTACTAAACCCAACTTACCCGAAGTACCCAACCAGTTCACTAAACCACTGGAGGCTCATACTGTCACTGAGCCACCACACAAACACATTCGTACCTCCCTGAAACCCTAAATCAGGAGAAAGTGAGACATTAAAGATTCAAGCCTTGGTGGCTAATATCTCTAGCTTAGTTGTTTCTTTGAATTTTTGTTGTTTTTGCAGGGTGCGTCAAGATGTGAATTTTGTGGCTCATAGTCTCGCAAAATTTGCATCTCCCTACTCCTCTGTTTTCTTTTGTAACAATTCGAATCTCCCTCCTTCCGTCCACGAGACTTGGATTAGAGATTTAAATTCTTTGCCCCTTTAATGAATTCACTGGTTATTTAGCAAAAAAGAGACACTAAATGTCCAAAAACAGAAAGTAAGAAAATATTAGGGAACAATTGCATAGATAAAATTCATACATAAATGAAGACCAACTTAGCAATGTGATCTTGTTACTCAAATCTCTTATCATTTAGAACCTACTAGATTTTGATTTCATGGACCCTTCTCTGCAGGATAACATACTTAATTCTATTTTATGTACCAGTTATGGGTTTGGGTGCTCTTAAAAATCTTGGGGGCTTAACTAATCTAGGTTGGGAAATGGTGGAGATAGAAGAAAAATGATATGACATGACTTAATGAGAATATGATGAATTTGACGTGGCTTAATGAGAACAAAGCTAGATTTATTGTAGAGGCTTCGGCTATTATATATTAGTATTAGTATGGATTAGTAATTTGGGAAATTACACTTTACCACCCTCAACTATCACCCATTTTTCACTTCCACCTCCTAAACTTTAAAAAGTATCAATTGACCCCCTAAACTAATCCAATTGCACGGCCGTTACCCCCTGAGGCCAAAATAGAGTTAAAATAGACAGAATAGAAGCAACACGTGACACGCACGTGACATACGGGCCCACTCGGACAGCTATCACCCACAATTGCCTTTGAAAACCCGAAAATGCCCTCATCCACTTTCTTTCTCTTTCTTCTTTCCTTATTCTCCGATCTTCACCCACATAACTTTCCTTCTTCTTCCTCTAAAACTCCATGGCCAAAGATTTCAAGCTATCAACCATTATTAATTTTTTTTTTTTAAAAGATATTTATATTGTGTTTATATATGGAATATATTTTAGTATTCCGACATTAATTATGATTGTGTTTTATATATGGAATAATATATTCTTATATTAAAGAAAATATGATGTGTCAAAATTCTAATGGAAGGTTTAATAATAGAATAAAATTTAAATTTCAGTTAGAAAATATATATTTAATATGTAAGAATTTAAAGCCAAACCATCATTACAAGGGCAATCACTTGTTAAACAATGCAGAAATGGGAAATTCTTAATTGAGGTTCTGTAGAAATGACAAAGCATTACCATGTAGAACTTGATAATGAGGTCAAGTAAATATAATTTCTTTTAGCAACTCTCAATAATCACAAAACTTTACACATACAAGATCTGGCCCTTTCTTTTTCTTTTTAAATTTAAAAAAAGAAATTCCATTTTTATATACTAAAGAATTTATTTTATTATTTATTCAAATTTATTTTATCTTTATATTACACTTGACACTTGGCATTATTTTATTGGACCACGCTAGCACATGTGTCAAGTCTAGGTGGTACGCCAATAACAACAGGGAATCCTAAGAGAGAGAGCGGATCAAAACTTTCAAATATTAGGGAACAATATCAAAACTGGCCAAACTTAAAAAGTGTATAGTGTATTTTTTACAATGCATGCATTAACAAAAAATACATGTTTATATCTTCTTTTTCCATGTTCAGGTTATATTGGGTAATGCCAAGAGGTGTTGTGGCGATTTATTAGGGTTGGTAATGTTGTTGTTTGGTGCATGATTCCTTATTGTCTCATTTGGGATCTTTGGCGGGAGAGGAATGCTCAAACTTTCGAGGTTTGTGGAAAACCAATTCATGATCTCAAACTTTTATTCCTTAAAACTTTATTTGAGTGGGTCAATGCTTCGAAGTTGTTTTATTTTGATTCCTTACATGACTTGATTGATAGTTGATCTTAATTCTGGTGCTCCTATTGTATACATTTTGTGTAATTAGGTGGCTCCTTTTTAGGCCTTTTGTTAATACAAAATTCAAAATAATGATTTGGCATATGATCTGACAAGAGCGCCAATTAAATGGCAACACATGGACTAAATAATGGTCACAAACGGTGGCGATGGACCAAGTAGAAGAAGACACGTAAACCAATAAAATGACACAGTAGACGCGTGGACCAAGTAGCGGTCAGAACGCAAACCAATCAGATGATGACACATAGACCAAGTAGTGGTCAGAACAGGTTAGGCCAATCATAGGCTAAGCTTCAGCTAATGCACGAAAACAGAAAAAACCAACCCCCCAGCCCTCATCGCCGAAACCCAGCCACATGCCGCCATGGACCCACTCATAAACCCATCCACGCGCCGACATGGACCCACTCAGAAACCCATTGCTCATTTGCTAACTCAAATGTAGCAAATCACAAAACCCACCCCCCCAGCCCTCATCGCCGAAACCCACTCCGCAGATCAAACACCCCTAACAAAAAGACCATGATCGAAACAGTTATTAAGTAATATGGGCTATTTCCTTGGGATTTGAAGAGAAGATCAAGGCTAATCAAGGCTTGGAATGTAACCGTTGGAGTTGGCTTATAAATAGGAAACCTAAGTGCATTTCAAACACACACACACACACCCCCAAACAAATCCAAAGAGCACTTTTTAGGTCAAAAGTTATTGTTTCTTGAGAACCTTACTTGAGAATTTAGAGAGCTTCCATTTATAGCTTCTAGTGTTTTCTTAGAGAACGGTTATTTAGGAAAGAGAGTGTGCTGAGTCACTGTACATACTTGTAAGTATTCCTTCGATTGATGTCTTGAATACATAAGAATGTACCGTTTACGTGAATTTTACATCATGTGATGCTTTAGTTACCTCGATTGCATTATGTGTTACTGTAGTTAAGGCGTAGCCCTCGATTTGCACTGTTTAGTTACTTTAATCTATAATTTAGGTTTAATTATGAATGCTATGATGATCTTTACTTTAGAATTAGCTTAATTAGTTAGTTTTATTAATTTTATTAGCAATTGCTTTAGCTTACTTAATTAGTTTAATAAATTAAGTGATTAGTAGTTAATTAGTTAATTAGTTATTAAATTGTTTATTTGCTTTAGTTAATTTTAATTAGTTAGCTTAATTAGTTATTATCTATTTTATTATTCTATTGTTTATTTGCATTGACTTAATTAGTTAACTTTGTTAATTGTATTTCACTTTAGTGCCATTTTCATTCTCTTTGCTTACTTGCATTTTTAATTTAAATTCCTTTGGGCAGAAGGGTTCATAGCAAAATACTGAGCCATTAAGTTTTACAAAGATTAGCCCTTTTAGAATGAAGTCAGATTAGGGATAATAATACAGTAAGGTACTAGACCCTTATCTAGCATAGTTATTTGTTTCCTTCAAACAAATTGGCGACCATTCTTTGGAAATATCTAGTTTGGCAACAAACAAATTAGTGATACAGTTGGGTACTATTGCTGATAAAAACAAAAATTATGAAGGCTTTTAACTCTGGAAAAAACTAAAATACACTATTAAAAAATGATTACTAGTAATAAAATTCTAAGTGAATTTTAGATTTGCATATCATTACAATTATTTTAACTGTTAATTTTTTTCTTGTATTATTTTATTATTTTCTAACTTTATTTGATGACTTTTTCAAAATAAGATTTGTAAATAAAAGTTTAGAACGAGGGACTTTTTTAAAAAAACAAAGAACAACAAACGAGAACACTCATATGGATTATGGATAGTAGTTTTGAATAAAACTCATTTTGATAGAACTATTTCATTTTGGGTAAGGCTTGGGTCCAGTTTTATACAATTTTTATAAACGTGACAGATCCAGTGCTCTTGTGCACTGGACCAAACCATTCCCTTTCATTTTTAAATATTGCTACATTAGTCTGGGAATGTATAACAACCCAAGGAAAGCGCTAGCTACATCTGCGCTTATACCCCAAAAGGACTAGTCAAGTTACAATTGGGGCTCCTTGCAATTGTTAATAAAGCCCAGTTCGACCCAGTATATGCCCGATGTGGGACTCAGCGCACATACACTTGTCAGATTTTGGGGCATCACAATCTTCCCCACTTATATGCCCATATGTTCAAGCCCACACGGGATTACTGGGTTAGCTCTGATACCATTTATAACAACCCAAGGAAAGCGCTAGCCATATTTGCACTTATACCCCAAAAGGACTAGTCAAGTTACAATTGGGGCTCCTTGCAATTGTTAATAAAGCCCAGTTCGAATAAAGCCTAAGTTTGACCCAATAAATGCTCGATGTGGGACTCAGCAAACAGATACACTTATCAGAATTTAGGGCATCACAATCTCCCCCACTTAGACCCCCAACGTCCTCGTTAGGGCCCATATATTCGAGTCCACACGGGATTATTGAGTTGGTTCTAATACCATTTATAACAACTCAAGGAAAACACTAGCCACATTTGCACTTATACCCCAAAGGACTAGTCAAGTTACAATTGGAGCTCCTTGCAATTGTTAATAAAGCCCAGTTCGACCTAGTATATGCCCGATGTGGGACTCAGCATACATACACTTATCAGATTTTGGGACATCACAGAATGTCTCAAGGAAATGCCACAAGAGGGATAGAAATAGGCCAAGAATTCTGGCCAGCAACCTCAAATAGAAGTGGTAGCAACAAATGTAGAGATACCTATAGGGTATCCCATCATCCCTGTAATAGGCTCTGAGGAAAGACCAAACAATACCAACCCTAGTATCCCCATAACAGAGCCACCTAGAGAGGAACAGCCTCGGGTTGAAAAACCCATAACAGAGCCACCTAGAATAGAACAGCCTCGGGCTGAACAGACCGTAATAGAGCCACCAAGAGTGGAACCACCTCAATTCGAGCAACCAAGAGTGGAAGCACCTCGATTCGAGCAACCAAGAGTGGAGCCACCAAGAGTGGAACCACCTCGATTCAAGCAACCAAGAATGGAGCCATCAAGAGTGAAACCGCCTCAATTCGAGCAACCAAGAATGGAACCACCTCGTTTTAAGCAGCCAAGGATGGAATCACCTAGGATGGGACAACCTCAATTTGGATTTCCTAGAATGGAACCATTCCAGCAAGGAATAGGTCAACTAGAAGCAGGATTTAGATTTGAACCACCTCAAAGGTTTGGGCCCATAAGAAATGAGCCATATAAGGAGTAGGTTAGGTTTGAACAACCTTACGAGTGTAGAAATGAACCCCATGAACCTTATAGACCTTCTCAAAACAGAAGGAATAGGTTTGGTTACCAGAACAACGATAGGCAAAATTATGGGAGAAATGATTATGATGGCCATGATAGGAATGCTTATAATATCCCTGAGAGAGAGGCGTTCGACAGAGGGATAGATCTTAAAGAAAGAAATATAGGAATTGAACCTAACCCTAGACTTGCACAAGGTCAAGACCTAAAAGACCAAATCCTAGAAGTCATTGATCAAGCACTAGGTCCAGGTCATAAAAGGGCACCAAGATATCCTTACAGAAAGCCATATCATGAAAGGATAGATAGAGAAGAATGGCCTAGAGGGTTTAAAATACCTGACTTTACCATGTTTTCAGGAGATGATGAAAAAACAACCATAGAACATATTTCCAGATTTACCGTCCAGTGTGGTGAGTATTCCAACAATGGAAATGGAAAACTAAGGTTGTTTCCTGATTCTTTAACAGGACAAGCATTAACAGGACCATTTACCTGGTATGCTGCGTTACTTGCAAACTCTATTAATTCTTAGGCGGAAATGGAAGAAAAATTCCAGTCCCACTTTGCCAAGTCAAACATAGGAGTTTCAATGGCAGATTTAGCTCTATTAAAGCAAAAACCAGATGAATCATTAGAACAATTCATCATGAGGTTTAAAAGAATCAGAACATGACGCCTCACCACTTTACTAGAAGCTAGAAGCGAAATATGTTAAGATAGCCATCAATGGTCTTAATTTCAAGTTAAGAAAGAAGTTTAAAGGAATAACCTTCATTGACCTATTCGAGCTGTCAGAAAGAGCGTCTAGGTTTGAAGGACTTTTAAAGGAAGAAAATCAAATGAAAATTTTTTCTTATGGGACCTACTACCAAGATCCTAATTATGAGATTGATCTAGCAGAATATGTAGGTCAAGGACCATTTGTTTGTGAGGTTTTACATAAAAAGCAAATCCAAGCACAAGAGTCCAACAAACCAGCTTCTCCTTTAAGGGTTTACTCTTTCGATGTAGAAAGAGCAGATGAAATCTTTTACATCCTTTATAAAGCCAATCAGTTGAGAATTATAGGAAGACATAGATTTCCCTCTAAGGAAGAATTGAAAGGAAAGGATTACTGTAAATGGCATAGTACTTATACTCATGCCACCAAATCTTGTGTAATTTTTTAGGAATGTGGTACAAGATAAGATAGACAAAAATGTTTTAAAATTTCCTGAAGTACCTCAAGAAAGCATGGCAGTTTCTTTTGTAGATGTTAATACTACATCTGTTAATTTTAGTTTGCTTATACCTAACAAGAATTTGTGTGTTAAAACTAATAAGTCCAAGGTCAATTTACTACAAGTTTTCTGCCCACAGGAAAAGAAGTTAGTTCAAGCTACACAAGGGATGATCAACTTGAGGATCGAGAGGTCAACTACTTCAAATTGATACAACTCAGTCAAAACTAATGGCAGGAGCACCTCGATTCAGGGCAACAATGTCCATATTGACAAAGGGAAAAACGTGACATATCCCATAGAGCAACCCGTTTTCTCTTACAAATAGATACTTAGAAAAGTGCCACCAAAATCTAGCCCAGAAGGTAATAAAGACAACACTATCTGTGAGAGATGTAGCCACATATTGGTTAAATGCTTCTCAAAGACTAGAAAAGAAGACAGTAAGAGTCAACAGGAATTAGAAGTTGGTAGGCCTAAACCGAGATCTATTCCACGTTCACACTCGATTCAATCGAGGCTTGGTCCTCAATATGAACAGCCAAAAATGGCTCGATCAAGGCTAATTTCTCATCAAACCTTAGATTCTAAGTTTGAATCAATTAGGAAGCCAAGAATGATAAGGCCACCAGTCTCAGAAGCAAGAAGATGGGTTACCCTCGAAACCCTTGGACTTAAACCAATACACAGACAGAAATATAAATATGGTTATAACCCATATTTCTCAAGAATGACACGAACCCTGAGGCGAAGATGGATAAGGCAACAAGCAGCCTTACATCAAGAGTTCGAGAGAAAAGACCATTATTCATCAAGCTTGACAACTAATTCAGACTCCATGGAGATGATAACAGGAGCAGAAGCACCAGAATATCTCAAAGGACCTTGCGCTCGAAAAGAAGACAGCATTGGTGCACCAACAAAAGATATTGCAACACCAACAATGAATGGTGTAGGTCACAAGGTGCAAAGCACGGTAGCCAAGCCATGTCGAGGCAAAGATCTTGAAGGAACTCGAGAAAATCACAAACGCTTGGAAAAAGGCAGTGAAAACGCTGAGTCAGAAACAGAATCCGAGGAAGTTAAAACCTCACATACGCCAATGTGGCCACAAAAGGGCCAAATGGTACAGGTTTGGTTTGGAAGAAAGAAACGAAGCCCGAGGGGCAGGAAAGAAGCACAAGATAACTTAATCGAGGCAGAACAGTCCCAAGAAACATAAATAAAGAGTATACAAGGCAATTCAACTAAAGATACAGAAGATATCAAAAATATCAAGAACATTGGAGATATTGAAGATATAGAAGATATTGAGAACATCGAAGATACAAAAGATATGGAAGACATCGAGAATATTGAAAATGTTGAAGATTTAGAAGGCTTTGGAAATATCGAAGGTGTTGAAAACTTTGAAAATATCGAAGGCATCGATGATATTGAAGTTGAAGAAGCTAATGATATTGAAGAAATGGAAGGATCAGAAGCCATGGAATGCACAGAAACTAATATCCAAACTAGGAAGCCAAAGATCAAGTCTTAAGAGCAAAAAAATGGCCAAATACTCAGTTGCAATGCCATTACCTTACCAAGGGAATTCATGGCA
>OU015769.1:36077305-36214805 GCA_907173295.1 Fagus sylvatica
CACACCTAACTGTCCCGAGTGCCGACTCATATAAAACAAACTGTCAATCAACCAGATATTTGAATAGTCATCTCATCCCGTGTTGCTATCTCAACCAAATGGGAAAATATTTTCTAATGTTGCATACACTAGTATTTGTTTGCTCTCACTCTCACTCTCTCCTTTCTCCTACTCTGTCAAGCTCTACGTCTCTCGAAGAAGGAGGTGAACGGTGCTTTTTATAAGCATTTGACTTTTGATAATGTTATCTATTTTATCCCCTTAACTAGACTCTCTCTCCTTAGTCCTCACCCAGCGTTGTAGCCCTCTCATTATTACACTCTTTTGCTATAATAGATTGGAGCGTGGCAATTGTGCGACAAAAGAAAATCAAATAGAATAAATTTTAAAAATTGCATTGATTAAAAACTTATAATTACCCAAGCAAAGAAAGCACAAAAATTTAGAAATTGATTTTTTATTACATCAATATTTAACAAAAAAAAAAAAAACCCATGAACCACATCCGGAAGGTCCATACGAAGGCTCGAATTGTCATTGTTCGACACGGTCACGTTTAAGAATTTTGAGAGTAAATTAGTACATTCATTGTAACAGTGCTAACACATGAGCAAGTTAATGCATAACTCTTTATCTACAAGAAAAATAGAAATTTAGTTATGTCAGGTCAATAGGAGAATGTAGAAAAGATAAAAACAAATCAAAATCACTTTTGTGACTCCAAATTTCATTGTATGTAAATTGAGAAGTGACAAATGAGAACATAGGAGGCATGCAGATCGGTATGGTTACAATTAAAATGAAGAGTATGAAGTTATATTAAAAAATAAAATAAAAATGGTGGGGGAGTCACTGATTTGATTAGAGGAGATTATCTTTTTATAGGCTATTTTTACATTTGAGTACAGGTGGGAGAGTGCCCTCTTGAATTTGAATATAACAGATTGCAGATTGCAGCATGTATCCTCTCTCTCCTCAGTCCTCACCCCTTCACCCTCCCTGCTGTAACAGATTGCAGCATGCATGTATGCAAAATGCAATCATTCCACACATGTCCTGCCAAAAGTGATTCCTGTACAAATTAGCCTAGTAACATTGGAAGCATATTTGTTTAGCAATTGGGATAGGATGACAAATGGATAGCTTATAGGCTTATAGCCCCTCTTAGAATGGACACAATTTTCTTATGATTTCTCCTAAAATGAAGGGGCTCGTAATTTTATGTGTTCCATGACCATGCGTATAAGCTAGTCAATAAGGTTTAGGAGAAGGTTAAAATTATAAGCGTTTTTTTATTATAAAAAAAAAATTACCTACTTAAAATTGACATAAATATATTTGTATATAGAAAAATTGAAATTAAAAAAAATGTTTATAAGTAAATAAGTCAAAAATTTAAAAGAGTTTAATTTCTTAATTGTTTTTGTTTTAAGGCCCTATAACTCTATGTTTGGAAGGAGGAGGAAAAAGGAAAGTTGAGAAATAAATGGTCGGAATATACTAAAGATTTAGTACATTTTATTAACCTTTCTCTCCCCTCTCCCTCCATTTTTCTTCATCCCAAATATGGCCTAAGGTTTTTCAAATAATTGTGGGTTCTAGTTAGCTCAACTGGTAAAGTCTTTTATTGTCGAGCAAGGGACCTGGGTTCAAATCTCGCCTATACCAAAAACCAATTGATGTCTTGGCCTGATGGTAAGAGCAACCATCATGAGCGGACGCCATAGGTTTAAATTCTATCATAACTATAAAAAAAAAAAATTTTTCAAATAATTCGCTTATAGGGGTTTTTAAATTATAATTTATTATTATTAATATAAGTAAAAGAGAAAAAGGCCCAACTTGTTCTCAAGTTTTGATGAAGCCGAATTCTCTTTTCTTTTCTTTTTTTAGTGAAGCCGGATTCTCTTTATTTATTACTCTCTTAAGGATTCGATTTAGCCTAAGATCAAAGGCCATGATATGTCAACATGAGCTCTCACTTTTTTTTTTTTTTCTTTTTTTACTGTATAAGTGTCGCCATATTGGCCCAAGTCTCTTTTTCATCAAGCGCTACTAAACCCAACTTACCCGAAGTACCCAACCAGTTCACTAAACCACTGGAGGCTCATACTGTCACTGAGCCACCACACAAACACATTCGTACCTCCCTGAAACCCTAAATCAGGAGAAAGTGAGACATTAAAGATTCAAGCCTTGGTGGCTAATATCTCTAGCTTAGTTGTTTCTTTGAATTTTTGTTGTTTTTGCAGGGTGCGTCAAGATGTGAATTTTGTGGCTCATAGTCTCGCAAAATTTGCATCTCCCCTACTCCTCTGTTTTCTTTTGTAACAATTCGAATCTCCCTCCCTCCGTCCACGAGACTTGGATTAGAGATTTAAATTCTTTGCCCCTTTAATGAATTCACTGGTTATTTAGCAAAAAAGAGACACTAAATGTCCAAAAACAGAAAGTAAGAAAATATTAGGGAACAATTGCATACATAAATGAAGACCAACTTAGCAATGTGATCTTGTTACTCAAATCTCTTATCATTTAGAACCTACTAGATTTTGATTTCATGGACCCTTCTCTGCAGGATAACATACTTAATTCTATTTTATGTACCAGTTATGGGTTTGGGTGCTCTTAAAAATCTTGGGGGCTTAACTAATCTTGGTTGGGAAATGGTGGAGATAGAAGAAAAATGAATATGACATGACTTAATGAGAATATGATGAATTTGACGTGGCTTAATGAGAACAAAGCTAGATTTATTGTAGAGGCTTCGGCTATTATATATTAGTATTAGTATGGATTAGTAATTTGGGAAATTACACTTTACCACCCTCAACTATCACCCATTTTCAATCCACCTCCTAAACTTTAAAAAGTATCAATTGACCCCCTAAACTAATCCAATTGCACGGCCGTTACCCCCTGAGGCCAAAATAGAGTTAAAATAGACAGAATAGAACAACACGTGACACGCACGTGACATACGGGCCCACTCGGACAGCTATCACCCACAATTGCCTTTGAAAACCCGAAAATGCCCTCATCCACTTTCTTTCTCTTTCTTCTTTCCTTATTCTCCGATCTTCACCCACATAACTTTCCTTCTTCTTCCTCTAAAACTCCATGGCCAAAGATTTCAAGCTATCAACCATTATTAATTTTTTTTAAAAAAAAATCAGTGCTTTATTTTCCTAAAACTCTCTCTAGTTTTCTCCGCCCAATTCATGTTGATAAATTCTGTGCAAGAGCAATTACTCAAGCGGATTATTTGTTTACAGATATGGTTCTGATTGTTAGCTCAATGAGATAATATTTATATGTCTAAGAAATTTAAAGCCAAACCATCATTACAAGGTTAGCAATCACTTCTGGTTAAACAATGAAGGGCAGAAATGGGAAATTCTTAAGTTGAGGTTTGTAGAAATGACAAATCATTGACCATGTAGAACTTGATAATAAGAAGTAAATATAATTTACTTGCAGCAACTCTCAATCACAAAACACACAACACAGATCTGGCCCTCTCGCTTTCTCCCTCGTCAAAGTGCTGCCATATACACAGATCTGGCCTTCTCTTTTGTCAAAGTACCGCCATATACACAGTCCAGCCCTTTCTCTCTCTCTCTCTCTCTCTCTCTCTCTCGTCAAAGTGCTGCCCATATGGCGGCGTTGGGTAGCAAACAGTGGCGTGGCTTCACAAACGGTGGCTGGTCGCACTTGCAAATGAGAGATATGAGAAATTTTGTGTGAAATTTTCACAAACGGTGGCTGATCGCATATGGGTGCATGACACTTTGAAACAGAATCAATATATCCTAAATCATCTGGGTTAGGCTAGCTAAGCTTCAGCTAATGCACGAAAACAGAAAAAACCAACCCCCCAGCCCTCATCGCCGAAACCCAGCCACACGCCGCCATGGACCCACTCATAAACCCATCCACGCGCCGACATGGACCCACTCAGAAACCCATTGCTCATTTGCTAACCCAAATGTAGCAAATCACAAAACCCACCCCCCCAGCCCTCATCGCCGAAACCCACTCCGCAGATCAAACCACCCCAATCCCTCATCACCGAAAACCACTCTACAAATCTCCTCATGCCGGCGTACATCAACAAATCTCTTCATGCGTTGAGCCGTTGATGAAGTATGAGAGAGAGAGAGAGAGAGAGAGAGAGAGAGAGAGAGAGAGAGAGAGAGAGAGAGAGGAGAAATTGTGAGATTAAAGAGAGGATTTTTTTTAGTTAAAAGGGTGGGTTTCAATTTGGGGTTCAACTGATAAGGGTATTTCGGAGTTTAGATAAAAATAAAATTGGTAAAGGTGTTTTGGTGGGTCCTGGATCACGTGCGTGTCACGTGTTGCTTTATTCCGTCTATTTTAACTCAATTTTGGCCTCAGGGGGTAACGGCCGTGCAATTGGATTAGTTTAGGGGGTCAATTGATACTTTTTAAAGTTTATGAGGTGAAGTGAAAAATGGGTGATAGTTGAGGGTGGTAAAGTGTAATTTATCCCTAGTAATTTTATAACTCAATACAGTATTTAAATGATTCTCACTTTTGGACATACAAAATTACTAATTAAGTTTTTGGATTAAGGTTTTACTAACATCTTATTTTCAATTGATAATAATGCAAATCCAATTGATGTAAAGTATGATTTTATCAATTTTAATTTTGAAAATAATTATTTTTACAAAAACAATTATAAAAAATATTACTAATAAAATTCTAAGTGAAATTTAGATTTGCATATCATTACAATTATTTTAACTGTTAATTTTTTTCTTGTATTATTTTATTATTTTCTAACTTTATTTGATGACTTTTTCAAAATAAGATTTGTAAATAAAAGTTTAGAACGAGGGACTTTTTTTAAAAAACAAAGAGCAACAAACGAGAACACTCATATGGATAGTAGTTTTGAATAAAACTCACTTTGATAGAACTATTTCATTTTGGGTAAGGCTTGGGTCCAGTTTTATACAATTTTTATAAACGTGACAGATCCAGTGCTCTTGTGCACTGGACCAAACCATTCCCTTTCATTTTTACCAACCTGAATGGGCCAACTGAGCTGGGTGTTGTGATTCTATGGAATGGACCTAGGGATGGCAACGGGGCGGATCGGGATCGGATCATGGGTGACCCGAACCCGCCCCGCACATGTACACTAATACCCGACCCCGCCCCGCCCCGGTGGTCGGGGCAACTTATCCCGCCCCGCTCCCGAAACCGCCCCGCCCCACATCGCCCCGCCCCGCCCCGAGAATCGGGTTGTTATGCACTAATTGACCCGACCCGACCTCAAACAATAAAAACCCAACCTTAATCACATAGAAACCTGATTTACAAATCAATATTATCCTATTCAAACTAAACCTGCCGCTGCGTTTGAGAGCTGAGGCCTGAGAAAACGAAACGGAAAAAAAAAAAAAAAAAAAACGCCAAGCTCACCGTTGATCTGAGCAAGGACCGAGAGGATTTGTTGAAACCGGGAACATAAGAATGCCAAGCTCACCGTATACGCAAGACCACGACTACGGAAATGGAACCACCGGCGTGAGGGGCTGTGCGAGGATTGAGGAAGGCTGGTGGGCGACTGGGCGGCAGCTTAGAAAGGCAGAGAAAAAAAATGAAGAAGTGAGAGGCAGCTTAGAAAAAAAAGGGGGTTTTATATGAAACCCTAGAGGGAGGGGCAATTTTGTAATATACTCGGGGCGGGGCGGGTCGGGGCGGGTCAAGTAAAATCCGTGACCGCCCCGCCCCGGGTATCGGGGCAATTTTTGTAAACCGTAACCGCCCCGTCATCTCTACGGGGCGGGTAATACCCGCACGGGTCGGGGCGGTTCGGTTCGGATCGGGTCGGATCGGAGCAAAATTGCCATCCCTAAATGGACCTACTGTTTGGACTATTGAAACTTGAAACAGACTACACAAGCCTTTGGCTGAAAACTTAGGGGTAAATTCGTCATACCATTCCATAAAAAGGATCTACTTTGAATTTTGAAAGTTGGAGCCTTGGAAGCGGTTTATTTGGCTTTTAGTAAATAACAAGACCGACCCATCTCGTTTAAATGACCAGGTACATTTCTATATTCACGACAAAACCAAGAATGTCTCTAAGTAAATTGTCTCAAGTTCCGGGGTAATAACAAAACACGAACACATTTTGTTAATTTCCAACGCAGTTCAAAGTCCAAAGGAATTCTTTTAGCAAAAAAAAAAAGGTCCAATGGAATTCAATATGAAAGGGATATTTCAGTCATTTTAGAAGAACCGCCTTACGAAACCGGCAAAAAAAGAAAGCCGAAACATTTGGCACCTGTTCATTCGGTTCACATTCATGCCCTTTTTGCAGTTAGGCATAGACTCATTTTTTATTGGTTTAAATAAAGGCAGGTAGAGAAAGTAGAGAGAGAAACTAAACTAAACCAAACCAAACCAAACAAAAACAAAACAAACAGACAAAACTGACAGTACCAAACCTAAAACCGCCACACTATGAGCGAAAAAGAAGAAGAGCACCGAAGTTTCACCGGAGAGAAATGCGGCGCCGAGTCCGGACTCGGTGCTGAGGCCGAGTTGGATGCGGGAGAAGGAATCGGTGGTGGAAAAGTGAAAGGACCGTGGTCACCGGAAGAAGACGCGGTGCTGAGTCGACTGGTGAGTCAGTTCGGAGCGAGGAATTGGAGCTTAATCGCCCGCGGAATTCCTGGACGCTCTGGCAAATCGTGCCGTCTCCGTTGGTGTAATCAGCTCGACCCTTGTCTCAAGCGCAAGCCCTTCACTGGTAATAATATATATTTGGATTCAATTTGTTGAATATTGTGAATGTCTTATTGAATTTTTAACTGTTTATAAGTTCGTGTTACTTGAATTGGTTAGAGAATCAAGGATTCAGTTATAGCAGTTAAATTAAACCAAAATCTATTGATGTTAAGCATTTGCTTATTTTGTTTAAATTGAGGTTATAAGAAGAAATTTAGTTAGGATTTGTGTGGTTAATTTGAATTTTAATGGTCAAGGGAAGTAAGATCGTTAGTAAACTTAGGCTCTGTTGTAGCTTGCTAAAGTGATGAATACACGGTGCTGGTGTTTTATGTGTAAAGTTTGTGAATAAATCCATCATCATTACTAAAGAAAATAGCACACATCAATGTGAACAAATGTGTAATGTTTAGTGCTATGTAATTTAGATTAAAATTTAAAGCTCAGTACGTGGTACTCTTGGAGAGGCCTAATTGAATCCAAGCAAACGTCGGACATGGTATTTTTGTTCGAAAAAAGTTCAAGTGGTATTAAGGGAATGATTGTTGGAATTAGTCAAACAGCATGCTGGATAGCAGGAACTTGTAGATAACGGAAAGTATGTGGAGAATGCGTGGTTTATACTCATGATTGTTGTTGAGGTAGATGGTGGTTTCAGATGTGAGTTGATTCTGTAATTGGGAGGAAAAGAAGTAAGGTTATTATTAAGGGCCTGTCACAGTTCTTCGTTCTCAAGTTGTAAGATAGTTGAATATGGTAGGAGTTAACAAAAAGGCTCCGATATTTATTTTGGAGAATGGATAGTTGAAACACCAAATTGTGTTCATGATCATCATCACGGCTTAACTAGTTTTGGAAGTTTTGTGGATTTTAATGAGAATTTATGTAGTAGGGCTCGTGTTATTACTTATTGTTTAACTATGTCATATATGGCATAGACGCAACCATGGACTTTTGTACACAGGCGCTCATGTTTTATATGATATAGACACTATGTTAAACATTTGCATAGAGGTGGTCATGTTTTCTGTCTGCAACAATTGATCTTGTCCTCCATTTTTTTCCCCATCCTATATTTATCTCATGATACATATATGTTTATCTTGCAGCATAGATGAAACTATAAGCCTGTAGATGAGAACCACAAAACTATAGTTCTATAGCAGGATTTTTTCCTTGTGTGGAGGTTTTTAGCAAAACTGTACTTGCATCTTGCTTCTCTCTCAGTATGTGGCCTTACAAATGTCAGATTTTCAACTCTTAATATCCATGTACACTAAAACAACCTCAATTCATCTATAGATTGGTTTGAAGTACATGGGACCTATGTGTTATTTTGACTGCATTTCAACTTTCAAGTCATTATTTCTTTGTTTTCTTTATATTTTTTGGGAATGACATTTGTACATAATATATTAGGTTTTTCCCTTGTTTTTTCTGCCTATACAGATGTTCATTGTCTATTGTTATAAATCAACTCAACTCCACAAAGCCTTATATCTAAAGCCTGAACTTTTCCAAACTAAATTTACATACAATGCGTTTTTTCTGGGTGCTTGTGCAAAGGATGGGTTTTTTTTTAGGTTGATACTGGCATTGAACCTGTAGTTAGATTAGCCTCAAAATTTTGGTGTCGGCTATAGATCCTCAATACACTAATCTTGAGTTCTTACTTGCCCAAAAATCATGAGTATTTGGGGTAGTTGGTTGAGTTTTGAGTTTGATTTATGATAACAATGGTGACACTAGAGTGGATAGATATCATTTAGATGCACCTATACAAATTTTAAAACAAATGGGTGGTTCAAATTGGTTGTTTTGTGGGGTTATACAAAATGTAGAGGAGTGGAATACTTTATTGTGACTTAAATATCCCAATATCACCTTTACTCTTTACTGACATTCAAACGATAATTGAATGATTTAACAAATTTTCTTAAATTTTGTTTTTGTTTTATGGTGAGTGGCGTTGAGATGATAGGGTTATATTGGTTATTGATGATTGAGTTCTCTTTTTATTCATTCTTCTTTTTACTCCTCACCCCTTCTTTTTCTTTCAAAAGCATTTGATTTTTCAACTTTTGTCATTATGTTTCCATTGATAGAAGTGATCTGATGAAAAAGCTAAAGCCATAATATTTGCATACTTGGTTATCTTCTTCATTCAGTATTTGCCTTTTGTTATTAGTATGTTGAGTTAAAATAACGAATGAAAAGGAAATTTTGAATGATAAAAAGACCAAAAACGTGATACCTGCATTCCATTCTGTTCTCGTTCCATACCTTGTTGGTTTTTATTGGTTATAGATGATTTCATGTTCATATCCAAAGAGAAATTAATTTTTATATATATTTATGTAATATCTCATGAAAGTAAAGTTGCAATTGTAGTAATTTACTTGTCACTTTTATCTTAAATGTGTTGCATATAATTTGCACTTATAATTAGTGAATTCTTATGGAACTTGAATGGGTGCAGATGAAGAGGATGAAATTATAGTTAAGGCCCATGCGATTCATGGAAACAAATGGGCAGCAATTGCAAAGCTCCTTCCAGGTAGAACAGATAATGCAATCAAGAACCATTGGAATTCTACCTTAAGGCGCAGGTGCCCAGACCTGGGAAGGTTCAGAGTGGCATCCTGTGACAAGATGGAAGATGGCAGCCTTGACAGAACAAAGGTATCTTCAGAAGAAACTGTGTCAGTTGGGGCTATCAATTCATACATTCCTCCAGATGGAGGAGATGTCGCAATGGTGGATAGATCCCCATGTGAAGATAATGCTCAAACAAATGAGGGTAATTTTGTTGCTGAAGCAAGCGAGCATCCCCCTCTCTCTCGTCCAGTGGCACGTGTTAGTGCATTTAGTGTTTATAACCCTCCTGGTGGCTCAAACTGTTCTGTGTTTTCAAGGACAGTTCCTGCTGAAGGGCCTTTGGTTCAAGCTTCCAAACCAGAATTTGGGGTCTGCAAATATCTTGATGATGTTTATAGCGAGCCTGTGGTTCCTTTGCAATGTGGCCATGGTTGCTGTACAGGTTCGAGTGGTGGCCGTTCTCATAGGTCGCTGTTGGGGCCTGAGTTTGTTGAATATGCAGAGCCTCCATCTTTCTCAAGTCATGAGTTGATCTCCATTGCTACAGATTTGAACAATATTGCATGGATTAAGAGTGGCCTTGAGAAGAATAGTATCAGAATACCAGACCATGCAGCAAACCACAGAGTATCTGAAGCAGTGGCTGCAGCCTCTCAGATGGGAACATTTGAACACAATATGACGAATGACCATATGGGTGTTGATGATGGACAGAACAAGTTGATGGGCATGATGACTGAAGTGCTATCTACCCAGATGCCTAGGCAAACTTTTCCAGTGCCAGCCGAGGTTGAGAGCTTGAGCTAAAAAGTCAAGGTCGACTTGTCTTTCCTTTTGCAGTATGGCCATTCCGGTGGACATCATTGAATCACATCACTGAGTTGTGACAATTGTCTGCTAAACCATAGAAGGCGGGAATTTATTTTTGTGAAGAGATCATGACATATTGGTTGGCTAAGATTCTGAACATGTTTCTGAAAATATATTCATACTTGATCCACTAAAGAAATGAAACTAGTTTATAGCAGTTACCAAAATGGTTATGCTTTGTTAGTTAAAGAGATTAACCTCTGATATATATAGATTTCTTGCCCGCAGGTTTTACTGTCTAGAGGTTTAGAAAGGTTAAAAAAGGTTATAAAAAAGAAGATATATATGGATTTCTTGGTTGTGCAGTTTTGTTAAGAGGGACCGGTCCGGTTCAAAGGCTAGGCAATTTAGGCCTAGGCCCAAGGCTCCTAATAAAAATAGATTTTGTTAAATGCTTCTTTAACAAATGTCCTAAGGGCGCCTTTTAACTGGATCCATAAAAAAAAAAGTCCTAAGGACACATAGAAATATTGTTGTGTTGCTCAGGTAAAAGTTTTTTTATTCTCCAGGTCCAGGCCACACTTATTGGGCAGGGCCTGCCCGGATTAGGCCTTTCGAGCCTGTTGGTGGGTTTGCCCATTTTGGGCTTACAAGTTTATTTTCCCTTTTGATTAGCTAACATGACTTTTTGGATAAGACATGGCTAACATGACTTCGACTTTGTTATGTTAGAAAAAAGTCGATAATAAATGTTGTTAAAATCGATAATAAAGAAGATTTGATGAATTATACATACTCATTTTCTTTTAATCCCATAATTGGAAAAAAAAAAAAAGGTTAACATTAACATTGGATATAATTATTCCATCAAAAAAAAAAAAAAAATACATTGGATATAATTAAAATTTTTATTTTAGTACAAAAATATTGTGACCTGAGTAATGGAAGGCACTACGGAATTTTGAGACTAACATAGTTTCTGTAAAAAAAATATATATATATATATATATACCAGTTAGTGTTCGAATTATTATTATATGGCTACAGTTTAAGGAAGCTTTTAATATTAATTTTTATTGGGAGTAGTGTAATTTTACCTTTTTATATTAGTTTTTATTGGGAGGAGTGCAACTTTTTGTGTTGAATTTTTTTTATTTTTCCATAAAATCAATCTTAGGGCATGCCTTAATAAATTCTTTATTTATATAAAATAATGCGAGTTGAGGCTTAATGTCTTTTGTTTAATGAATAATAAGTTGATGATTAGGGGGGAAAAAGCAGAAACAAATAAATAAATTAAAAGTTGTTGATCAGACTACTGTTGTGTCAGTCTCCAGAACTATGACCGAAAAGTATAAATTAGATTTTTACCTTTATAATACAAGGTAAATTAGTCATGGTCCTTAAACAATCATGTACTATAGTGTATCGTCGTGAGAACAGCAACTGATCTACACACTTCTCTGCATTTTTTTCTTTTTTATAATGAGCAGGTGACCATCCCTCCTAAGTCCTAACATGCAAATTCAAGAACCCAAAATTACCCTTCAAATAACCATGCCATGCAATAATTGTACAAGAGCAAGATTGACCTTTCACAACATAAAGTGGACTTACTCACTCACCTGAACAGAAAAAATCAGAGGGCCTTGTAATAATTAGCTGACACAATTATAATAATAATAATAGTACTTGCTTTTAGCAAAAAAAATAATAATAGTACTTGCTACACAAAAGGCACTGAAGAAGACAAAGAAAACACTGCTTTCCTTTTTTAAACAGCTTATTTTTGTACATCTGAGGTGTCTGAGGCAAAGAGAAACTGTTTCTAGGGTCATCTCAATCGATCAAATCTTTTTCCTTAATAATATCACACGTTCATTTTTCTTCTCCTAGTCCTCAGCATGAAGAAGAAAAAAGAAAGAAAAAAGAAAAAAAGAGAGCAGCCCATGTTTTCTTTACTATTTAAAAAGAAAAAGAAAAGCTTCAAGAACATATGTATATAATTCACAAAGAAAAAAAAAGTTGTGTCTTTTCCTATACTCTGTGTGTATAATGGTGTAGTATTATTTTCTCTATATAATATCTTTTGTTCTTTATCTCTCTAGATCTTCCAGGTCCTGTTCAGGGACTGACACTGTGACACACAACACAGAAAGAAAGAGAGAGAGAGAGAGGGAAAGAGAGATTACCTAACACTACAGTACATGGTTGTTAAAAAAAACACACACATAAAACAGAACCAAATTGGTTTCTTTTGCTTACAACAAAGGTTTTAAGTGGGAACTCAAAGAGAGCTTCTTTCTAGTTCTTCTTCAACTTTTTGTTGAGTGGGGAATTCATGGTCTCAGCCTCATATACACATTACATGAAGATTCTCTTTCTGGTTCTTGACAATGTCAACCATAGAGAAATCCCATGTCGTTGATGTGGAGGAATGTGGGGTTCGCCAGAGCTCCGGCGCTGGTAGTGAGGTGTACTTAGAGTCTGTTGACCGGTCAGATGAGGATCAGAGGCGTTCAGGTGGGTCTGAGACTGAGATTGTTGGGGTTTCTGATAAGGAGAGGGGATCCTCTGTGTCAGAGTGTTCTGTGGAGGTGGATCTGGAATGTGGGGTGGCTGAGGCTAAGGTACATTTGGCAAAAGTTGAGAGGGATTGTAGGATTTGCCATCTGAGCATGGATGCAACCAATCCTGAATCTGGGATTCCCATTGAGTTGGGGTGTTCTTGTAAGGATGATTTAGCTGCTGCCCATAAGCAATGTGCTGAGGCGTGGTTCAAAATCAAGGGAAACAAGTAAGTTCCTTTAATTGAAAAAAAAGAGTTTTTATTTTTATTTTATTTTAAATGTCCTATATGTTTTGGATGTGACACATTTGTTGGTTTATTGGCATCTTGTGAATTCTAGTGCTTTCTTTTTTTGCTATGATCAGAACATGTTCTTGTTCTGTCTTTTGTGTTATTTTAGGATCTCCTGGGTACTGTGTATTGGTTAGTTTTCAGCAATTTGTGGTTGTTAAAATGATATGTGGATGTGCTTATAGTGAAATTGATAATTAAAGTTGTATTTTATTTATTTTGTGTATGTGTTCATATTCTATAAAGTTGTCTTTGGAGTGTCTTTGATTCTTTGCTTAATATATGATTTGTTTAGTTCTGATCAAAGTTGGACAAGTATTTGCGGATAATGCTGGCAAAGGACTGTGTTTAAAGCAAGGAACATGATAATGGGAAGTTAAATAAGAAGGAAATCTCTACTTTTGATGATTAAAGGAAAATTTGATGGTAGATTAGGCTACACAAAGGGAATCAAAATCAATGAAGCAAAAGATAAAAAGCACATGGATGTCCTGCTTTTATTATTAAACCGTGCAATTTGATTCTTCCCTGTTCTTCCTCATAGTATTAAATTACGTTTGCAGACATAGCATCTCTCTCCTTTCCAATTTCTCTCTATTTCCACTGGACAAGTTGGTTAATGACTCTTGGTCGTTTAGACTGTAGATACTTTCCTAGTCAAATTATGTTGCACTTGGTATTTTCCTCATGGTACATTGACTAGGTCATTCTGATTCCTTGTTCACTGTTTTTCAAACGTGAACCATGTAACATACATTCAGTATAGTGATGATGCATGCATTTGGGGGCAGTTGAGGTTATACCCTGGCCCTTTTTTTGTTCCTAACGTAGACAGGAACTACCAATTGTCCACCTTTTAACGTTGATGTTGTTCATTAAGTCCTATGAAGGATCAACCAAACAAAGTGGGGTTGTCCAGTCAGTGGCACAGTGATTAAAAGAAGAAAAGTACCTAGTTTGGTGACCTGGGTTGGTACAAGTTTGGTATTTAGTCTATATGATGTAGTTACTATCTTAATATTGCATCTTAAATTCAATTATTCTATCACTCTTGAAGGCTTGGATGGTTTTGTTAATTCTCTTTCACTTTATCAAGATTATGGATACCAATTTAATGCTTTTCCTGTTTTTATTTTCAGAAGGTATCTATGCCTGCTCTTATTAAATCATATAACCTTGAGCAAAGGAATTTGCTCTAGGTGGGAAATTTGTGTTGAGGTTCAAAAACAGCTATAATGCTTTAATTAATATGTATAGAAAGTGCAAAAAAGCACAGAGTATATTAGCATCAATTCAAAATACAGAAAGGTGTTTTCAAACAAATCTAATTTGGAAAATGAAAATCTATTATTTGCTGTTTCACTAACTATTGAAAAAAGAAAAAAAATTGGTTGGCTGGCTACCCCATCTAGGAGACTAGGACCATTGCAAAATCTATTGCCTTTTATTTTATTTTTTCCTTTCATTTATTTTAGAATTTTTGGAAATACTAAATGTAGAAATCGGTTACATTACTGTTTACTAATTATGTTTAGCCTCAGTGAGGAAAAAATGATGATATTCATTGTTTACCATGACTATTTGCTAAATTATGAGTTTTCTCACATTACTTGTGAGTTGAAGGCTGAATCTATTTCAACCTTCTGTTTGCTTGCAGCATTTTATACCATTTTATTTATACTACTACTCTTGTATACTTAATTTCACCTTTCAGAAACAATAATTCGAGCTTCCTGCCTGGCAGCATTAATAAACAGTCCACTATTTTGATACTATTTTAGTTATGTCCAATTTTGGAAACTCAAGACAGAAATGAGCACAGAGAATTTCTCCTGGTGCAGTAAAGTATCAATAGCTTAAATAACTAAATATGCAATGCATCAAAAACCTACACAAGCTGTAAAAAGGGCGAAAGAAACCTACATATTAAATCCGTAAAATATCGTTTGCTTCCTTATGTCTATCCTACTGAATTTCCAACAGGTACTTCAAATTTGTTATGATGATTAATTAGGTAATTCACATTTTGTTTTTCAATGATGAAATAGTCAGTACTTGCCATGATCCTATCAACTTTTTATCTACACTTGTGAGCTGTAAAATGCAGTCTATTGCATCATGCTGACCTCGTTGATAGCTAATATTATGTTTATGTGTATTTTTTAAGCTTTTGGCAGAAACTATATTCAATTTGGCTAAGTTGGTAAAACACAAACATGGTAAATATGTCAAGGTGCTTAATACTACAATCAGTAGAAAATTTTCTGTAACAGTTTGGTTCAAGTTGTCAGAGTTTTCCTAATATTTTAACATTAATCTTGAGGCTGCAAAGGTTTTTTTTTTTTTTTTTTCTTCCTTTCTGTATTAGTTATATAAATTTTCTCATCAAGGTTGGATGTTAATTTTCAGATTTTGTTATACCTCTCTTTAGATCAGTATTCTGTGCAGTAAAAATCATGACATGTCTGGCTTTTCTTGATTCATGATCCTCTACCACACTTTCTTTGTCTCCTCCTGTTGATCCAACTTGTTGATTTAACCTATATACATAAGTATATGTACTGAAATTCTATCTCAAATGATTAGTGATGACTTGAATCTTTAATTTAAAGAGTTGTTGTGAATCAATCCAAATTGAAGAAAGAATTGAATATTTATTAATCAAATTATTTACTCCATCATAGTTTGATAGATCTTTTGGCTCATTATTGCCAAGATAATAGTCTACTTGTTCACATCTATCTTGCAATGAATGTAGTTATTGATAGATAGAAGAATCTTGGCATGCACCTTCATGTACTAGCTAAAGTGTTACGTCTGTCTGGTGGAGATCTTCACTATGGTGCTGTAGTAGGTAAAGGTTTTCTTTTTTAGGAGAAAAGGGCAGTGCTTGTGTGTGTGGGTGGGGGTTCTCCATGCTTATGGAAGATTGGACATTTATGAAAAATCTTAGCCATGAAACATTTGGTGCATTTGTACCTAACTTCTGTAGCTATTCAGAAACTGGTTTTCCACTGAAACAAGTGTAGCCTATCAGAATTTTGGGATCATGGCAGGAGGCTTGTTGCTTTGGTTGGTGTTGTATCTTACTACTTCTCATTTTTTGAAACAGTTGTTTTAACTGGTTTTTTAGGAATAACCTCTGTATAGTCTATTTCTCTCTAATTTTATACTAATCTTCTTTCCTGTATATAACTGCAGGACCTGTGAGATCTGTGGATCAGTTGCACACAATGTTGCTGGTGCAAATGAGACTGAGTTGATGGAGCAGTGGAACGAGGCAAATGATGCTGCTGCAGCAGCAGCAGCAGCTGCACCTGTGCACCCAGCAGAGACTCGAAACTTCTGGCAGGGTCACCGGTTTCTGAATTTTCTACTTGCTTGTATGGTTTTTGCCTTTGTCATATCTTGGCTCTTTCACTTTAATGTGCCCTCATGAAATCCTGCGACAAGAAATATTGTACTGGGTTGATGATTGAGAAGCAGCAAGCAAAACCTTATGGCTCTTAGCACTTTGCAAAGGTACATCCTCAGTACCCACATCTCCATACTTTCTTGGAGTTAGTATTGCTCTATTTACTTGATGTTTATACTAGTAGAAATAGCAGAGCTTCATCGAGCTGTTGTGTAATCTATGTTGTATAACATAAAATAGTATCATGTTACTGTTTTGTAACCTTATTTGCTTTGTTACATTTGAATCACAATGTAGTCTTGTCGGTATTTCACCTCTTTTGGTGGGCTTTAAAAGTTGCATTGGGTTATACCAACTGGATAACAATAACAACCAAAGTCTTAGTCCCAAAATTTTTGGGGTTGCATTAATTAATTAGATATTGAATTCTTTAGTATGCTTGAGTTAAAGAGACTAAGCAAGGACATGTTACAAGCATCTAAACCAACTTTGAAAAACTTAGGTTGGTATTAAAAAAACATGAATGAGCTAATTTATTCACCTGAATATTTGCACACAAGTTCAAAATTAAGTCCCAATATAATAATGTCTACTCAAACTTCAGAGCAATTTAATGATTCGTAAGGTAAAAAGCACAGCAGAGGCACCTTGCAGTCAAAGTAAGAATGGAGTAGGATTTGTCTAAGGGCAATGAAGCCTATGATGATGGAGCTTTATTTCAGGTGCAATAGAAAAAGGAAGACTGACATGCAACCCTGCAGCTTTGCAAAACTCTTAAAGACATAAGACACAAAGACAATAAGTCTAAGGATACAATCATCAATTAAAAAAATTAAAAAAAAATTGACAATTGTTAAAAAAATTAAAAAAAAATTGACAATTGTTAACATGACCGGTTAAATGGTGTAGTGATAGTGATAGACCTAAGTGAGAGTAATTTGGTTTCAATTACAACAGTAGTTGTGATGAATGTTGTCCCTTGCATTAACAGACAAAAGGCACAAAAAGTTTAAAGATAATCTTAAGGAAGAACAAAGAATATTGACCATTTTTTTTTTTTTTTTTGATAAGTAGAATATTGACCATCTATATATACCTTGGTGGGGTTCTTTTACTTTGATATTGGTGACCATCCTAGACTCCTTGAACTGAAAAGTACGTAATTTTCATCAAAAAAGAAAAAGAAAAGTATGTAATTATATAGTAACCTTAATGTCCTAGGATCCAATCTAACATAGTTTACACAAACATTAGTCACATGGACCACGGTGCAAAAGTAAGATTAGGTGGTCTAAAAGACAAAGACTGCCAGCTTCAGTCTCTCACTCTCTCTCACTGGCTCACAGCAATGTGATTAGATTAAATGTGGTCATCAGGTGAGGTTAGGTCATTGCACGAGTTGCTCCCATGAACATGCCGTGATTCGCGGTCACAATGTTGATCTTCCAGAATCCAGAGACATAGCTCGTGGTGGGAAGTCAGTCATCCATGAGATGAGATCCTCAATTCGGTTTTATTTTTCATATAGCTAGACTATATAGAGTAGAAACTAGAAACTAGCTAATGATTTATAAATGTGCCTTTTTTTTAATGCAATTATGAGTGTATGACATTGTTAAACCAATAAAATCTATATTACTTGATTTATTAGTGACCAATAGAGTGCATAATTTGCTTTTAAGTGGGTATTAAAAATAATTGGTGTTTCAAATTATTGTACTAGATCACTATGCTTGGAAATTTATGAAAGTGACAGGCCTGCTTGGAAATTTATGAAAGTGACGGGCCTGGATTGGTAAGGCTGTCACTAAAAGGAAAAAAAAAAAAATCTAAGAGAGCAAGTTCACTCAATAAGTTCATTTTTTTTTTCTCTTTTTAATCATTTTAATTTTTGTTATTGAATGCAATGAATGGTTGAGAGTTTTCTGTTTATGTAGACAGTTTTTACAAAACGAAAGTCTTTTAATTATTTCTCTTGTGAAATATATACATTATAAAATATTGTATTCTTGTTAATTTCATTCTCTTTCCTAGGTAGTGGGTGATCACTCATAACTATTCCCAAAATAATCCCAAAAGAAAAAATTAATCAAGAACAAAAAAAAAAAAAAAAATTCAGCGATATCTTTGGATGAAAGATTGAGTTTGTCATTATCATATTCACCACGAGTGAAGGCGCATGCTATGCTCATGAATGGCTTTCAAAAAGAAATTCACTACAATTTAGTGTTCTTTAAATCTTGAAAATTATATGTTGATATGGAGAAGTTGAATTTTCAAAAACTGATGGGACATCACAAGAGGTAGTTCAAAAAGTGTCTAAACACATTTTATTTTTGTTATACTATTACTAATTTACTAGTCTATTAGATGATGAGAGAAAGAAGCAAGTTGGGAAAGCTTAAGATGTTTTCTTTTCTTTTTATTGAATTTAAAATGCCTAATTGCAAAGCCAATCTTCAACTAATAATCTTGATACCTCATCATTGGCACAATAGATTTGTGATTGATTCCCAACTGTAGTCCGGACAATTTATTTCAAGTTTTCAACTGAGCAGAAACAGTGTTTTTAATTTTAACATTTGCTTATCCTGCACAAAAGTCAGGCACAACATAAGCAAATAACCTTTAGCTAGCATATCTTGTTTTTCTAGGCTTTTACATTGTTACTAATTCTAGTCAGTCCAAGCACCATTCACTTCTTACAATTGGTTGATTATTATTAAATTATTTTTACCAACTTAAACAGAACATAATGTTGGGTCCAAAAGAGAATAATGATAAGTGGGTCCAATTAACAGCACAAATCATTGGCTTTTAGTATGCCATTAGCCTTTATCTACAACATTAAAAAAACTAGATTTGCAAGAGTGGCAAAGATTGCATTGTACCAATATCTTGTCCTAAGAATTGTCTCTAGCATAACTACAATGTTACCTCGTCACCACTCTTAATGGATAAAAAGGTAATCCCATCACAACGTGCTTGGCATGATTGGAGACATTTTTTTAAAGCTTGCTAGGTTCTATCTATCTTCCTTTGGCTTCATTCCCTCATAGCCCCAAGAGGCTGTTCAATTAAACTATTAAACTATGGAAATTAATTCAAACCCCAGCTAATGCGGCACAGCAAATTGAGACACAATTAGATTGTCTTCCTAACAACAAAGCTCGCAATCTCAATTAAAGTGTCGGTCGCATGCTCCGGCATTGGGCATGTATCGCCGACATTTTGCAATGTTAATCAAAGGTTACATTCTTATCCATTAATGCTTGAAAGTTTGCATTAGATATGCTGCTGTCAAAGGTGGCAAAGTGCTATCCATAATATGGGGACATAGTGTACTGCCTTTGTAACTGGGGTTGTTTTTGCTTTTTCTTTTTCCCTTTTGTATATTCAATGATTCGTTTGTTACATGGAAAATTTTGGGTTATATTTTGTGACTAGCTGCCTAAAGTTCGTTGAGTTTGGCAAGTCTGATTCAGTTCCACACATTAAAATTTGGATGAGATCAAGGCTGAAAAATATAAAAAATTGAAAGCCGTCCAAAAATTAAAAATCAATTGACATTTAGAAAACTCTTAAAATTCAGGATTAAGAGCACTCTCATCAGCCGACTCAAACCGTATAAACACAAAAAAAATAGCAACAAACCCACAAAAACACCCAGTATCAGCCTCAACAAATTGCCATTGCTCTCAAGCTTTTGTACAGTAGCTCGCCCAAACCGTGGAGCTACTGTTCATCATCAAATCTTAAATCCTCCAATTTTCTATTATATCTTCTCTCTCTTTGGTGTCGACTCTCTCTCTTTCAACGATTCGCGCCACAAATGGTTTGGGCTTGGGGGCGCCGATTAAAGTCACCGCGAAACCATGAGGCCAAGAGAGACTAGATCAAGGCTGAGAAAGACTAGATCGAGGCCGAGAAAGACCAGATCGAGGTTTGGTTTGTGGTTTGGGTTGATTTGGGTTTGATTTTTGTTGATTTGTGGCTGTGGGTGAGAACTTGCAGTGTACAGAGAGCTTGCGGTGGACGAAGAGCTTGCGGTGTGCAGAAAAACCTCGATCTCATTCACAGTTTGGCTGTGGTTTGGATCCGATAGTCCTCCTCGCAGTGGGTTTGGCTTTGATTTGTGGGTTTGGTTGTGGGTTTAGCTGTGGGTTGATTTGTGTGTTTGGTTGTGGTTTGATTTGTGGGTTTGGTTGTGGGATTGATTTGTGGACTTGATTTGTGTTGCAAACGGTGGTTGGGTTTGATTTATGTGATTTGCTTTTTGTTTGTCTATATTGTGAGGAGTAGAATTGGGAAGGCAGTAGAAGAAAGAAAGTTGGAGTCAGAAGGAAGAAGGGAAAAAAATTTTGACGGAAAGGAGAGAGAAAAAATGATATATAAATAAAATAGAGAAATAAGTAGAGAGTATGATATAGTTGTACTTTAGCTAAACTAGAAAAAGTGGGTGTTTTAGAACCCATTTGACTAAAATTTTGAGGAGACTAATGAGAATATATGCTCTAAGAACCATAAGTAGAACCGTAGTAGTGGGACTCTTGGTAATGTTTCTCAGTCAATTAACGTTACTATCTGTTGGAATCTTGGAATGTAATTTTTATATGACATTATCTTTAAACTAGAACACTTAATTAGTCTTGAGTATAACTATAAGAAATAATAACTTCACTTCTAATTATGTCAATAATAAATAAATCAAACCCATCATTTAAAAAGCTTTTATTTAGTTAAGCAAGCGTGAAAACCGGCTTGATTTTTTAATTTCTGTAGCATTCTATGTAAGTTAAGCCGTTGAAATCCATTGTACAAAGTCCACAAGAAGAATTCTTAGAATTTAAACCTATATTCACAGTCATGATCATTGAAGATGTTAATTAGCATTAAATAAACAAAACTAATGGGGGTGCGTATTCAAAGAACCTCATATTTTCAATTACACAAATTTTAATATGTATTAAATCTTATTATCTAACTACATGAAATATTGAAATCTAATTGATCAGTCGCTTTCAATTTTATATTACTAGCAAAACTAAATTTTCTAAAGAGAGAGCGTGCAAACACGACATAGACAAAGCGGACCACGTTTACATGGGGGCCATGGTCGGTTGGTAATTTTCACCAGCTTGAGATCCCCTTTCCTCCCTCCCTTTGAATCCAAGACTCTTTCTTTAGCATTCACAAACACCAAAGCAAAAACCACTTCACATTCCAAAAAGCTTTTCTCAAAAAACTCTCTCATGAGGAAGCTTTGTCCCAACTATGATCGTGAAGATGGGCTCGACACAGTCCTCGAGGTCCCAGTCCCAGAAGAGATATTCTCCAACAAGCACAACAATAGGTCATGGCAAAACATGAAGTCATGGATGAAACCAACCGGTGAAAAATCACAACAGGCCATGACAACAGTATTTGGAAGCCGTAACGCAGAAATCCAACTATTGCTTGGTGTTGTTGGAGCTCCATTAATCCCTCTTCCTATCCGGTGTGATAACCAACCCATGAACTCCAACATCAAAGACAACCCTATTGTAAGTACTACCTATTTTAAGCTCTTTTATATAAAAATATTACATGTAACAAAAATAAAACTATCCCAACATGCCACTTTTGTCTCATATTTGTCATCTTATAGTTATGAGTATTTTCATTCATTTTACACCTCTTTAACACACGAGTGGAAAATACATTAGGTTAAAATATGTTGTGACATCATTGTTTAAAGTTTGTAACTATTTTTATTATTCCATTTTATCAATTAAATATCATGCAAAATAAATTTGGGATTAAATGTTGGGTGAACTTTATGATTATGTAGGAGGCTTCGATGGCGAAATATATAGTGCAACAGTACATAGCAGCAGTGGGGGGAGAGAAGGCTATAAGTTCCATACACAGCATGTATGCAATGGGCAAAGTGAGAATGGGTGCGTCAGAGTTCTGTGCAGGAGAAGGGAGCTTGAACAATAAAGTGGTGAAGGTGAAGAGCGTGAGACATGGGGGTGGAGAGATGGGAGGATTTGTGCTGTGGCAGAAAAGGCCAGACTTGTGGTGCTTGGAGCTTGTGGTCTCTGGGTGCAAAATCAGTGCCGGGAGTGATGGCAATGTGGCCTGGAGACAAACCCCTTGGCACCACTCTCACGCTTCACGGGGTCCTCCTAGGCCTCTTAGGCGTTTCTTACAGGTATCCCACCCGTCTCTCTCTTGGTAAAATATTGTTGTACGTTATGGTGTATATACATTCACAAATTATAGACATTACATTAGTATCGATATTTATAATTTGTAGATATATGTCTATATTTTATAGATATGTATATCCAAAATTGTGTGTATAAACTGTGTACATTTAACATTTGTGGTGCGCATAGCATTATTATTAATGTTAGTTCTTAATTAACATCCATAGGGTTGGTGATGGAACTAGTTCATAAGGTTATATGTGTGAAACCAACTTTGCCAAGATGCCCTTGTTATTGCATTGATTGAAGCTGTAGTTATGAACGGTATAATTGTATTCTTGGTATAGTGGGCAAACCGCCAAATACTCCAACTAATTCTCATGGTCTTGTGGTAATTTGGGCTGTCTTAGCTGGATTCTACCATTAAAAGGTGATCAAGTTTATCTTTAAGACTTAAGAGTCCTTCCTGACTTTTTCGAGACAAGACCAAAGGCCTGAATTCCATGTGCCTTTGTTTAAAAATGAAAAGTAAAATCTACCCAAACTTGGTTCCATGTTCACCTCTTTCTATTGGGTGCCTTTTTATTGCGTCAGAGTTCCATCATCCATTTTCATTGTTCACACCAACTAATTAGGTTTTCCACGCTGAATGGCCCACTTCAATGTGGGACCTAGCCCACCAAAAATTATCAGGTTGTTAGCTTAGTTTCCCAACAAGATGTGTTCTTTTTCCTTGCATTTTCCTCCATCCTTGTATTCTTAGCCTTCCAAAATTTAATGAACTGCCAGAGTCAACAATCTTAATCAATGCCAGAGTCAACAATCTTAATCAATGTGTAAACTATTTGAAAAAAAATATAAAGGATAAGTCAACAGCATAATTTTTCTTTAGCAGCTGTAAAAAGAAGATTAAAAGTCCAAAGTGGTGGGTGTATCAAACTATCATTTCGTTTTAGCAAAAAAACAAACTATCATTTCTAGAAGTCTTTTTGACGGGTCAGCTGTTGGATATGTGAATTGGAGAATGATGGGCTCTCTAGGTATGAAGAATCGGCTTGACCCATCATGAGTAGGTAACACAACAACCTGAAAGGCTTTCTTAGTTTTTTTTTTTTTTTTTTTTTTTCAATTAATTATCACTTCAACAATTGTGAAAAATTTATATCTGTAATATTATGCAAAATGTTGGTGTAGGGATTTTTTTTTAAATTATTTTTTTTTTTTTTATTTCAAAATTATGTGTTTCTTGATCCAATATCCACAGCTAATTTATTCTCAGATTCTATCTGCATTGGCGAGAAAACAATCAACAATGAAGACTGTTTTATACTAAAACTTGAAGCTGAATCCTCAACACTAAGAGCAAGAAGCAACAGCAATGTAGAAATAATCAGGCACACAGTTTGGGGCTACTTCAGCCAAAGAACAGGCCTGTTAGTCCAATTAGAAGACTCCCACCTCCTCAGAATCAAAGCCTCAAGAAATGAAAGCATATTTTGGGAGACCACCATGGAGTCATTGATCCAAGACTACCGAACCATAGATGGAGTTAACATTGCACACGCGGGCAAGACCTCGGTTTCTTTGTTTCGGTTTGGTGAGAACTCAGAAAGCCATTCTAGGACTCGGATGGAAGAGGTTTGGACAATTGAAGAAGTTGATTTTAACATTAAGGGGTTGTCCAAAGATTGTTTCTTGCCTCCTGCTGACTTGAAAAAAGAGGAAGAAGGATTTGTTGTACCAAGTAACGTGAGGTTACCATTAAAGATTCGATCTGCTTCTTTTAAGATTAGTTCCTCTAAGGTAGTTGCTATCGATGTTGAAGACTCGGATAACATTGAGAGTGAGGAAGAGTAATAATACTATGAATATGTTTTCATTTTGTACATATACCATCGCATTATATATAAAATGCGTAATTTTTAGTTTTGCATAGGTGAATTGTTTTAAGCATTTGAATTTAACATGAGAGCCACCATGGTGGTGATGTGTAAGAGTAACGGCATGCATTGATCTCCCATAATCGGAGAGTTGCTTTTCATGACCTCGCATCCATCTATCAGACATTGGATGTAGTAGCTATATATAATTATAATTGTAAGAAATACAATATCATTTTAAAGAAATAGGTTCTTGCAAACTATTCTTTACTAGTTGTGAAAGAGGGGAAAAGAATATATGCAAATTCTCGATTGTCGTGGAAATGTAGAATATATACCTGAATGCAATTGTTTGACCACAATTATCAAATGATTCTGGTAAGATTGAAAGTTTCGTTGCTCCATCTATTCCTTTTATGGTCCTTAGTAAAAAAGAAAAAGAAAGTCTAGGCTCCATGGCAAAATATTTCCTATGTGAGGCGAGGGTTATAGCAATTGATCATTCAACCAATGCAAAATAGTTCAAATCGGCTACAACTTAGGATGGATTTCTCCTTACTGTTTCAATTGAACTTGTAAATGTCCATACTTATCTACAACGTCATCTCTGTAAATCTAAACTGTATATATACAAAGGACCTCGACTTGAACCGTTGTACAATATTTTCCTCAAGTGTTTATCTGGCAGTACAATATCTTACTCAAGTGTTTATCTTAGTTTACTCACCTCTCTTTCGTAATTTCAAGAGAAATAAAGTAAAGTTTTTTTGTTGTTGATAAATTTCAAGAGAAATAAAGTAAATATCAAAATACAAAGCCTTGCTACATGATAAACAACTACGTTGATTTGAAATAACTAAGGTTATATACTTATACCACATTAATAATGAAACTAGAGTTGAGCAATTTCAATGCTAAATGAATATATATATATATATATATTATAATATATATATATATATTTATATATATATATTATAACTTTGAGTGTCTACACTAACGTTCTGTAAATATGCAAATACGCGCACCTCAACTAATCCTTTTACAGAACCTCGACTAATCTAAGGAGGGACAAGCAACACATGCAAAATTAAACTTTTTTAAATGACTTCAATTCTACAAATTGCTAGAATTAAACTATAGGCTATATAAAAAAATTAAACTACAATAAAACGGAAACTTAATTGAATTTAAGTACGAGACTACAAATGAATACTCATCGCTAAAGTTTATTTAAGTTAGAGAAACTTGCCAATGATTTTTCTTGATCTATATAGGGAAACTTCCGAGGATGTGGTGCACGGATTCCATGAAATTAGTGGAGATGCGCAAGTTGACTCAGACACCCAAAGTTATAAAAAAAAAATATTCAAACATTTCAAAATCATGTAGCATTATCCTTTCATTTGTCTGTGTGTTAATTTTGTAGATACATAACCAACCGATTTATAACTTTACAATATATCTTATCTGAAAACGGCAGGGACATTTCTGATATTTAGAAGAATCAAAATCACAACCGTCAATCGGAAGCCCAACAAGTCTGGAACGTTTGAGAACATGCTCCCGTAGAATTCTCCAGAACCATCATGATTTATCCACTCCACATCATAAAACAACCCCTCCTCAGTACTCAAATCCATAAACCGCAATTCCCAAAAAACCAATTCCCCTCAAACAAACAATCACTTCCAAAAATGTTGTTGATTCCACAGTTCCAACGTCTTCGACCCATTCTCGCTTGAAGTGTGGGACCCATTCGAGGGCTTCCCTTTCTCTCACTCCAACTTCCCCATCGAAACGCCATCGTTCGTTCGCCGGTGCCAAGGTGGACTGGAAGGAAACCCCGACTGCACACGTGTTCCAAGCCGAAGTGCCTGGGTTGAAGAAAGAGGAAGTGAAGGTCCAGATCGAGGACAGTCGTGTCCTCCAAATAAGCGGGCAGAGGAGCAGAGAGCAGGAAGAGAAGACCGACACGTGGCACTGCATGGAGCGAAGTAGTGGAAGTTTCTCAAGGAAGTTTAGGCTTTCGGAGAATGCTAAGGTTGAGGAAGTCAAGGCTGCCATGGAGAATGGAGTGCTCAATATCACTGTGCCCAAGGAGGAGTTTAAGAGTCCCGATGTTAAGCACATTCATATTTCTGGTTAAGATTTTGTGTGTTGTGTTTCTTAAAGGTCTGGTGATTAGGGTTTGGGTTATGGTAAAGAATGGCTTTTGTTTGGTTGGTGTTATGTGGCTTTATGAAATTTGGTGTTTGGTTTTATGATGTAGAACTTTTCAAATTTTGACTTTGTCACTTAGTTGTTTGATTAAATGGATTAATGGGTTGTTAATTAATTTGAAAGCAATTGTCAGTAACTGAAAAATATTCCATTGGATTTTGAGGCTTCAAGTTCAGGAATTGTATATTGATCGAGTTTGTTGTGAAAATGTATAATAAAAATTAAGTGAGATTTGATTATGAAGGTGGCTTCGAGCGTGTAAAATTGCAATGCAATTGTTACTTGAGGCAAAGAAAGCACGTAAATCTGTATTTAGACACCTGCGCCTGTATAAAAAAAATAGGTAGTTATGAAAGGATATGTATTGCCACCATAAACAATGGATGCATTTTGTTACGGATAAAGATGACTCACAAAAAAGGCTACCGGGAGGATTACCAAAAAAGAAATTGCCTCTGAGGTGTCTTCGTACCTTTCTCAACACTACCGGGACGATTACCAATCTCTTGGCTAGAGATAAAAGGCTACAATTTGGATTAATGAAATGGATCACCATCATCTTCAGGTGGCCATGGATGCTGTAAAAGCTGAAATGGAGAAAGTGGTTCATATTCTGTGTCAGGCTGAGTTCATTCCCATCACAAACTATGCAGAACTTGAAGGAATAATCACTCTTCGATATCCCTTCAAGTGGGGAGGTACATCAAGATTCGAACTCGGGATGAGAATATGAATGCTAAGTTGATGGAGATAGCAACACGCGAGCACATCAACATAGGTTAAGCAGATGAAGTCATTATGTTTTCTTTTATGCATGTTAATATCTTGATTTCAACACATAGGATGACATGACTGTGATTGATTATGCTAATGCTTTTCTTTTAAATTTCAACATAGGTTAAGCAGATGAAGTCATTATGTTTTCTTCATGGAATACTACAACGCAGCTTAAACGGCAGAGATCTGATCAACGAGTCTTTCTTGTGTGAGCCACAAGTCAGATTCGTAAGGTTTTTTTTTTTTTTTTTTTTTTTTTTTTTTTTTTTTTTTTTTTTTTTTTTTTTTTAATCCAGACTCGGGATAGTGAGTTGTGATCACTTCTACCATAGCATAGAGTATCCAACATTAGAAAATATTTTCCTAGCCATGGATGTTGTAAAAGTTGAAATGGAGAAAGTGGTTTGTATTCTGCGTCAAGCTGAGTTCATTCCCATCACAAAGGTGTGAGAGATGGCCCGGCCAAAAAAGAAATCCCTTCAGAAGAGGCTTTAGACGTTTGTAAATGCTACCGGGAGGATTACTAATCTATCGGTGAGAGATAAACTGGCAAAATGGTGGATTCATGACATGGATCATCATAATCGCCAAATGGCCATGGCTGCTGCCATAGCTGAAAAAGAGAAAATGGTTGATATTCTCCTTCAGGCTAACTACATTCCCATCAGTAATTATGAAGAACTTGAAGGGATAATCGCCCTCTGGTATGCGCACGAATGGGGAGGTACCATCAATATCAGGACTAACGATGAGAATCTCAAACCGAAATTGATGGAGATAGCATCCAGAGAGCATATCAATATTCAGATAGCATAGGTTAAGCAAATGAAGATGAAGTCACTATGTTAATGCTTTTTATGCTTTTTAATTTTCAGAATGATTATGTTCATATTTTCTTTTTATTTTCAATAAATGTTAATTGCAATTCTCTGAATTTTGTTTATATGAATTTTCATTCTGAGTATACTAACTCCAAACTCTTTGCTTGATATTAAGTTTCAACTAAATGCATGAAATCATAATTGTTTGTATATTAATTTGAAAGTTTTTACATTAGAAGCACGATTTTAATTATTTTAAAATGTAATGTCCAATTTAAATCAAGTTTGAACTGTAAGCACGTTGGTCACCTTAATAGTCATTTGCGTTAAGATGTATCATCCTATGTGAGGTCATGGCTTTTTCACCACTCAATATCTAATTAAATTGGAATACTACAACGCAGCTTAAACGGCAGAGATTTGATCGGCGAGTCTTTCCTGTGTGAGCCACAAGTCAGATTAGTAAGTTTGGCAGTTTTTTTTTTTTTTTTAATCCAGACTCGGGATAGTGAGTTGTGATCCTTTCTACCATAGCATAATGTATCCAACATTAGAAAATATTTTCCTAGCCATGGATGCTGCAAAAGCTGAAATGGAGAAAGTGGTTTGTATTCTGCGTCAAGCTGAGTTTATTCCCATCACAAAGGTGTGAGAGATGGCCCGGCCAAAAAAGAAATCCCTTCAGAAGAGGCTTCGGACGTTTGTAAATGCTACCGGGAGGATCACTAATCTATCGGCGAGAGATAAACTGGCAAAACGGTGGATTCATGACATGGATCATCATAATCGCCAAATGGCCATGGCTGCTACCATAGCTGAAAAAGAGAAAATGGTTAATATTCTCCTTCAGGCTAACTACATTCCCATCAGTAATTATGAAGACCTTGAAGGGATAATCGCCCTCTGGTATGCGCACGAATAGGGAGGTACCATCAATATCAGGACTAACGATGAGAATCTCAAACCCAAATTGATGGAGATAGCATCCATAGAGCATATCAATATTCAGATAGCATAGGTTAAGCAGATGAAGATGAAGTCACTATGTTAATGCTTTTTATGCTTTTTAATTTTCAGAATGATTATGTTCATGTTTTCTTTTTAATCTCAATAAATGTTAATTGCAGTTCTCTAAATTTTGTTTATATGAATTTTCATTCTGAGTATACTAACTCCAAACTCTTTGCTTGATATTAAGTTTCAACTAAATGCATGAAATCATAAGTGATTGTATATTAATTTGAAAGTTTTTACATTAGAAGCACGATTTTAATTATTTTAAAATGTAATGTCCAATTTAAATCAAGTTTGCACTGTAAGCACGTTGGTCACCTTAATAGTCATTTGCGTTAAGATGTATCATCCTATGTGAAGTCATGGCTTTTTAACCACTCAGTATCTAATTAAGGGTGGGTTTGGGTTAGCTGTTTGAAAAAGTGCGGTTTTAAAATCACGATTTTGAAAACACGATTTTGAAAATCACAATTAAGCGTTTGGTAAAATTGTAAAAAAGTGCGGTTTTTGTTAATTAAGCGTTTGGATAATTTTAGTTTAAAACTGCTGTTTCAGGTAGAAATGACCAAAAAGGACTTAACTATAGTTATCTTACTTTTTTTTTTCGAATGCACTCACAATTAAAAATAATAATAATAATTATTATTATAATAAAGGTTATAATACATCTCAAAAATGTTTTTTAGATAATAATGATACATCTCAATTTTATTTTAGGGTAATCATCACTAAACCACTTACATTTGCTGGGTGTATTGGCAATATTTTGCTTTTGGTACATTACCAGCTGTGTAGCATAAGGTATTTGGAACAAAGTGGTCATTACTGTACCGAAGGCTTCTTCGGTTTGATCAAGAAAATGAAATATTTTGGTACCGAATTAATAACGGTGTACCATTTCAAAATTATCACAATATATATATATATATATATATATATATATATATATATATATATATATATATATATATATATATATATATATTTATTTAAAAATTTTATTTATTTAAGCCTTTTATTACATTATTCAAGGCTAAACCGGCTAAAAAATGCATTTTTTAAAGTTTTTTGGCCAAACGTGACTCTTGTGAAGTTAATTTGAAATATGGACTCGTTGAAAATCGTCTTTAGCAAAAACGATTTTAAACGTGAAAATCGTCTTTCATAAAGACGTTTTCTGACCAATTTTTTCGTTTTTAATTTTTTGACGTGGAAAAATTTTGCCAGTTGGATTTTATCAAAAATCGTCTTTAGAAAAGACACTTTCTGAAAAAAAATTTTATTTTTCCCAAAATCGTCTTTTCTAAAGACGATTTTTGACCAAATATTTCTAAATTTTTTTAAAAAAACGTGAAAGTCGTCTTTTGTAAAGACAACTTTAAGGTTTGATTTTAAAAAAAATTTGATCAAAAGTCGTCTTTTGTAAAGACAACTTTTGATCAAGTTTTTTTTAAATCAGACTTAAAAGTGTCTTTACAAAAGACAACTTTCAAATTTTTTAAAATCAGACTTAAAAGTGTCTTTACAAAAGACGTTTTTGACTTAAAAGTGTCTTTACAAAAGACGTTTTTGATCAAATTTTTTTTAAAATCAAAACTGAAAGTTGTCTTTACAAAAGACGACTTTTGATCAAATTTTTTAAAATCAAACTTAAAAGTGTCTTTACAAAAGACGACTTTTCATCTTTACAAAAGACGTTTTTGATCAAATTTTTTTTAAAATCAAAACTGAAAGTTGTCTTTACAAAAGACGACTTTTGATCAAATTTTTTAAAACAACTCAAATTTTTTAAAATCAGACTTAAAAGTGTCTTTACAAAACACGTTTTTTAGCAAATTTTTTTTAAAATCAAAACTGAAAGTTGTCTTTACAAAAGACGACTTTTGATCAAATTTTTTAAAAATCAGACTTAAAAGTGTCTTTACAAAAGACGTTTTTGATCAAATTTTTTTTAAAATCAAACCTGAAAGTTGTCTTTACAAAAGACGACTTTTAGTTAATTAAAATACGTGAAAGTTGTCCTTAGAAAAGACGATTGCTACTAAAAAAAATTTATTTTGGGAGTACGTGCAGATCTAGATGGGACGTTTTTTTTTACTAAATTCTTCAAAAATCGTCTTTCTGAAAGACGATTTTCTCCTACCAACTACATATATGCTTATACGGACATAATGTACTCTGAAACAAAAACATTACTTTTGTGAACTTTTTCCACATAATGTTCTCTGAAACGAAAACATTTTGTTCGTCTTTTTTGAACTTTTTCCTCCTTTCCTGTGGGTCTCTTCCGGGCTTTTACTCTTAACACTCACAAGGGTCTTCTCATTTGTTTTCATCTCCACAACACAAAGGTAAATTTATGTTCACTCATTTGTCTTTTATTGTGTAATTTTTTTTTTTTCTTGAGCATGTTCTTTGTCTTTTTTATTTGGGTCTATTATATTATTGTAGTTGTAGATAACTAATCAAGAAAGTTAATATGGTACCAATGTCACATATTATGGTACCCACCTCACATATGATGGTACCTACCATTTTTATTTATTATTTAAATTAATATATATAAAAAATCAGATAGTACCAATATCACATTGGATAGTACCAACATCACATATTATGATACTTATATCATATTTGATGGTACCAAATGAGTGGGTACCATACCCACAAAAAGAGTGTGGGTATTGTAGAGTGCGACCCATGTGTACTATTCATCCAAAAACCAAGAAAAATTTATCTATGTGCATGGTAAAGACAACTTACACTACAAATTTTTTGTGAAACTGTAAATGTGGGTAAAATTATAAGAAGAAAATGAATTACTTACTGCAAGTAATGTCTGCACATAATGTTCATCTGGGATACAATTGCGGTGATTCTGAATTGTCAGCCATGGAAACGTAGATCCTAGACCAAAGGCCTGTTTGGACAAAACAAGTCATTTATATTGTATGCTGTTTTAAGAGGCATGAGGTAGAATCTTCTTGTTTTTCATCTGAAATTTGCAAGATAGTATTCGCTTACAAGAATTTTCCTTCTCTTGGTTACATCATTAGGTGGCCATCGCTGAAAAGTGAGGGAATCAATGAGTATGTTATGACTGTTGTGTCTCAAATTTAGAAATTAGCTAGAAATTGCAAAATCTTAATGATGAAGTAGATACTGAACCACGTTAGAGAAATTCATCGCCAATTGCTTTGCTCAAGAAGAGAATATCATGCAACTTTATTAGATTGAAATAATATGATATAGGACCAACAAGGTGTCTTCCTGCATACCTTGCAAAATTCACTGAAGATGGGAAAAATAATGTCATCGTCCACAATAAGTTCTGCATGTCTTCTGATCAAAGTGACCCACTGAGATCAACATAAAGAAAATCCCATAGTAGGATGGTTATAACTAGAAAAAGAAGATCAACATAAAGTGATTTTGTATTGTTATTATTAATTTTGGAATAGAAATTTTTAGTACCCACTTGATTTTTCTATTCTTAGACTAATCAATAATACTTATTATAGCATACTAAAAGCAAAGTCTTCCACGAAATTAAGAAATTTATTCATATATTCTTAGTTTGGTGTTTCAAATTAGTGTCCAATTTAACTTAGTAGAGGTCCTTTTAATGTCCTTTTGAGAGGTAAACATTTTTTTTTTTAATGCTACCAAATTTGTTAAGATCCAAAATATATTTTTTCCTAATGTCTTACTTACTTTATACTTTTTTAAGAATACATTATTTGGATAGAAATTGAATATGTGTTATTATAATTGTTTTAATAGGCATGGCTCCAATTATCTTCTATGTTCACTACAATGGAGAGATAACTTATGGTAATGAAGGACTTCAGTACCAAGGACAGGATGCCAAGTCGACAGTTATTCGGTTAAAAAAGAAGATCAATTTTAAGAAATTGAGGAAGAAAATATGCAGTGCACTTGAATTGGATCATCATTACCACTCCATTACTATTACTTTTCGTTGTCCAAGTCAAATCCTTGAAAATATTGTGAAGTTCATGCCCATATTGATAAGAGGTGACGATGATGTTAATCTGATGTTTGAAATGATGGAGGTTAGAACTCAGTTCACATTTTATGAGTTATATATAACTATGGAGCCTATAACACAACATACGACAAGAGATTTACAGCAAACACCTGTGGAGGAATGTGGTCCCAGCAGTCGACATGAGTATGTTCCATTCGAACAAAGCCATTTAAATGTTGAAGTGCCGATGATTGCTCAGGGAGTCCAAGATGATCATCTTAACGCGTTCATGGAGAGGGTTTGGATTGAGTCGGGACATGATATTAATATGGAGCATGATGAAGATGAGGATACGGATATTGAGAGATTAATTATAAATGGGGGTGTTGGGGATGATGATGACGACGACGATAATGCATTGGATGATAATCATGGTGATCAAGAACACTCTACACATGGCTTTCCTCCCATGGAAGCTCCATCACCGTCGTTTATTGCAAACACATGGGATAACATTATTATTCTAGATGACATTAATGAGACAACAGGTCTAACTGTTTGGAAGGTTGGGATGGAGTTAAGTAAAGGTATGTTGTTCAATAATAAAGATGAGTTACAATTTTCAGTAAGGGCTTACCTCATTAAAAAAAACCAGAGGTATAAAGTGAGTGAGTCAAGCCAGGTGAAATGGGCAATTTATTACTCTAAGTGTGAATGGTACCTTCGGGCATGCAAGCGCAAGCGCAATAATATTGGACTTTGGGAGATCACAATATACAATGGTCCTCACACATGTACAAGTAGTGGTATTCAGAGCGATGGTAAGATGGCAGACGCAAAATTTATTGAACGACAGATTCACCACTTGATAGTGGCGGACCATGCCGCTACAATAAAGCTTTTACATGCCTACATGAAAAGTGAATGGAAGTGTGATTGTTCTTACTATAAGATATGGGATGCGAAGCAGAGAGCAATTGGCAACATATATGGTGATTGGGATGAGTCTTATGAGACTTTACCGAAATTCCTAAAGGCAGTACAAGATTCGAATCCTGGTACAGAAGTGGAGTTTGCAAACCGTGACACTAATAATGCCGGTATTGTTTTTTTTCACCGTGTTTTCTGGGCATTTGCTCCTTGCATTGCAGGATTCGCACATTGTAGGCCTGTAATAAGCATTGATGGCACTCATCTTTATGGAAGATATGAAGGGAAGTTACTGATTGCAATGGCCACTGATGCAAACAATGAGCTTTATCCACTCGCATTTGCGATTGTGGAAAGCGAGAACTATGATAGTTGGAAGTGGTTTTTGTCATGCATTAGGCGTTATGTCACAAATCGGAATCTTTGCATCATATCAGACCGACATCCTGGGATTATAAAAGCCATTAGGGAGGATCCCCTTTGGCGACCTCCAAATGGTCATCATCAATTTTGCTTGCGTCATGTAGCCAGCAACTTTAATCAACGGTATAAAGACACACGATTAAAGAATTTAATAACGAAAGCAGGAGATTGTCACCAAGAGTATAAATTCAACAAGATAATGGAAACCATTACAAAATACAATGGCGAAGCAATCCAATATCTAGATGAGCTCACAGTCCAACGTTGGACACTGGTCCATGATGATGGTCGTCGGTATGGAGCAATGACAACCAATTTGTCGGAGTGCTTCAATGGTGTATTGAGAGGTGCACGCTCCTTACCCATAATTGCAATGGTGCAATTCATTTTTTACAAACTTGTTCATTATTTTGAGGATCGGCGTACCAAAACTCAAGGTGAACTGGATGATGGTGAAGTGTTCAGTAAATATTCCATGGATATGTTTAAAAGGTATCAGGACAAGGCATCTCACCATAGAGTAAGGATGTATGACAGTAGCACAGGTTCATTTGAAATTACAACACCTGTTAATCCTTTCACTACGAATAGGGGTAATCACATCCAGCACGTGAAGTTAAGTGAACAATCATGCACTTGTGGGAAATGGCACCAATATAAGATTCCTTGTTCACATGTAATCGCAGCTTGTGCTGAAGTGAGCGTTGATGTTATCCAATATATTGATCCATGTTATAGGTTGTCTGAACGAAGAGCTTGCTATGACCGTTCTTTTATGCCTGTATCGGATCCCAGGAATTGGCAGCCTCTTGAGGGCCCTATAATGCGCCCTAACCCCTCAATGAAAAGAAAACGTGGTCGGCCAAAGTCAACGAGAATAAGGAATGAGATGGACTGGAGGGAGGATCAAATCAGTCGCCCAAGTTGTGGAATCTGTCGTGAGGAGGGACATAATCGTCGGAGATGTCCTAATGCGAATCGCACATCGACAAGTGGTGGAGGTACAAACTAATAATGTGGTAAATGTGTTAATTTATGCATAATCATCATACATTTATACTTCATTGCTATCATAATTTGAAAGAGCTTGATTTCAATGTTGAAGTCAAGAATGATTGTTATCCACAATTTTTTATCATCTTATTTCTCAATTCTGTACTTACTCGTTCATTTTCACTAGGCAAGACCTATATCACTAAAAAGATATATCTTTCTAGTTTCCATAAAAAAAATCGGTTTGTCATTTCAAATTTTCTAGAGTGAGATATGTGTCATTTACTGAACAAACGTCAGGCTGACAGCAGTGATGAATTTTCTGATTTTTGCTCAATGAATGATTAAGGACTTATGGTTAATTTAAGGTTTAGGTTGATTTTTGTTGATGACCCATAATGATCAATCCAAGGGAACCTTACAACTTAAACTACTCACTCACCCCAAGTGGGGAGGAGATATTCTTTTGAACCTTCTCTAATAAGAATTGAAAAACAGAAGCATTGATATTGTGTTTTCATGAGGATTATAAATATAGAGGCATGAATTTATGCATGTATTGAATTATCATACATTTCTATGTATTATGTTCGAATTTTATATCTTTTATGCCTGGGTTGTAATCAAGGTTTGTTGTTCCTTACAAGTTTTCCACCACTTAGTTGTTAAGGGAAAAAAATTTCTGAATCTAATTCTGATGCAAGCTTCTACTCATTATTATTGTACTGCTGCCACAGGGACACATGGAGTACCTTAATAGCTCTCTTATTTTGTGCAGTGGGAGATAAATATGTTTCCTGTAAAGGTGAGAGAGAATCGTAGCTTTACTTCATTGCTATCATAATTTAGCATGTAATTTTCTTCATCGACTTCTGACAATCTAAATATGATTTTTCTGCAGATATGCTTGTATGGCAATCTTTTGGATTTTCTTTTGTAGTTTTTTATGTATTTATAAAAAATGGAAGTTACTGTGTAGTTCTGTTACTACAAGACTTTTGCTAGCTTCCAGTGTCTTGGAATCTGGATGTAAGGAACATTTCCAAGATGTATGTTTCTTTTCTGATTGGTTTTTCAGATGTAGCTGTCCTATTAATCATGTGTTTGAGTTCCTTGGAGTTTTGTAAAGCCTTGTTTTCATTTTAGGCTTGTTAACGATTTATATTTTGATACACTAAATAGATCTATCAAAATCGTTTTGTTTTCATTGTAAGCCTATTAAACCAAGTAGTAAGTATTTTAGTTGATGACCCATATTCAGATGTGTCTCTTCCTTTAAACTATTTGAAAACCTGAGGAAATTTAATATGTAATAGATCTTAATCAATTAGCATGCTGAAAAAGAAAAAATCATCAATGTACTAGTCTCCATCTTTGTTTACCTTCTCGTTGTGTTCGGGAAAGTCGACAGGTTGACATGGTGCTGTAGTTGAACTTCATGGGTTGTGTTTGTCTTTTTACTATATATGTCTATGGTTGCCAAGTATCATGCTTTTCAACACATTTTCTTTACACCTGAATTTCTGGGTTTTGAAAATTACATCCCACCTTTCGCTACTGCTAGAGACCAGGAAATACTCCAAGGGCTCAATTATGCATCTGGTGCAGCGGGTATTCGTGAGGAATCTGGACAACAGGTAATTATTTACCCCACTGGCATCCATAGAGTTAATAACCAAATGTTAAGGTTATCTCCTGTGCCAACTATGCATGCCAAGTATTGAGAGTCTCAGATGTTTAATCCATCCTACCAATTTCACATTGTGGTATCCATGATATGCATATATAGAGGAAGGGCAACTGGTCCAAGTAGTGGCCTTTAATAAGAAATTATTTTTATTCCTCATATATAATACTTATAATACTGAAAAGTTAACAATTGGAGTACATTTAAGAAGTGCCAATCTGTTAATAGTTAAACATCAACATTTAGAGCCACCTACATAACCATCAAAGTAGTTCAAAATTTAACCATATACTGAACAATTCAAAATAATATGTCAAATTTTCCAAGTGTTTCAAACCAAAATTTGACAAATTAAACCATCCACATAGTTAGAATAGTAAAACCAAGTTCAAAATATCAACAAAACTGCAACATGTAATCAATCTGTGGTAGAATAAACCATATCTTGTTCCTACAACATTAACTTCTTGTAGGATTTGGTAAAAAGCCTCATCTCAAGCTTCACAAAGACAAAGACACTTTCTCACTTGGCCATTAAAATTGCACAAAATTCTTCTCTTCAATGCTTTACTCAGTAGTTTCCTTTCTAAGAGCTTGTAGTTTCTCCCAATTTCATATTGTTTTCAAAGTTTGCCTTCCACTTCAGAACTTTCTGTCAAAATTTTCAAAGATTTTAATGATCAAGAATGTCAAAATAAAAACCCAAACCAAAGAGAAATGGAGACCCATATGATGAGAACTCACTTCCTCCTTGAAACAACGATCAAGCTTTATTCCCTTAGAATATAATTTAATTAATCATGTGATTTAATGCACATGGATGGCATTAGAACTGTCCAAATAATGGGTTGGAGCAATCTTCTCCAACCGGTTTAGAGAGAAACCTTGTCCTTTAGAAAATAATGTTCACTTCGTTTCATTTGTATCTATCTAGGCTAATCAGCTATAGTCCACTTTTAGTTCAAGTAAGTTTCTTTAAAAAACAACGCCTATATAATACTCCAAAGTGTCATTCCCTATCTATGCTATGCATCCTCATTGAAGCCATGCTTGTAGTAATACTTGCATTTGAAAGAAAAAATGTATGAAGGGCATTAATATAGTAGAAATATAAAGTCAATAATGATTTTAATATGTTATTTCTATCTAACATAGAATTGTTTTGATATAACCAGCACCGAGCCTCATTATTGTATAAGGAAATTATGCTCTACGGCACATTTAAAACTTCTCATATATCTATTGCCAAAGCAGAAATCACAAACTGTACATCACTTAATATTTAACTTAATTATCCTTTGTCATCAACGGGTCATGAATTTTAGAAAATTAAATTAAGAAAATCTCTAGAATATTTCAGTCTTCTACAATCAATAGTTGCAAGCTTTAATTTGTAACAAATAGCCATAAATTCATTTGGCTTTAATAATTTTCTTAAATAACCTGAATTTAAGAAAAAAATAAATTTGAATTTGAATACAAATAAAAATAGGGTCACAAATAAAAGGAGATTCCACAAATTTGAATTTCTTAGTCTAAAAAAATTCTGTAACAATATATGGTTTCTAGTGCTAGATTACCCACCATTTTAGCCAAGGGTACAGGACACTTTGTAATAAATTCAATAGCACAAGTACTATAGAATATCTAACCTGGACATATTTGAGGCATCCAAAGAAAAAATTAGAAAACCATAATCAAAGCTGGAAATCAAATTCAAGGGTACTGGAAACTTTATAGTGCTAGTTAGCTTTGAATTGCAAATTCAATACCACAACTAATTTTGCACTAAACAAATTAGAAAGCAATAATCAAAGTTGGATATCAAGAATCGAATAAGAAAGAAAGATATAGAAGGGAAAAAGAGGGAAGAGAGACAGAAACCTTGGTGATGAAATCAGACTTGGACTTGCAGATGCAGCAACGGCGATCCTCGCAGGTCATTTCAAAATCAGCATTAAGTTGGGAGGAAATTGATGATCTTCGTTGTTACATATGCTGAAAAACCATTGAAGAGTGTCATGAGTTTTTAGAATTGGTCAAGAAGCTTGAAATTTTTTTTTTTCACGGGAGGTTACACATCTCCCCTTATGTGCTTATGGTTATTACACATCTCCCCTTAAACCATATAGATTAGTTATTAAACTATATAGATATGCATTTCATTTCATACTATTTTTAGATTAAATGGCCTAATATTCCAAAATTCCATGTTTTGACCTTTAAGGCCTCCAAGAGTCAATGGCAAATCAAACAAAGTTCCAGGTGTTCAGAAAATCTGCTAGAAAATTTATGAGCTCTTCCATCAATCTTTTTATATGACTTACATATATATGATACTGGATCCTTGAGTTGCATTGCATAAGTGGTTTGGGAGTTGTGTTGAAGTGCAGTAGTAAACACATTTGGTGACATAGATCATTAAACAAAAGACCAATTCATCCAAAAACTAGTCTATCGACCAACTGAGCAGCCACAGCTTGTCAAATTTGTATGATTAGAATTTGATTGACCTTGCCTGTGAAACACCTAGCTATAATGACCTTATCTGAAAAGTATATAGAACTAAACATATTTAAATTAATTTGAATGTTATATAAAGGGACTAATCCAGTTCTACCCTCCTGTTTTTCTGTCAACTAATTAAGATTTCAAGTACAATATATGTTTATATAATTTGGTCAATACTATTCCTAGTCATTGCAGAGACCACAATCATTCAATATTTTATGCTTGCTCTATGCCAAATTCCTAGCTTTTGTATAATATGGTCAATACTATCCCCAATCATTCTAGAGACCACAATCTGTTCAAATTTTAAGCTTACTCCTGCCAAATTGCAAACTTAGTACACCCTTCTGTTTTTCAGATGACTAATAACAAAATGCAGAAGTATATAATATATGCAAACATCAATACCTAATTAGAGGACATAACAGATAGTGAGGAATTAAAAGAGAAATACCAGACAAAAAACTCATAGGCATTCAAATAAAATAAAATAAAAGCAATGGCATGAATGGCACAGTTAAAAAATAACACATTCAATCACCTTAAAACAAATCAGGATTAAGGTGCAATGAAATTGGAACAAAACATTACACAGTTTAAAGAACAAATTGGTGTTTCTAGGGTTTGCCCTGAAATTGAATTGGACCTTAAAATTAACACTTTATTGAATCTTTAGAAGAACAAAAAATTGGAAAACGAAAACGAAAGGAAAAAAAAGAAAAAAAGAAAGAAGAAAACGAAAGAAAATCCAAAACACCTCAATTCTGCATTTGATTATAAATCTTTTTTTTTTCCTATTCAATTAAAAAGACCCAAAATAAAAAGATAAAGAAAAACCCTAACTTTAGTAACAACTGAATTAAAAAGACCCAAAATAAAAATTAAAATAAAAAGATAAAGAAATCGGCCCTAACTTTAACAGCAATAATGGGGTTCGGGTTTTGGAATTTACCGAATGGCAGTGGCGATGGAGCGGCCTGAGACCCAAAACGGCCCGAGAAATTATGTGGCCCTGAAATGGAGCTACCTTGAAATAATGGAGAGTGGCCTGAGATGGAGCGGCCTGAATTTACCGATGGCAGTGGCGCGAGAGAGGAGCGGCCTGAGATGGAACGGCCCGAGATGGATGTGTCTGGCCTGAGATGGAGCAGAGACGCTTGAGGATGGAAGAGTGGCCTGAGGAGATGGAGAGAGAGCGCCTGCTAGATGGAGAATGTGTGAGAGAGACTAAAGACTTGAGAGAGAGAGAGACTGGATGGTGAAAAAACAATGAGATGGTAGAGTGAGCGATGGAGAGAGAGTGCGGTCTAAAGATGGATGCGTGATTGAGACTTTGATAAAATCTGGAGATGGAAATGCGAGCAGTGAGAGAGAGACACTAAGGAGATAGAGAGTGAGAGAGACTAAAGACTTTTTTTTTTGAATTGTGAGAGAGACTAAAGACTTGTTAACGTGTTATTGTAGAAATATTTGGTCTTTGGAAAAAACAATTTTGGGTAATATAATTTTTTTTCCAGGAAGTGTCTTTTCTAAAGACGATTTTTGATAAAATCTAGGTGGAAAAATTAGCCACGTCAGAAAATTAAAAACTAAAATTTGATCAGAAAACGTCTTTAGGAAAGACGATTTTTACGCCCAAAATCGTCTCTCCCAAAGACGATTTTGAACAAGTCCATTTTTCAAATTAACTTTGCAAGAGTCATGTTTGGCCATAAAACTTAAAAAAATGTATTATTTAGCAAGTTTGGCCCATTATTCAATCTGTCAATACATACTAAAATTTAAGAAAAAAAAAAAAAAAAAAAAAAAAAAAAAAAAAGAAAGAAAGAAAAAACGTGAACAGCTCTTTCAAGTCTCACCTTGGCAGTAATTCCAATCAAAGTCACGTGAACATCTCTTTCTAGTCTCACCTTGGCAGTAATTCCAATCAAAGTCAAATATAAAAAGTACTATCTAAATATTATAAAAAAGTTGACAGTGACCCGCCCATGGTATTCTCATTTTCAAAGGTTGTTTTGTTCTTTTTTCAAGGAAAAGAAGTTATAAACTTGTTCAGTATTTCAGAAACCAAAAGAAGAAAGAAAGAAATGAGAAAGAAGAAGAAGAAGAAAAAGAAAAAGGAATATAAGAAGTTATAAACTTGTTCAGTATTTCAGAAACCAAACGGACCCTAAGTCTTCAGTAAAGAAGAAGAAAAGGCAGAAGAAAGTGGAAAGAAGGAGAAAGAAGCAGAGCAACGGCAAAAATCCAAACCAGAGAGAACAGTGAAATTCTTGCAAAATACTGAGAGTCTAAGAATGGATATATGCCTAGGTAATGTATTTTTTTCAAAAAAATGTTCTTGCTTGGTGAGCTTTTCTTGCAGATCAGAGTTTTTTTTTAACTTACTGCAGGTGGAAGTGAGCTGAGATGAAGAGGCAGAAATGGAGAGAGCAATTGGTATTTTAGTCATTATTAAAATATTTGAGGACATTTTAGTAACTGACTTCACAAAAACATGCGGTGCGAAATTAAGATTTTTTTGTTAAAAACAACGTTTTCAAAAAAGCAGACTACCAGCTCCAGTTTGAAAACGTTGGTTTTCGGCGTTTTTTAAAACGTGGGTTCCTAAAAATCGTGGGGCCAAACACATCAGTTTCGCGTTTTTTGCTGAAAACGCAGTTTTTCTCTTTGAAAACGGGGGGCCAAACCCACCCTAAATTGGAAGCCACAAGTCAGATTAGTAAATTTGGCAGTTTTTTTTTTTTTTTAATCCAGACTCGGGATAGTGAGTTGTGATTCCTTCTACCATAGCATAGTGTATCCAACATTAGAAAATATTTTCCTAGCCATGGATGCTGCAAAAGCTGAAATGGAGAAAGTGGTTTGTATTCTGCGTCAAGCTGAGTTCATTCCCATCACAAAGGTATGAGAGATGGCCCGGCCAAAAAAGAAATCCCTTTAGAAGAGGCTTCGGACGTTTGTAAATGCTACCGGGAGGATCACTAATCTATCGGCGAGAGATAAACTGGCAAAACGGTGGATTCATGACATGGATCATCATAATCGCCAAATGGCCATGGCTGCTGCCATAGCTGAAAAAGAGAAAATGGTTAATATTCTCCTTCAGGCTAACTACATTCCCATCAGTAATTATAAAGACCTTGAAGGGATAATCGCCCTCCGGTATGCGCACGAATGGGGAGGTACCATCAATATCAGGACTAACGATGAATCGAATCACGCCAAAGGGGAGGTACCATCAATATCAGGAATAACGATGAGAATCTCAAAGCCAAATTGATGGAGATAGCCTCCATAGAGCAGATCAATATTCATATAGCATAGGTTGAGCAGATGAAGATGAAGTCACTGTGTTAATGCTTTTTATGCTTTTTAATTTTCAGAATGATTATGTTCATGTTTTCTTTTTAATCTCAATAAATGTTAATTGTAGTTCTCTGAATTTTGTTTATATGAATTTTCATTCTAAGTATATTGACTCCAAACTCTTTGCTTGATATTAAGTTTCAACTAAATGCATGAAATCATAAGTGATTGTATATTAATTTGAAAGTTTTTACATTAGAAGCACGATTTTAATTATTTTAAAATGTAATGTCCAATTTAAATCAAGTTTGCACTGTAAGCACGTTGGTCACCTTAATAGTCATTTGCGTTAAGCTGTATCATCCTATATGAGGTCATGGCTTTTTCACCACTCAATATCTAATTAAATTGTGACCCTGTACTGTACTATAGGAAGGCTATCAAGAATGACATTAGGGGAAATTGTTACTTTCCCCCCTTTAACTATTGCGTCCAACTCAATCCTTCCATTTATCTATAAAACTGAGCAATATCCCCCTTTATGTATTGAAAATATGCAAATAGCCCCCATTGTCTAATTTTATGTTAAATTCCAACAAAATTAATTAAATGTTTTTATGTATTTTGTCAATTTTTAGTCATAATTTTCAAAACCTATCATTATATATTAATATACTATAAAAATATTCCATTATTTTGGCTTGGATTTAACATAAAATTAAACGGTGGGGGGCAATTTGCATATTTTTAATACATAAGGGGGGACATCGCTTAATTTTATAGATAAATGGGGGAATTGAGATGACCCAATAGTTAAAGGAGGGAAAATGCAATTTGCCCATGAAATTAAGACAAGTCACAAGTGAAAAAATTTTGTATTAACTAAGTATTAAATAAAGTAGTCCCTAATTAAAAACCCAATTCTTAATGAATTATCAATTTTTGTAGAAAGCATCAAAGTTGTTGCCAAGGACAAAGAGTAGGAGTGTAGGACCAATTGGAAAAACCCAATATTTTGAATGAAGTCCAACTCATATACAAACAATAAATTGGTGCATGGCTGCATGCCCCCTTAAAAGTGGAACAAGATCTTATATAGAGAGAGAGTAATTCATTATTAAAATTTACATCCTAAATTTTAAAAAGTTTTAATTGTAATCATGAACTTTTAAAATCGTTTCAATTCACTCCTTTAATGAGTCATTATTAACTAAAAGTAATAAAAAATTTACATAAATTGTGATTAAAAAACCTATCTAAATACAAAACAAAAAAAAAAAAAAAAAAAATATTTTGATGTAAACTTATGTCTAAATCATATCATGTACTATATAATAAAAGTTATGTTCTACATGTTGTAGTTGTACCAAAGGAACATCATCTCTTCTTCTTTTCTCCTTAAGTCATGTGGTATACTATAAGTACATTAAAATAAACATAATTGATTTACTCAAATTCTAATGGATTTTTGTTTTTGTTTTTTCAAATAACAAGAAATTATTTGTGTGTGTGTGTGTGTGACTAATGGAGTGGAAGGAAAAGTCTTTTGGACAATGATGGAAGGAAAAGTCTTTTGACATTTGACATAATGGAAAGTTGTGTTGGTATATTTAAAAAAAAAAAAAAAAAAAATTAAAGAGGATTGTATAGGGATAATGGGCACTAATACTATATGTGTGTTACAAATATTCTAGAGTTTCAATGGATTGAAAGTATGCTTTTGTCGTGCTTATATGATATAGTCAAGGTTGCATTGGGTGACTTAGTTTCTGAAGCTTGATGTTGAGGTTTTATGAAGATGAAATATGATGTGAAATCACAAAAAGTTGTTGACAGGGTTGACTTTTAACTTGGTTTAAAGTAAAGGTTTCAATTCAACCATTACTTGAAGGAGTTTTATGAACTAAATAGTTAAAGCTGCCTGAAATTGTTTTATCAAGTAGGTTAGTAAGTTCTGTTTCGTTAGGGCATTGAGCTAGGATATTCCCTTTTCTATCGACATTAGGCAGCAGCATCATTGGCGAGATTTGACATATACCCTATTCAGCTCTTATACTAGTCTTAAGCTGAGACTCTCAGTTCAAATTATTTGTGCCTTATGCAGGACTTGACCATACTAATTGATTTGTCTACAACGAATCAACCTTTTATAGACTGCTTGAGTGAATGTGATGCCATGTATAATGGTCTATGATGGTGATGTATGCTGCCAAAAATTTGGAGATGACTCCTTAAATCAATTGTGTATTGGGGTTGCTAGCTAGTGATCAAGAGTCTGTAGCGAAAGAGTAGTACGTTATCCAAGTCATGGCATCCAACTTGAACACCTCTTTCTGTTTGTAATTTCCAGAACTACTAATAACACTGCATCTTGAAGTTTTATTCCTTGTCACATAGTAAATAAATATATAATCTTTCAAGTTTGGTTTATTAACATCTATGTACACATAGTGTGCCAATCATCTTCATTATTACTAGTTTGTTTATAATGGGATTCTTTTTTATATTTTAAAAGGTTTGTTACTAATTTAAATACTGTTTATCAGATCACATTCCAATATGCTTTCTCGCACTCATGGGCAGGTGATATGCTATATCTTGCATAATTTGTTATTTATGCATTACCATGTTATTAGTCACTGAGGGGCTGAAATATTGGCCCATGTCCTTCTGTTTGAAACCTGAGGTTTTGTAAAATGTATGTCATAGTATTATCATTTCTCAAAATCTTTCAAAGCTTTGACTCTCGTTGTATGAGAGATGATGATTGAAGTTTTGTTTGAACAACATGATGTGATAATCATCATCTTGGTTGATTACTTGATTTATCAATTATGGCTTAATTTTGTAGCTATCATCATTGCTTTTGATTTTTGATCATTTATACCTAGCTGCTCTGATATTAATTCTTAGATATATAGATAGATCATTTTTATATTATTTATATATATATATCTTCCTTAGTCGGCTTCACCTACAAGGAAATGGTGGTTTTTGCCATCAGGTTAAGCGAAAAAAGGCAAAAAAATTCTCAGGTTTAGTTAAAGGGGAAGTTTGCTGGTGCGTTTGGAAATTACAATGCACAGCTTGTTGCATATCCCGATTTTAAGAGGCCTCAAATTGCTGACGAGTTTGTAAATCACTTGGATTGAGTTTTAATGCACATGTCACTCAGATGTGTTTCTTGGGCTGGTGAGATAGGGTCTTCAACTATGCTTCACAAAGTGAATCCCATTGATTTTGAAAACAGTGAAGGTAATCTTGGTTGGGTTAATGCAGGTCTATTTCACGTTGGCAGGTAAAACCTACTCCATTTCCATCTAACTTTTCCTTTCTTCCATGCTCCACTGTCCCTGCTTTAAGTTTGTTGCTCTTAGTACCTAAGTTAGTTAAAGTACAAGAGTAACATTGAGAGGCTGCATATTCGAAGCTCAAAATTATAGCCCGTGCATGCATTACCATTTGCTGACATAAACTAAGCCTTCAGGAGCAGTTTTTAGCTAGCCATTGCAATTTATTTTACCCGTGTATGGATTTTAGGTTGTGGAATTCTTGTCTTCTGTTGTATTTGCAGCGCAACTTGACTGATTCGACTGTTCTAAGGAACATGAGTGTAGTATTAGCGCATTCAATTCTTGCCTGCAGAAGCACACTACAGGGGATAGCAAAGCTTCAGGTATGCAATATAATTCAGAACTATGATGCATGTTTTCTGGAAGGTCCACAATTATCTATACATAGTGCAGGAGTTATTAAGTGATAAATAAACGGAGGTTGCTCATCTATGAAAAAATTATTGTCATGCATTAATTCAATGCTGTTATCTATGACACTAATACATATTGTTAAACTCAATAGCTGACAAGTGGGTAGGTGAACCCAATTAAGCTCTTTTGGCCAAGAGCCAACAATTATCAAAAAAGAAAAAAAAAAAAACATGCTTTTGTAATTTCAGCTGACTGACTCTTTTTTTTTTTTTTTTTTTGTTGTTGTTGTTGGTTTGCTTGGTTCTTTTGTTCTTTTGATTTCTAATTAAGGGTGTTTCTGAGGAAGGGTGTTTCTGATTAGTGAGGTTGCATTAGTGAGCTGCCTGATCAAATTCTTGTATGTGTACTCTCACACTTGACAGTAAGAGAAGCATTGGCTACTAGTGTCCTTTCTAGAAGATGGAAGTACTTGTGGGCATATAGTACTAGACTTGACTTTGATAGTAAAAATGCACTCGGCAAGTTAATAATAAATCAGTCGACAGAAAGGCCTAGGTATGTGGAATGGGTGGATGGGTTTGTGGAATGCGTGGATCATGTTTTGGGAGAGTATGAAGTCCCAACTCTGGATGAATTCAAGATTTCTTTTGATTTGGATCAAAGGTCTACAGAGTCTATTAATAGTTGGGTTGAGTTTGCAATGACAAGGCCAGTTCAAAGGCTTGAGATGGACTTGTTGGGGATTCGTCCTTATCATTACTTTCAAAATCTTTACTACAAGCAAAGTTGTGGGTGTTCTCCGAAGCAATTTTCTTTAAATCTTCCTCGCATATGTCCTCCTACATCTCTTGGCTTTAAGTTTCTCAAAGATTTCTATTTGAAGAATGTTAGCATAACTACTGAAGTTCTTGAGTACTTTTTAGCCAATTGTCCCAATCTTGAGCGATTATCTGTATTTGGATCAAGACATTTGGTAAAATTAAGAGTTTCTGGATCATACCCCTCTTTGAAACACTTAGAGGTAGTCTCCTGCATCAACTTACAATCCATGGAGATCTGTGACACAAACCTGATTTCATTTAAATATGTAAAAATGAACATGATTCTTAAAAACGTGCCATTGCTTGTTGATGTATATATTTGTGTGGGAAGTTCTATGTACGTGGCTAATATCCTCCACCAGCTTTCATGCTGTTTTTCTCAACTACAATTACTTACACTCCAATTATGTGATCCCTATAATGCCATTCTGGTTAGTATTTACAGTTCTAATGTGTTTGTTCTTTCTTTCCATCCCTTATGTAGTCATATTGTTTACTCTTGTTTTGTTTCTTTTTCTCCAGTTTGACGAAGAGGTAGGATTATTTCCTCAATTAAAGAATCTCAAAAAATTGGTAGTAGAAGTGAGAGCACAGAATTTTGACGAACTCCTTGAACTCACTCCCTTGATAATCGCATGCCCTTACTTGCAGATACTTGTGTTGAAGGTGGGTGTTTATTAGATAATAGAGAATGTCCCCTATGATATGTACACACGCACAACATGCATCATATGTTTGAAATGCAGCTTTTGTCTATGCGGTTCATGCATAATCTCCACTCCCTATCTTTAATATTTCTGATTGAACCATGCCATCTGCAGTGTATCTATATTTAGGATTAATGAATTGCCTCTTGCTGACACTGTATAGTTTTCTTTTCTTGTTTGGTTTGCATTGGTATTTGCTATATGAATTATCACTATGTTCAATTTATATCATATTGCGAGTCAATGTGAGTTTTTTTTTTTTTTTTTCATTGCATAATTGTTATATTCTATGCAAGCCCTTACATGCAGCCATACTGCACAGGCTTTAGTGGAAGCACTTCTAGTAAAGTTGTTATCCAATCTTAGAAAGGATGGTAATAACAGCTCAGCCTTAGGAGGACAATACTTGTGGGATCGATTGGGATACATCAAACTAAGAAATTTAAGAAGTAAACAAATAGTTATGCTTTGGTGAGTAGCATGCACATACACGATCGAGTCTATTTGAACGAATCAGAAATTTGAATGTTTTATTGCTTTGTCAATATCGTTTAATATATCATATTATTTATTTAGGCCAAATTTAGTTGTTTTACCAAAAAAAAACACCTCCTTGGATGGAGTGGGTGTTAAAATCTGGGTATGGAGATAAGCTCCTCCGCCAAATGATTTCACAATGTCCTTTTGCCAAAATGTTTGGCATTAGTGGAAGGTATTATAAGTCCTTCCGTGATTTCATGACTCGTAATCTCTTGGGTGGGTGGGGGGTGGGGCGGGGGGAGGGGAGCTCTTATATTGGGATGAAATGATTATTTGTTACAGTGGCTAGCAAGCATAATAAGAGTGGCAAGACGTGGTTGAAGTAATGTGATCCCAGTAGAAGTCCAATATGAGAATGAGTAAAGTAATTAATTTTGTGGTATTTTACTACTAGAAACACATGGCTAAGCAGATTATAGGGAAGAAAGGGAGTAGCCCAACTGCCCAACATGTGAGAAAGAGAGATGAACTGTAATTTGGTTAGTTGAAACAGAGATTTCTTGTCCCATGTAATATTAGCTAACGTTGTAGGGTCTTGCATGGCACGGTTGCTTGGGACATTTTCTGAGAATCTTTGTTATAATTAGCTAATTTTCTAGTTTGATGCTTTTTCCTTTGAAGTCTTTTATATTTCTGTATGTAAGATTTGAAGGTATTGAATGTCTCTACTATTTGTATCTGCTTATTTGTTTACTCTAGTAGATTATATTCCGTTACTACTGATATTCATTTCGGTGTATCTTTTATCTCTATATTCTTGTGCTTTGGCGCCTATCATGGTACATAACTTTCACTTTTTTTTTTTTGTTGTTGTAGATACCATGGATAAACCCCCACTATAAGAGAACAAAAATGAGTAGTATGTGTGCTATCCAATGCCCAGTTCGAGGTATGGATGCTATCAAATGCCCACATCAATACCTCAAGGTGGTGGAGTTCCTTGGATATTGTGGCCGCATTTGTGATGTTGAGTTTGTCCTGTACTTTATTAAGAATGCTGTGGCACTTGAGAAAATTTTGATTGATCCTTACGATCAAATTGTCAAGAACTCTGCCTTCCAGACTGCCAATATCAATCAAGAACAAATCGCAAGAAGTCGTGCCAAGTGCCAGCTTGAAGATAAAGTACCCCCATCGATCGAGTTGGTAATATTGTAATATTTGCTAATGCTTTTTTCTTTTTCTTTTTTCTGATAAATATTTGATAATGCTTTTAAGGTTAGCAAATGTATTTATTTATTTGTTTCTTTTTCCCTTTTTTGGCCATGGTTATATGGACCCCAAAATTTTCAATATCCATATTTATGCTTAATTTTTTGATAAAAGGATATATCCCCATTTCTTTCTCCTAGTCTCTTAACTGTTGTCTCAAAGAAATAAAAAAAAGAACTCTGGACTTTGGATTTCGTTGGAAATTGACAAAGTGTGAATGTTTTGTTATTACTTCCCATTTATTTGTAATCCAAAACTACCTAATAATTTTTCATAGAAATATCTCTGGCCATTTAAACAGAAGGGTCTTTTATTCAGTTAAAGCCAAAGAAACCGCTTCCTAGACTCCAACTTTCAAAATTCAATGTAGATATTTTCTGTTGAAGGGCATGAATAATTTATCTCTGAGTTATAATGGATACTTTCTAGGCCCAAACAATGAGCTTGGAGTCTAAGCCCTTTTTAGTTTTCAACAAAAAGCTTATATAATCGTTGTCAGTTCAATTGCTCAATAGTAGGCCCACTCTATTGAATAACAATACTCTGTTCAGTTGGCCCATAGTAGTTGTCCTTGTCCATAACTATTAAGGTTGTGAAAAATGAAATAGTTCCATCAAAATGTGTTTTATCATTACTATCCATATGAGTGTTCTCATCCTAGGCTCTCTCTTTTTCCTATGCCGACTTTTTTTTTTCCCTCATTCCAAAACTTTCATTCACAAATCTCATTTTGAAAAAACAAAACATATTATCATTAAAAAAAAAAAAAAAAAAAAAAAAAAAAAAAAGCAAAAAGCACAACAATGCATTGTAGTTATTGGTTGAACTCAATCCCTTCTTGATTGTCTTTTGTTTGTTTTAGACACTTAAATTATTACATTCTGATTCTGATTTTCTCACGTCTCATTTTCACCTCTTTGGTCTCCCACTCTTACATATCGATCATCAATTAATTATTGCATTCAGTTGTCAACCTTGACCATAATAGTAATAATTTCTTTTTTCATTCAAAACACTCATAATTTGGAGAGCTTGTTTCTACTCAACCTTATTGCTCTTTTCTTTTTAGGAAAAAAAAAAAAAAAAAAAAAGTAATTTTGCTAACAAAGAGAACAAAATTTATGTAAAATGAACTATAGAAATAATTCACTACTCATTATTTTTTTCAATTTTTATATCAATTTTCTTTAGTCATCTATATTACATAAAAACCATTAAAAAAATATTATGTAAATTCACTATTTATAAAAAAACATTAAATATGAATTTTTTTTTTTTTAAAAATTTGTGTAATATGTTTCTAGTTTTAATTATTTCCTATGAGATATTATTTTCTTTTTTAAACTTCTTTAAATTCTTTGGGTGAAACAAACATGTCCAGTTTGTTGGGGTTACATTTATAAGGCTTTTATCTACTCATGATTTCCTTTGCATGCCTTACTTACTTAGCACACACACAAAAAAAAAAAAAAAAAAAAAAAAAAAGGTCCAGTTTGTTGTGCATACATGGCCATCTTCTTCTTTTTTTTTTTTTTTTTTTTCTTTTTTTTCTTCTTTTTTTTTCATGATTTTTTTAATCAAACACATGGAAGCATATAGAATTTCAGGATGTGTAAATCAAAATCAATAATATTAAAATATTTTTGCTCAAGCACCACTCTATCATTGGCATTATCATGATCTTAACACATAGTAAGTTAAATGACATAACTTAATTTTTGGGCTCTTAACTTTTCTTTTTTTACTTATTTAAATAATAAATAATTTTTAATTTAGAAACCCTATAATAGAATTATTCTAAAAACTTTAGGATATATTTGGAATGGAGGAAGATGGATGGAGAAAAGAGTAGAGGGGAAATTTAATTGAATGTACTAACTTTCAATCTATTTTGACTATCTTCTCCTCCCCACTCCTTACTCTCCCTTCTTCTTCCTTGATTCAAACATAAGATTAAATGACATTAATACGAAAACTTATAAAGGAAAAATAAATATTTAGAATTTTTCACATATTTACTTACTTATATATTGTTTTTAAATTTTTTGAAGTACAAATATACTTTTGCCAACTTCAAAAAAAAAAAAAAAAACTAATCCTAACACACACTTGTGGCTGTCTCCTAAACCTCTTGACTAGCTTATTATACTCATGGTACACATAAAATTCCGAGTCCCTTTCATTTTATGAGAACATAAGAAAACAGGGTCAAAATCGTGTCCATGTTAAGAGGGGCTATAAGCCAATAAGCTGTCGGTTCGTCTTTAATCTTTCCTTCCTATCCCATCCCAATTGATCAACGAATATGCTTCCAAGATTACTAGGCTGATTTTTATGGGAATCACTTTCGGCAGGCCAGGCCATGTGTTGTGCCTATTCAGAATTTGTGGTGATTGCATATATACTTGTGTTCAAATCCCGATCAACCTTTGACAAAGTCCAACACAAACCCAATCCAGATATTAGTGGGGGGGGAAAAGGAAAAGAACAAGAAGAGAAAATGATAACCATGTTAATGAGTGTTTGAAAATTGGCTACAAAATGTTATTTTGGACTTATTAATTGAAAAAAATCATTTTTAAGGTGTCAACCTGACACATTTTTAAGATTACTTTTCGCATAAATACAACAGACAAAGTCTATTGCTGTACACTGTATCTGTTGCTATTCGAGAAAAAACTTTGTCAAGTCGTAGTCTTTTGGATGAGTGAGGAATATAAGAATGAAAATGAGAGATAAGCCACTCAAGAAACACATGAGACCCAAATCGCTAGCGATGATAGCGCAAAGCAAAACACATGGAAAGGGACATGGATTGATACTTGCCATGGATTTTGCACCTCTCGTTGATTTATTTATTTTTTTTTTAAGATTTACTAAAATTTTAAATAACACAACAAAGACATTAATCTATGAATTATTAAAATTGGAAAATAGTTAGTAAAAGAAAAATAGAAGGAGAAACAAAATTTCTTTTTAGAACTATTTAAATAGATATATAATGGAAGGAGAGAGATTTAAAATCTGGATGTTTTCATAAGTCCTTTTTGACTTTTAGCAACAGTAAGCTTACAGACATGATGTTTAGATTAATCTTGGTTTTAGAAGTAATATTTAACATTGTACTTAATTAAGAGAAAAATCCACAAAGCTTAATTATAGCTGAGAAAAAGTGTCAAATAAGCTAGGTGGTGCACAAGAAGGGTGTGTTTCTATCATGCTGTCGTAATGGAATATTTGTTCTGAACAATATTTTTGTTATGAGATAAGGATTAGGTATTGAAGCATTAAAAAGAACAACATCCTGTTCCTATCTCTGGACTCTTTACACGGCTCTTTGCATAAACATATTTGGCCATATGTCTTTGAATTACTCAAAATGTTCTAAAATTTCCTTGATTGCATAACCCTATTGCACATGGAGTGGCAAATATATGTGTTGTGGATCAAAAAATGGAAGGAAAATAAAGCATATCTTTTTTTGTAAAGCTAAAGATGAGCAAATTGCACAGAATTCATTGGATAACCAATTCAACTATGAAGAAGCAGGATGACAACATCAAAAGAGGGATGTGCATGCTTTCCAACCAACCAAAGTGCATGGACCAAGTTCCTTTGCAAAATGCAACTAGAAAAGGACCACATATCAAAGTAGGTGCACCAAAGGGCCAATCGCTTTTCTGGACGGACGGACACAAATGCGCAGCAAATTCATTCGTTTCGGCAATTAGGGGACTGGAATTTGTGGCGTGCGATCTCATTGACGTGACGAGGATTTGCACAATTGAGCCTATTGGCTTGGAAGAATGTCTTGGGAAGCTAGCAGTCCTATGCTGAAAACACTTCAAGGGTCCCAAGAACCTTTCAGATTGTTTATTTGTTTGTTTTTCTAGATTTCCCAAAAAAAAAAAAAAAAAAAAAACCACGAACTTATGTTACTATGTTTGGAAACTCAACAATATTAATTCTTTTTATTAAGGGAAAAAAAAAAAAGAAGGGAAAACATCATATAGAAAACTTATCAAATTGGGGATAGTCCAATTTTCTTTAGGTAGAGAATTCGGGTTCAAATCTCCCTTTCTTACCTGTCATAAACAAAAAACACCAACCTATAGCTTACCTAAAAAGAAAAGTTAAAAAATAGCCGGTTAGAATCCACTTAAACTATATTCTTGAAAAAGTCCATGACCAATATATATTATCCAAAAACCTGTTTGATGTATTTGACGTGACAGAATGCTAGCATTTAAGTTAGGTATCCATGCATGTCAGTATTAATTTCTACAGGTCTAGTCAAGTTGCTCCATTAAGCCATGCAAACATTTAGTGTTTGATAAAGGATGTGTTCGAGATTGCCGACATTTTAGGATGTAAATATATGCATCATGCATGGCTAATAACCCTTAAATCTTAATAACACACACATTAGAACGTGTTCAAGCCTTGCGATGAACTTATTAATTGTATCATGTGGATAATCTTTCAACAATTCTCCCATTCTTTGACTTATATGCTTAACCGCCGAGGCCGGTAACAATGGAGTTGTGATCAAGTGGGGGTACAGTAGCAGTTATTTGTGACTGCATGTGTGGGGTTTAGCCCAGGTGGGTATTGACGTATTGTGTCCTTTGGGTCGCTGCCACTTCTATGAAAAACTAAATATTCACACACACGCCTGCTCCCTTAGGTAATTAGAGGGGTCCCATCCATCACGGGCGGATAGCAATCCTATTCCTAGGTTGGATCAATGACCTGTATTCATAACCAACTCATATCTTATAAATGATTAGCAAAAATACAAAAAATAAAACTCATTTCTGATAAATATTTGAGAGGTATGAGTTGCATGAGTCTTAAATACAAATATTGACACAAAGTTATGATTTGCATAAAGCTTCCCAGATAAAGGATTTAAGTCCTCACAGTTTAGGCCACCACGCTGCAAGTATAAAATGTCAACTGGCTAATAAATTCTGCCAATGGACATTAATTTGCAGAGACAGACACATGTTGGGACCAAGGCCCCAACACACACACCCCCCCCCCCCCCCCCCTTCTCTTTTTCTCAAATGGTCCGTTAAAAGCATAAAACATTTTAAACAAAAAAAATATATATTTTTTCTAATAGTAATTAAAAAATTAAGGACAATTCAATACTATACAACGTATACCAACTTAATTATTTCTTTCAAGTATTTCTACTTCAACTGCGAGATGTGTGATTTCAATCATGAATATTGTCAAATTAGGCCTCACAACAAAAAGAAAGATGGTTTTCTAATTAAATTAATATTTTTTGTATAGTGAAAGAGAAATTACTGCGAAATTGGGTATATACATATTCAATCATGAATTATTTTCCAAGTTTTAAAAGATTGCCGAATTGTATTTTGATAAAAGATTGATTTGAAATATATTGAGAAACAATTATTTTATCTTTTCTTTTGGTTATATATTGTTAATATTTGAAATTAGTTTTATTTTCATAATATATTTAGTCTTGAATTTTATTAAATTTTTCACTCTTGAATTCTTTATTTTTATTCATGCTTTAGCCCCAAAACAAAAATTATGTTTCCCTCCCTCATCATATGCCTAGTGGTTATTGGCAAGTAAATTAGTTACAATGGGGGTCAGGTTTTGAGACTTCATATCTCTAAAAAATCCCAAATTTTTTTCTTTGTCCTAAATTGTTAGACTAGTTTAAAAAATCTAACTTTTTAAGGAATATCATTTAATGCATTGTTTTTTACACTAAAAAGTACAAAAACTATCATCTTTAATTTAAATGAAATAAGGGGTAAGTTAAAAAAATATATTTATTGACTTTTCAAAAAGGATTATATTTTGAGACATCCCAAAATAGAATAGAGGACTAACAATCTGATGCTGATGGAGTATTTGATTGGCTTTCCTTTCCTTTTCTTTTCTTTTTCCTCCTGTCCTTACTTTGATCAAAGCTAAATTTGAAAGTAAGAACTTATAGAAAAGCAACACGAAATTTCAATGATGCCTCATAGGACTATAGATAAGAGTCGGTTCCAACTTCCAACACCAAAGTAGGTTTGGGGTTTCAATTAAGCACAAATCATATTACAGAAATCAGATCCCGATGAACATATTAAACCGTACTAAGGGGGATCCAATGCGACAGCTAGAGTCATCTTCAAAGTTGCATTTCACGTTGCCAGTTAAAAAAAAAATTAAGAAGAAAAATTATAGTAAGGGAAAAATGAAAAAAGTAACACATGAAACACTTAATCCTTTGCATGTGAGGGTCCAAAAACCCTAATTCCTTATAAGACACTCCATGTCCCACTTCTTACACCGCCCAGATTGAAAGCTGTAGACTTTGATGCCAAACAAATTGGGGTAGGGTAGGAGGCTGTGGGGTAAGGGGGAGGGGAGGGTGTCCTTAGCACTAATTGAATTGTCCTTTTGTGGGTGACCCTCCTAATTGACTCCACGTGATATTGCAAATCATATGCTAGTGAGAAAACAACGGGTATGTACCTTTTGAGTTTTGAGACCCTAAGCCTTTAAATATTTTGTCATACTAATTCAAAAGCCCCAGTAGTACTGTAACAAGAGAATGAATGATTATTTTTATTATTTTTTTAAATTTCAAATTTCCTAGCCTTGTTAAAACCCTAGTCATTTGCACAGACATAAATTCAAATTGATCTCGTTAGGTTGCCCTTATTTTTATTTTTTTATTTTTTTGTTGGATATATAGATTAGGCATGCCATGCCCACATACAAATTGCTCTCTTTAATCAAGAAATTTAGTTAAGAACTTCTCAGTGGTAAACTTTGGGTCAGGTTAATTTGTGTACACCTTTTTTTTTTTTTTTGATGGATAGGTTAATTTGTGTACACCAGTTATTAGTTATGACACAATTTCCACCTGCTCAAGAAAATTCATTTGGTTCAAACAACCAGGAAGATAAGGTCTGGTTATGGTCAGGAAAAAAGGTTTATAACTCCAAGACTACCATGGAAATAATAGCACTATGCATGTTCCTTTTTTGTGCCACTGCCACTACTCTAGCTAGCTACATACCGATGGACTGGGCACACTAAATTTTTTTCATTACGCTGCCAGTGGTTGTGGTCCAAACCTTCAAACATCCAATAAAGGAGTAGGATAGTAGAAGCTAGACACTATAGGACCACCAATTAATCATCTTAAATGACTCAAAAACGCACAACAAGAAAAGGGCAAAATAAAAAGAAGATGAAGAAGAAAAGAAAGAAATAAAGAGATAAAGGGTTGTTTACCAAACAAGAGAAAAAAAAAAAATTCTCCAGTAGTGTAATACAAACAAGGGGAGTCTCAACTCTCAATCATGCATGCCTCATTAATTCAAGAATGGAGGAAATAAAAGATGAAAGAGAAATGCTAGGAAACCATTATTTTCATTATTGTTTTGGTTAAGGTGTCAGAGTTGGATTGAAACAATATTACCTCCACACATATCCAATGATGATACCATTTTTATTATACATCTATAAATAAATATATAATAGTAGAAGACATGAGCGTTGTTTAGATTTCCTAAGTGGTTTGCATATCTATCTATCGTTTAAATTTATAAAGTGATACATTGTTTAAATTTCCTAAGTGGTTTGATTTAATTACTACCAAACACTTTTAAATAAAAATAGTTAATAACAAATTCTTGATAATAAGTCTCCTACTACTAAAAAGGTATCTTAATAAAATATCATAATAAAAATCTTTAAAATAAAAACAGATAATAACAAATTATTTAAAATAAATCTTCTACTACTAAAAGACATCTTAATAAAATATCATATTAAAAATCTTACAATTATGACAATCTCCTAATACTAGAAGACTTCTTAAAGATTATAAAAAAAAAAATCATACATTGTTTAAATTTCCTAAATGGTTTGATTTAATAACTGTCAAACACTTTTAAATAAAAATAGATAATAACAAATTTTTTGTGTTAGGAGTATTCAATTAGTGAAAAGTTATTGATTGGTGAACAATCACTTAAGATATCATTTGGTGATCAGACATACTCTTTGATAGAAAGAAGATAAATAGAGCACGTTAAATTGAAGGTTTCTCATTCTTTCATAATTTGCTTATGTAACATCTAAGCAATGGTAATCTGGTACAAGTTTTGTTCTTCTACTTCTTTTTCTATCATGATGTATTTTTATTTTTGTGTTTTTGTACGTTTATATGACTGCAAGGGGATCTAAGAGGCAATTGAACTAAGTTAATTTTTTATTTTTGCTTGATTCTAACTTATTTTCTGTTTTATCAATTAAAGATAGCTATTTTTTCTCAATTATTATACACTGTCTAATTCCTTTTATTTTTATGTTGTTGGTGCAATTTCATCTATTTGTTATTATCAGTTTTATTTTTTTTATGGAACATATTTTCCATAAAATAATTCTGAATATATATTTTGATCATATACACATTATGTATTTATATAGAGTTTTTTCCGTGCTTTGCATGGGTTATATGCTAATTAATTATAACAGATAATATCAATAGTGAAATTAGAGATGAAATTCAACTACGGAAATGGTTTCAAAATTTTATATTAGCCTTTTTAAAAAATTTATAAAATCTTGAAGAGTAGCAAACAGTTAATTTGGGCAGCAACACAATTAGGTCATGCATGTGGCCACTTCACCAGCGCATGATGGATTTTGAATGGAAGAACGTGTGAGTTTAAATTAGTGTCATAATGACTACGAGCAGAAACGATGATGAGTCCATTCTAACCCCAATGCTCAAAGTGAATCCAAACAAGACTGAAACTGTGAGTGGGGAAGAAGTTAGCACTTAGTGAATTTCATGTGTGAAAGATGGAAAGATATGAAATATATAGAGCAGCAAATGGCAGGTTGATTCAAGGTCCTTGTGCACCACTAGATGGGTTACAAGGCCTGGGTGGAATTAACATATGTGTCCTGCAAATCAGGAACATATATGTCCTCAGGGGTGAACCAAACCCTACTTTCATATCACATCAGAGACAGTATCAGCCAGCCACAATATTACCCCACAATACATTATGTGTGAGAGAAGTAAATATATGGTGGTGGGGTCTATATAGCACCATAGAAAAAGCCTGCACTGTGCTTGTGGTCCTTTTGTGCTTCACTAGTGTGGACAAGATCTAGCACCATCCATCATGTTTTGATATGAATGAGTCAACTAAGGGATCCTGTGATGGCCTTCAAAATGAATGGCTGAGATTACTTCCAAAGAAGAATTGTATTGCTAAGCAATAGACCTGAATTTTTCTCCTCCAGTATGGGACAGTGGTTGGGTAAGAGAATGTAACTTAGTTTCGTTCGAGGTCACATGCAAAATGAACCCCGGCAGTCATTGCTCATTGGTATATGGAACTAGTTTCCCTCTAACTTTCTGATTAGAAACTAAGTTAGAATTGAGAAGCCTGATGAAAAGTTTGTAAAGTGAAGAGAAGTTTCCTTTTTCCATTTCTTTAATTATGTGGTGAAATGTTATAATAATTGAAGTGGGAGTGAACAGTAAACCCAATCAAGTAATGGAATTATGACATCTGCCTTATGAATCACTATATCTTTGAATGTATGTTGAGTAAACTAAGGGTTTGGTATTTTGTAGTTAATCTATTCTAACTAGGTATATAATTGGAATAGTAGTTATTGCTGTCCATTTTTTGAAATTTCTCTGATCAAGATCTTTTAGAGTTTCTAGGGTACTCTACTACATAGAATTCCTTTAATCCTAACATTTCTTTTAAAATAAATGGTTTCGATTATGTCATATCATTAATCCATTAATAAAATTATTAAAATAATAGTTTTTAAAATAACTCAATAATCTAACATTAACGCTGTTAAACTAACAGCAAATAGAGGAAATAGATCCTAGGAGAACTGAAACGTTCATCTCCTCCCTTCTGCCTCCCCTCCACCCACTAGTCTTTGTTCTTTAGCTTAAAGGGTTATTCTAGTTGGTGACCCAATAGGTGATTGTTCAAAACACTGCAAAATTGCTTATTTGTAGGCTTTGTTTTTTTGGTCTTGAACTGGATCTAGCAAATATTTACATTGAATGGGAATACAAACAGGAATTCTCACAAGAAACCATTTCATTAAGCTTTGGTTGATAAAGGAACAAAGACAAAGCCATGGCCGTCGAGTGTAAGTACTAATTAAAACCCTATCACTTTGATTACTCAGGTTCCTATTATCGTTCTAATTAAGTGTAGGGTCATGGATGAGAGAATAACAGTTTTTGCCCATGACTGGGTAAATTGGTCCCTTAACATATATTTATAATAGATTCTTTGTAAATGAACCTCTATGGTGTTGGGGGATTTTTCCTTTAGAGTCTGCTGAAATTTAATGGGATCTTTAATTGTTTGTTGCTGGGGCTTGCATTTTCAAGTGGAAAGAATGAGAGTACTAGAGGAAGCCATGGAGGAATATGTGACAAGCTTGTCATTTCTTCTTTGTTTTTTGAGGTTATCACGGCAGCCTTTTAGAGATTAGAAACGTGGTTTACTTGAACAACCTTAAGCATTGATTTATGAGTGGTTTTTTAAATTACCTTTATTTTAGGGATTTAGTTAATGGATCGATAACATGGTATAATCTTAACCATTTATTTTAAAAGAAATGTCAGGATTAAAGGAACTCTATGTGGTAAAGTACCCTAAAAACTTAAGAGGATCTCGATCCTCCAAACAAACCTAAATTCAAATTTAAATTCTTAATTAAAATTAAACCATTTTTTCTCTTTCTTTAATTATTATCTAATTTTCATCATTATTCAATCCTTCATATCAAAACATCATTATTCGATTTTTCTTTAATTGGAATTATATGCCCTCATGAAGAACCAAAGCTCGAATCCTCCTCTCCCCAACTATTGAACTTTAAAAAAATAAAAATAAAAATTGTCTACAAAAATCAAAACTTCTTAGCACATGCAAAGCACGTGTGAGGAGGTAGAAAATATTAGGTCGTCTGGGTGGAGTCCTCCCACCCTCTCACTAGGGTGTGGGTTTCTGTGTGGCACCCATGATCGAGTAAGGTCTAAACCTATTGTGAGAGGAGGAAGGACTCCTCAAGGAGGACCCAATAATCTCTCATGAGAAAGATAGTTTTGTATATTTGGTTAGTTCCATCCATAATTCAAGCATATTCTTTATTGGTGACATAATTCTTCTCTAAATTTGATTATTCTAACATTTTCTATACCTTCAATTTCTTATTAGAGTTTTGATGTCTCTATATCTTTAAGGAATTTATATGGAAAGAATTTTCTGGATTAGATGAATGTACAGCTAAGATCGATTTTTTTTTTTTTTTAATTTAATTTTATATTTTAGGCCTTCTTTGTAAGATTAATGCACTCTATTATTTGGTACCTATATCCATGTGCATCATTTATAGGCTCTTACTATATATGAAAATTAATGTTCCTCCCCTACTGTTAATGTAAAAAGAAATGTTCCATTCTACATGGGAGAAAATTTCTCAAATCAACAAATGCGTCTTTAAGTCCAAAACCCTCGATTTGATTTTTCTTTTGATAATTCAATTGTTAGAATAAGTTGAGAGGAAGAATTCAAACTTTAAACCTCGAGTTGAGATATGAAAAATAAAAGTTAATTATTGACAGTATAATGAAGTTATGCCTATTATGAACTCAATAAAACTTTAACAAAAAATCGTAGTCCTATTCTCTAATGGACTGACATATTTTTATTTTTATTTTTATTTTTTACAATTCAATAATTGTGGAAAGGAAGATTTGAACTATAAATATTTTCATTGAAAATACAAGAAAATACCAATTGAACCCTAAAACTCTTAGGGGATGACACATTATTCAGTATAAAATAAAACACAATATCCGCCAGATTAATCACCTCATGTATCCCAATAGAGAACCCCACTATACATGCACCTTTGACCACATCGATATTAGCCTATTGGACAGCTTGTATCACTTCGGATCCCAACCATATATGCATCCGGATCAATCATATGTTAATATCAATGACCAAAATAAATATATAATATAAATATAATTATTATATATAATGATGAGAATGTATTCCTTATGAAATAAGCATAAAAAAGTTTGGTGTGTGAGAGGGAACATGGACTGGACCGCAAGCCTTCCTTAAAATAATGGAAATATTACAAATAATACTATAAATATCGTTACCCAACTAGTTGGGAAATTCTAAGATAGGATAGCTGACCCACTACTGGTAAAACCTTTTCCATGTGTCCGGTTTGTTTGAGATTGGGGTCTACACTCTACAAGCATACAAATATCTTTAGAAAACATTTTTGATGATTTGGTAAATCTTAAAGAAAATTATAATATTTATGGATTGTATTTTTCAAAAAGAAAAAAGAATAATAATAATAAATAAATAAATTTTAGTCCTTGTTAGAGCACTTGGTCTCTCTTTTATATTCAAGGCTCCCTCATTCCACTTTCCTCTACAACACACACACACACACAAACAAGAGGTTTGAAGGAAGTTCCTGGGTTTTCAACTGCAACTAGAGGAGGCATCCAAAGGGATCGCATTGATCCCAACTCTCAATCTTCCACGATTTTGGATCATGCTATCCCTTTGGATTTTTCCTTTGGTGGCTTCTAATTAACTTGCAGTGTGTGCTTCATAGCTAGCCTCCTATCATATATGCATGAGCACCTGTGTCCAGCCAGGCAGCTACTCACACCAAACTGCCGGAGAAACAGCTTGCCATGTATTCATAAACTTGTCACAAACATATACAAACCCATCTAGTTCAAGTAAGTCTTTGATAACTCTATAGTCTACATATGTAATTAAGTATATAACCCTCTTGCTCACATTAGTTTTTTTTGTCTATGTTTCAAGTTATTAACCAAGAGCTAGCCCCTCACCTTGCATGAATTTTACAATTTGTACTCGTATCATTTTGTTTTCTTCTTAAATTACTTATACCAAAGTATATATTTTATGAAAAATTGAAATTGGACCATATATATTGCATTTCATGGTACGGATTTTTTCTTCTTTTCAACATATATAGCCTCATTCATTGTTTGTTTTCGTATTGTATGAAAGTCATAATTCAAGACCCCAAATATATATAATATGGACATATTGGATCTGATTCTTGAGCATAAGATATGGCTCAACCCTAGAAAACGGAGATCTGCTCCCAGATACGTTCCCAAGTCCAAGAAGTCATTCCTCTCTCACTATTGTTGTTTACAGTTGTCACAAATGTGAATTTTCCTTATTTTAATGTTTGTATGTGTGCGTGTGTAGTCTCTCCCTCATTATCATAAGTTAAAACTAAAACCAAGGAAATATTTATTCCTTAATTTAACAGGTTTTAATTTTTGGGTACAGTAACTTAAAATCTTGGGTGCAACTTAAAGATCTTTTGCAGTCAATTAGAGATCTATGCATATACAGTTTTGTGTATGAAAGTGGAGCAATTACTTTGGTTAAACTGGTTAAAGGTTTTCTAAAGCTATTCAATTTTCACACAAACACCTAATCTTCCATTCATATACAAGTAATAGGTACTTTTTTCTTATGGTAAGTTATAATTATTATTATAAAAGGGTACCATTGAAAACTATTGGTTGATGGGAAAAAAAATAACAGTTAAATTGTAACTTTTTTTTTTTTTTTTGGGGGGGTGGGGGGGGTGGGGGAGGAAGAAGAAGGAAAAGGATTAACTTTTGCTGCTATTGAATTTGGACATATTCACAAACAAACTGTACTAGTCCTTTTCACATTTTAATGATCTAACACAAAACTAAGTGGAAGCTAGCTATTAACAACCACTGCAAATAAAACAGTGACTGGTAGTAATAAAGACTTAAATTTCTGATAACTTAACTGACAATCTATTCCTCATTTTTAGAAACTTTTTGATCATTACAAACTTCCAACACTTTGATTTCACCTTTTGGAAAAGTAACTTTTACCCTGAAAAAATGATTTCAACATAACAATTCATCAACTACCCCATTAGTTTTCTAGTTTCTCCTGGCCAGACCTACGTTCTGCTGAAATTTTTAATTTTCTGCTTGACCATACAGTCCCTACGAGGGGGACTTGGATGAAAGGCAATAGAATAGAACAGACTAGCATTGCCACACCTGTGGCTCTAGTGGCCCTGAGTCAAAGACCCCAAATCACATGCTTTTAAGGGACTTTAATTAGAATCCAAGGCTGTGAAAGATATATGATATATATTTTTTCAGGACTTTTTTATTTTATAACTTTGGACCTCACATTGAGTGTCTTAAAGGCAAAGGAATCATGTACATGTGATGAGAGCATAAAAAAGGTTTTTAAAACATTGCTCCAATTTTGAAATAAAAGTTCTTTGTCTCAGCACATGAACCCAACATTCTACAACTCTCTCACTCACTCCATATTATGATACCTCTTTTCTCACATCGCCCCCAACCTTTTACATTATCCAATTCAATCTTCTTACTATTTTGGACATTGGTTTCTTTATTATACCTCTTGATGAATAAGAAATGGATACCATTTATTGCCCTTCAATATATTTTAACGGTAATGAAGAACCACAGCTTAGTGCAGGCAAAATGATATGAAATTATACATCCAAATCTCTTACTGATTCATGAGAAACCTTACAGTTTGATGACAGACTCCTAGTAGGCTTTTTGTGCGAAACTTAAATTCCTGCCAGAATGGACCACACAACTCAGAGTCTATATGCCGCACTTATGATTATTAATATATATTGAGTACTGGCTTTTTTTTTATTACCTAATAAAAAACTGTACCTAGTATAGCGGTGGTCCTCATATTTATTTAAATTTAAATCTTATGTTTGAGAAGTTTATATTTGAATTGTTTGAGCCTCTGAGGATGACTGATAATCAGCTTGGCTAATAAGTGTGTCCATGTACAACTGGTTTCAATTTTGTATAATAAACTTGTACCTCCTTACTCCTCGGCACAAATTTATTTAGTTTTTTGTGAAAGTTGACATAAGATATTTGTATTTAGAAGAAGTGAGATTTTAAAAAAATTATACATAAATCAAATAAGTTTAAGTTAAATGAAAAAAATGGGTGCCAAATTGACTCCTTATTTTTGTGTGTATCAAGGGCTGGGAAGCTGTGTCAGGATTAGAACACGTATGAAAGCATACTTCTGTCTCGTTGGCAACTTGGCATGATTAAAGGCTGAATACTTATTAATTAGCTTATTTTTTAAGCTGATCAAAATATAATTTTTTTTAAAGATGATTTTTTTAGGTACAATTATATCTTACTTAATTATTATTTTTAAGCTATCCCAAGCACATATTAAAAATGGAAAAGGCACACTCAAAATTTTAATTAGCAAAAACAAAAGCAAACAAACAAACTTTTATGTATGGATCTTCATCATTCCAATTGTAGTTCAATAGATTTCTGCATCAATCTTTAGTAATTTAAACAAAAAAATGAACGTACACAATTCAAAGAAATGAGGTAAATTTTGGAATATCCTAGGCAGGGAATTAGAGCGTTGGGAATTTGCTTGTAAATTTACATATAAACAAGTCATCTAATAGGATGTAATCGTGTTGCTCAGGTCCTTATGGGGTTTGCAAGAGAGAAGGAAGAGGCACTCGTTTGGTTAGAAGAGTGCACTTCTTTTCTCTTTCTCATTGTACACTCATATTTAATTTAAATAAAATTGCTATCACTTTTACCTCCAAAAAAAAAAAAAAAAAAGTTTAGGTCATTCTAATCTAGTTAAATAGATAGATAGATTTCAATTAATAAACTTATAAATTATTTGCAAGCGGTGACCCTAATTTGTATTTTAGTATGCTCATTGAGCATGTTATTATTATTATTTTTTTTTGCTAGAAGTCAATTTTGAGCATGACTTCAAGTCTTCCAAAGCTTGGCTAATAAGTGTGACTAGCTATGTAGTATGTACGACAATTTGTACCCAGGCATGCCTGCATGTTCTTGTAATTTTGTGTGCATAAGTGCATTAGGGGCTAGGAAGCCGTGCCACCATTTGAACATGTGAAATCAAAGTTCCGTCTCATACGACATGATTGAAGGCTAAGAATGGAAAAGACAACGCTCAAACTTCAACGTATGGCAGTATGGGTTTCCTCATTCTCTTAGACAAAAAAAAAAAAGAAGTATGGGGGTTTCCTCATTCCAACTATAGTTCAAGAGCTAGACTTTGTATCAATTTTTAATTCCAATTAAGGGACTTTCCAAATTTCCAACTGTGGAAGGCATGAAGTTTTATAAGGCTTTAAGGTGAGCTAATTATTAAGTTCAAGCTTAGCTTATTTAATTTTGTTTTTAACATAAGCCGACTTGGAACTCTTCTGTAAACTTTATAATGCGCTGAAACTTGGTTCTTTTATTTGGGTTCCTCACAAGCTACTTCATCAATTTAAAAAATATAATGTGAATATTTTGATTAAAATTCTGTGCTCCTTGTATAAAACCATGCAATGCATAGTTATCTAATTATTAGGTTAAGGCCATATTAATTAGTTGACTTAATTAGATGGAGAGATTTCTAATCTTATGAACTCATATTCATCAACGTTGTACTTATATTACATCACATGTATAACTGTATAAGCCATGAATTGAATAATTGTATTTATAAGTGAATATATTAAGAAATTTTAGTTATGTAATGACCTTATTTATAAACTTAAATAAACCAATTTGAAGCTTTTACTTAATAATTTATATAAGTGTATGTTAAACTCCATAATCACAAGTTTTTTCATATATATTATTATATATAAACTTGCTTGTGTATTAATCAACCATTAAAGAGGGATATTGTGTTTAATTTTGAAAAATATGCATAGGCATTTCTTTCAATTAACGGAACAATGCTCAAAATAGTTTTAATTCAAAAGCTTCAAATTACCCACTTTAGCTTAAAGCTTTATTTCTTATTATTTTATTTTAGATAGGTAAAATAAAAATAAAATGACAAATTACAGTAACTTCCCTTAAAGTTTTGCGAAATGACAGTAATCCACTCCTATTTAAAAAAATGACACTTTATCCCTTCATTTTTAGAAAATGAGGGGACGGAATGTCATTTTTTAACAAAAATAAGGGGGTACATTGTCACTTTCTAATAAATGTGAATGGATATAGTTTCATTTTTTAACAAATGTAATAAAAAAAATAAGAAGGAAAAACTGTTATTTCGTAAAATCTCAAGGGGGTAACAAATCATGTTTAAACCCCTTAAATCCTTCCCCCCCCCCCCCCCCCCCCCCCCTCTCTTCTAAAACTAATGGGGAAAAAAACATCACCCATGTATAAAACCTTATGGTCTGAGTGCAAAGTTCGCTCCCCCCCCCCCCCCCCAAAAACAGGGGTGTGGGCCATAGAGAACCAAAAGTCATTAATCGTCGGGTAAAACTTAGGTACAGATCTTTAGATTAAGTACATTAGGTTCCCCAATTGAATTCAAATATATGACTGCATTAACCAACGAAATACAGACAATGTTATTTTTTTCAAGAATATTTAAACTCAATGTATTTGAATTCAACTAGGAACCTAATATACTTGACCTAAGGAACTGTACCTAAGTTTTACCCTTAATCATATTGACAAATGTAATCAAAGTAAAAGTTTTGTGATGAATTTGTCAATAATTTAGAAACCATTCAAAAAGAAACTCTTGACTTAAAAAGGAAAAAAAAAAATCAAAATTTATGGTGAATTGGGCAATACATCATCAATTATTCTAGTGGAGTTCAATTCTTCATTGAAATGATATGAATTTGAAATGGTACATGAAGATGGGATCCTAAGCTCATAGTGAAGAATTTTTGGACACTAGAATGTAAAAATTTCTTCAATTGTGAAATATGGACTATGGAGTTCATGTCTCTCCCTCTTGGACTATATAGACATTTACAAGGACATAAACAGCCAGAAGAAAACCATAGTACAACGATCTTTTCCATGTCTATGAAAGGATTGGATGCTCCTTGCCCGGGGACAAAAATGAAAAAACCCTTGACCTCTGTTCCAAATTTAAACCACCTAAAGTCCCAAAACCATACGCCTCTTTCTCGCATAGCTCTTTGTCTTCTCATGTAACAATGAGTTATATTGATTAAATTGTTGTCAAGATATTAAGATCTATTATTTATTTATGTAAGAGAAATTGAATAATTATGGTGTATATAAAGAGATTTGAGGATTTTTTTTTTTTTTTTTTTTTTTTTTTTTTGCGGGGTTGCCGTATGTTATCTGTAGGATTTGATTGAAATGTATAAAAGTTGAAGATATGTAAAGCTACGTTGACAATGCAAACAAATTTTCCAAAGGATACCAGTACTATCGAGATTGAGGTTCATTACAAAAAGACAGCTATGTTAATGAGAATTCCAAATTAGATTTTCCTATCATCTCGATCAATTAGAGCCAATAATATGCAAGACTACCGTATAATGGTGACTTAGAAATTCTATTTTCAATTAGACAAAGGTTGGGCCACCAAAAATGTTGGGGAGTTGGTGTAACAAGAATCCCCATATTTTATGGTGCATGCACCATTTGTCGGTGTGAATAATCAAAAGAAGAAAGACATGTACGGTCAACAGAGTTTTGCCCTGAGATGCAACACAATGTACATTGAGTGCTCTACTCCATTATAGTGTATTTGACTATCATGGCTACCGTATATGCCTGGTGATGATATGATTTTGTGGGAGCAACTCCACGCGCGCCTACATGGTTAGACCTAATTAAGCCCCACCTAGCATTATTATCTCTGTAAAGATTACCAAGAATAAGATCCTCATGGTTTCTAGAAGTTCAAAACCTTTTTACATGTAATCCCTATATCTTTTGGTATAATTATATTTGTAATTGGCTCTTTTAATTTGTTTATCTTAATTCCAATTGGAACGAGGACCATGGCCATCCAGCCAGGAAGCACAAAACTCTACAATAATGTCGTATATTTGATGAAGATAATTAAAGAGTAGTAACACACAACTTGTACAAAATGTTCATGTGTGGACTAAGATTGCCAACCATCTAACTATGCGTTTGGATTGGTTTATTTGCTCAAAGTAAATAAAAATATAACTATACCTTAAAAATGTTAAGATTTTTAAAAATGGTATATATAAGTAAACAAGTTAAATAAGCTCAATAAAAAACTAACAAATGCAGGTTTAGACTAGTTGACACACTTCTTGAGGTGAATCCCTCAAAACTTTTACCCAAAAAATAAAAGTAATACTAGGGTAGACACAATATTTTTCGATCATTTTTTTTTCCACAAATATTGATATGATTGTGATTGTGATTGGAGTAACATCAATTTTATATGAAATCATAACTAATATTATTTAGTATTTTATTATATACCAATCACAATAAGCTATGTCAATAATTATTAAAAAAAAAAATTGTGTCTCTAGAGTTATTAAAAAAATTGGTAAGAAAAAACATACCTCTCTTTCAATTCATGCTTGTTTATGGTTGGTTACTCGAGTATAATTAGCAAGTGTATATATATTCACTAATCAACAAGCTAAGGCACACACCATAGGTTAATTTGCAACACGTAGAAGTGTGTCAGTTTTCATAATAGCGGAAATAGTGATGCTGGTGTCATTGTGTGGGTTGGCTGGTGATACTAGATTTCGTGGTGGTGCTGTAACTTGTAAGACAGGTGGTGCACTGAATATATATATAGTCGTCCAGTAGAATAGTGCTATTCAGGGTGATGGCATTGGCAGTAGTATCGTAGCAGTGGCATCCGTTTTTAAAGATGGGAAAACTGCAATTATAATCATTATTAAGGCTAGTATGCCAGCAGTATGGGTTGTATTGTAGCTCATGGATTGTTTTTCTTTTTGCTGGAAAAGAGGGTCTGTGACTGGGTCTCTGCAGCTTCTTCCCTACATGTAAGCTTGTATTGATTTGCTTTTTGACTAATGTCATTTGCAGTGAGTTTGGAAAGTTTGGAGTGAAATGAGAGCATAAGTACTACACGGGAAAGAAGAGGTGAAGAGTGTGGATAACCATCCCTTTACTTTATTTGCATATTTTAAAATTTATATAGAATTTTTTTATGTTTTAAAAATTAAAATTAGAATGAGAGAAAATGATAATACATAATATAAATTAATAATTATATTATCTTTTGTTTAATTTTAAAAAATATATCTAAATTGACATCATAAAAATAAAATTGATATTTTAAACAATATATTATGAGTGAAATTACTCCCTTTCCAATTTCTCCAATTTCAAGAGAATTGAAATGAGGGTTGGGAAGGTTATTTTACCCCTTAAATCATTTCTCAATCCTTTAAAAAAAATCCAAATATGATGAACTAAGCCCCCCATCTCCCTTTCTTTTTACTCTACTCTCATCCTCTCCCATCTGAATACACTATTATTCTATATATATAACTCAACACTAAAAATGTAGTAATTCAAGGTTTCATAATATGAATGTAGCTACCAAGATCGAATCATGTTAATTCGCTATGGTTGCGTTTGGATACTTGGATTTGGATTTGGATTTTAAATCAATAGATTTGAAATGCCTTGATTTTTTCACCTTGTATACACTATTATTCGATCTTGGAATAATAGTGTTCTACAGTTCCCAACTAATAATAGTGTTCTACAGTTCCCAACCTTCCCAACTAATAATTTGGGCTCATGGATTTGAGCAAAAATACCTTTATACACTATTATTCTACAATTCTTTCTCTTTTCACCTTCCAGTTATTTTTTCTTAATTTTTATACTAGACATAAATTATTATTTATGCGATGCTCAATACAATATTACGATTACCTTCAAACAAACAAAATGTATAAAGTATTGCCAAAGCTACTAATGTGCCCATCAATTGACTGGGGTGAGCCAGGTGGCTTCATCAACGTACTACTAGTCTACTACCATGGTGATGGTATTTAGTGGTGAAGCCAGAATTTAAGTCCAAGAAAGCAAAGCTTTTAACCGACTCACATGCATATTTGTTAATTGTTATAAAAAAATAATCATGCAAATACTAAGTAATATTCTAACTCAAGAAAAGCCAAGAAAATGTAGCTCATATACGAAATTAGAAAATGATAAAATGCAAGACCAGCTTGATCCATAATAAAACCACCAATCACCATGCTGTCCAAAGACATCAATTTTGCTCTCTCTACCAAAGCTTAGATACATCATTTCAGGTGGTAGATTTGCCAGCCCGCGAAGAACTATAGTTGTCCGACATGTCGTTTAATTAATCTGTTCGCAGAAAAGGAAGGCAGCTACAAGATATTTGATTAATTTTCTGGATAAGGCCGCACTGGATCCTTGGTCTTATTTATTGGGCCAAACTTGAGCTTAAACTAGATCCAATTCGCAGGGTCTAACTCAGGCCTATATCTTATGTCCAAATATCTGGCTTAAGCTGAATCGGCCCAACCCATTTTCAGTTTTTTTTTTTTTTTTTATAATAAATAATATAAGCTATCACCCTAATGTAATGTAAAATTTAATTTTCTATAATAAAAATTTTAATCCAAAATTAAAACACAATTATAAAATCATATAATCAATATTTAATTCAAAATCAAAACATATGGTTCACTTCATCATCATTTACATCAAAATCCAATTTAACAAATCAGTGCATAATTATCCACCCTATGCAATTAAAAAGATAATACTCTTTTGATCTCTAAAATTTGTGGTTATTTTCATTTTGATTCCTTAAATTTGAGATTTTTTATTTTGTTTCACCATATTGATTCCATTTTCAAAATAGTCATTTCGTCATCTAACTATTAAGTGCTAACAAAACTTTTTTTTTTTTTATTCCCTCTTTCATGAATAGATCAGTCACATATGTGAATAGAATAATCATTTTGAAAACAAATTCGAATTTAATTGACTAAAATGAAATATCTCAAATCAAATGGACTAAAATAAAAATAACTCCAAACTTTAAAAGTTGAATATATATTATATAGTCCAAAGATAACAACCAAAGACACCAACATTTTTCTATTCATCCTTTTTTCTTTTTCTGTTTTTTTCTCAGTCCAACCGAAGAAATAGATATACACATGTGTGTGCCCACACGTTAAGGGTCTAATTAATTCATTTATCATATTGGAATGCATGATCATCCCATAATTGCTACACATTTCAAACCTTTTTAGAAAAGAAATATTACACGGCCAATAATTTATAATGCACAAACCCACAAATGTTCTAATAATTATGGAGGGTTTTTCTAATTTTTTTTACTAAATCACAATTTACACCATTAAAGATCGGAATAATTTTTTATTTTGCTCTTTGAAAAATGGTTCTGTTAATGTGCAGTAGTAATGACATAGTCATAAAATGCCACTTAAACCTAACATTATTTATTTACCTTTTTTCTGTTCAAATTTTAAAGGATAAAATAAAAATTAGTCACACTTTAATTTTTTTTTTTTGGCAATTACTATTTTTAGTCCTCCAAAAAGAAAATACCACCTAAGACTGTTTCCCTAATCCCATTCTTTTTTGTTTATAGAAATAGTTTCCAAAAAAATTAGCTTCAAAGATAAGTTTAATCATTATCTTTGGATTCAAAGCACGTACGATTGCTACAATGTTAATTATTCTTGAAACGGTTTTCAATACTTCACGGGTTTACGAACAAAAATAGTAGTAGTTGTTGTTGTTCTTTCACTTCTTTGAGCCCTGCGCCAACTGAGAAGAACACTACGACAGTTTAGCCAATTAGCAAATCATGGCTAAGCTTTCCTCCCCATTTTCTCTCGTAGTTGTACTTCTCTTTGCCCTAACCCTAATTCCAAACTCCATTTCCTATTACCCGTTAACAAGATCCTTACCTAATAACCTGGATTTCGATTCCGATATTTCTATTATCGGCGACGCCTCGATAGTCGACTCCTACGTGAAGCTCACGCGCCCCTTACTCTGGAGCTCCGGCCTTCTCATGCGCATGGAGCCTATCAAGTTCGTCGTTCCGACGACGTCGTTTTCGTCGGAGTTCTCCTTCTCGATTTCTCCCGGTGAAGGTGGCGAAGGACTCGTTCTCGCTTTGGTTCCCACCGGTTTGGGCTCGCTTGCGTTTTCCAATGAGAAGAGGTTTCTCGGTGTGGAATTTGGTGCTGGAATTGACGGCAATGCAAGCGATTTGAATTCGAATCGCGTTGGAATCAATGTGAACCATTCCGAATCTAGTGTTAGCGATGTTTCGTCTTTGAATCTGGTGCTAAACAAGGGAGAGAGATTGAAATCCTGGATCGATTACGATGCGAGTTCGAAGAGACTTGAAGTTAGGTTGAGTAAATTCGAAGATCCGAGGCCGTACAATCCGATTATCGCGTACGCGATCGATTTGGCGGAAATGTGGGGAAGTGAGGACGTGCAAGTGGTCATAACTTCGTCGAATTCGAATTCCACGCAGGTCTGTAGTGTTTATTCATGGCGTTTTAGGGTTCGGAATTCTCGAACTTCGATGCATTCCATGCCGGTGGATCCGCGGAACTTTGCGAAGGAGCGTGGTGAGAGTGTGAGGAATAAGAAGAGGAGTTTTTGTCTGTTGAGGATGATCGGCGGGCTGATTTTCGGAACGGCGTGTGCGGCATTGGTGGCGTTTGTGGTGATTTTCATGTGGATGATCTTCAGCAATGTGCGCGGCGATGCGGTGGTAAAGGCAAAGTCTCCGGTGTACCCTGTCGATTTCAGGTATGAGAAGTTAGATGTAGTTGTTGTTGAGAAAGGTAGTGATAGTTTGAAGAATTAGGGGATGGAAATGTATGACTTTTATGAATGTTTTAAGTGTGAGTTTGTGTGTTTTTTGTTGTGTTTGTTAGGAAGTAGTAATGGTAATGATGTATTTTGTAGTTTTGTACTACGTAAGATATGTTGTAACAATGTTGATGAGTAGGAACCTTATCTAACAATGTAGCTTTGATGGAACTGAACCTCTTGGTTGTGAATGTTAGCAGAGCTAAATTGTTTAATGTAAACAATTATTACATACCAATTTGCTAAACTATGTTGCTTATTAAATACCTCGTGGATTTATCCATGCTAGACCGGTAGTTCATTAGGCCGAGTGTTTAGTTTCCTGGCTAAAGAAAAAAAATACTCCAGTTTAGACACTTAAGTTATGGCCTTGTGGGGTGTGTAGTTTCATTAAACGTTTGTCTAGAAGGCTGAGGAGACTTTGAAGAGTTATTAGTTTAACAAGTATGGTTTAACTAGTGGAAGTCTGCGTTTCCAAGTTTTGCATGTTCTAGTTTATATCTGGTGAGTTGCATGCCACTGTGAATTGGCTTGCTTGTATTCAATTGGGGACAATGAATGAAATAGTTCGTTTTCTATTAATAAACCATTGATTTCTTCTGGCCAAAGAGATTGAATGTGAAATTCCCATTAAACAATAATATCAGATCTTGAGTTGGTCTCAAAGATTGATTAGTCTTGCCATTTTTGGGAATTCAACAAGCGACTCTATTCCGCCTACGCAACTAGTTGCTTGCTGGGTCATCTTCCTTCTTAACGTGACAAGCAGGGCAGTGAGTGGGGAAGAATAGCATATGAGCTTGCTTGTATTCTATTGGGAACAATGAATGAAATTGTTTGTTTCCTTTTAATGAACCATTGATTTCTTCTGGCCAAAGAGATTAAATGTGAAATTCCCATTAAACAATAATATCAGATCTTGAGTCTAAATCTTTCAGAGGAAGTGAAGAGCTCCTATTCCCTTCTCTGAACCATTTCTAGTTGGATATCCTTGGCTGAATCAGGAACTCTGGTGTGGAGCAGAATTCTTCAATGGACAGCCTTTGCATAGCTTTAACCAAAGATTGGAATATGGATGTGAAGAATAGATGGAGATTTGAACTTAAAAGGATCACTGAACAAAAAAAGGTATTAGTGCTTACACACTGGTACCTCTCTCTTCTTCTAGGACAATCTACAAAAAACTCCAGTTGCTGCTATCTCACGTCACACACTTGTTAACCCAAAATGAACACAGAGGCTTTTTACATAAGCCATGGGATTCGGTGCTTCTTCTAACTTGGTTTATTCCAGTTGTTCAAGAATAATGGTAGGAGAAGAAGATCCTCTGGACAATTTACAAACACTCAAGTAGCTGCTCTCCTCACGTCATAAACTTGTTACCCAAAATGAAGCCATATTTATGCTACTGGTATTGGTGCTTCTGTCAACTTGGTTTCTTCTAGGTTTTCAAAACTTGATGGAGTGAGATCTAGGGGGTGGTGGAGTGAAAGGGTTAGAGAGAAGGAAAAGAGTCAGTGGTGAGAAGTGGTGCTGGAAGGGTGTTCTAAAGAAACCAACAATGCAGAGATAGAGAAAGTTCTAGAGAGAAGTGAGGTAGTAGAATTTTGGTGGTGACATCTTTTTTGAAATCCTTTTTCAATAGAAGAATACTTGGAATGACATCTTTGCCCTCTGCATTGCACAGGTAAAAAATCTGTCTTTGCCACATCATTTTTTGAAGAATTTTGAATGACACATATATGGTCATTTCTGTTCTCTCTCTATCATAAGAGGGGATCATGTTTGACTCATTATTTTGGGTTGCATCTTATTTGGGATAGATTTTTCCTTACGAATTTTCGTCAAAAGTATTCAAGCCACTGAGTGAGATGAGAATTCCTTTATTTTGTTTGCTTGATGTTGCATATTTCGATATGTTTCTATAGATATGCATGAGTTCCATTCATCGTAAGTAGTTTCTTGTTGTAACCTATCTATGTAGTGGATTACGGGTCATAAAGCTTCCATATGTGGTATATGGTACATTCGTCCTAGCGGTCATTCCACTCCCCAAAAAGTCCAACCCCTTTATGAGTGCTTGGGTTCTATCCCTAGGTTTGTATCAATTTATATTGTATTTTACTTATCAAAAAAAATACTTGTACATCACTTTTTGGTTTGTCCTATTTGCTCACTGGCCACTGGGTTGTTTGGGAAGGTGCCGTCTGGCTAGTTCTGTGATTTTCTAAATGGTTGCTTAGGATGTTTCAATGAAATAATTAAATAAACATGGACCATCAATTAAATTTATTGGATTCAAGTATGAAAATTCAAAACATTGGTTATTATGTTCCCTTTTGTTATTTCTCACACCTAAAAGCTTTTTAACAATCTGGTTATTCAAAGTGTTGAAGAGTGTTTTAATTAGAATTCTTTGTTGCTTAAGCTCTATAATCTAAAGTTTTACTTCTTAGAACAATCCCAAAGAAGCTCTTAGGGTCTAGTTGAGGAATATATTGTTGTTGTCGGCATCGTGTGTGTAAAATTGGCCTTCGGCTGCAATAATGCATGCCTGGCACTCTAAGTATAATTTCAGGCCACTCAAGCCCATATGAATGCGTCTAGGATCTGAAATCCAAATTGTATAGGCATAATATTTGTTTGTCAGGCCTCGAGTTGGGTTGGCCCTCCTTAAGATTACAGCCCTCTAAAGCCTCCCAAAAGTGGCTTAAAGTTATAATTAAGTTCAAATTAGACAATGGATGCTATTGTGTATTACTGCTTAATCAAAAAATGGGGTGTATATTTTGTGTTTTTTTTTTCTTACAACAAAATGACCAGATAATATCACCGAAGTACCAAGTCTAAGTACCAAGTCTTAAGCATATTTTGATTAATTGGGAACCTGCAAATTTTTATCTTGGAAACCGATTAAAAGCGGATTTCAACCATATCAATATATTTAATGTAGCCACTCAGCATTATATGATAAGTTGATAACAAATCTCTACTGATTGTAACTAAATCTGCGAAAAATTCTTACGCCCAAAAATAGTTCGAGTCTTATAATCTTATTAGTCATTAAGCAGGGTATCAACAATTATTCCATGCTCTTGTAAACAATTTTAGAGCCTCAGAATTTGTGAGGGAGGGATGTAGTGGACATTGGGGGGGTTTGTTGGAACAAATATTAACAGTCTCCTGAAAAATGATATTTACTAAAATGTCTATTTTTCATATTAACCAATTCATTAATTATTGTCATGCCAAGAACACAAGATCCAAGTTAGAACGGAAGTGTGATTGACATTGCTCTGGAGTGTCGGTTTTGGGGCCCATATATTATTTTATCTGTTTGCGGACCTTTAGAAGATATCGTATCTAGATGGATGGGGTCAAGTATCCTTGCTTAGACTTATATCAGTTATGTGTTAATATGTGAGCCAGAGTGAAACCGTGAGTCAGAACTCTTCAGATTAAAATATAATTGTAATATATTAGGTTTTAAATTTGCACATGCTTGTCTCAAGATCGTTGTCAAGGAAAATAAAAGGACAAAAGAAGTCATAATAATTTGGCAGATTATCTGCCTGATGTTACGTTAACTTGTATTCCCATTCCTCTACAAGTTCTCTTTTGTTTTTTTTTTTTTATTCCTACAAGTTCTCAATTTCTCTAAGGAAGAAAAACATCTATATCAGTGACGTAATCTTTCCGACGAATAAGAGCAGTTAGTGTATCAATTATCAAATACTAAATATCATATATATATTAGATATCATTTTTAATTTTAGAAAAGATATAGGGAAAGCTATAGGTGCAAAAGAATAGTTTATACAAAAGTTCTGAAGAAAATTTGTGCAACTACTATTATTCAAGAATTCCTTTTTTTAGTAATTGAGTTTTTTGCCAAATAGAGAGAGAGGAAGAAAGCAGATTAAAACAAATTAATTGGCTCCGTGAACATAACAGATTGTTATGAAATGAATGGAATGAGAAAGGAATAAAATGAAATGAGTTTCAAGGTATATTCCATTTGTTTCTCTATTTGGGTGTTTAGGGGGAAGAAATTGAATAGGTATTATTCTCTCATCATTTCTTCGAAAAATGAGAGAAACACTAATTCGATAATAAAAAGTTAAAAACATCAATTTTATCCTTATTTTGAGATAAGAAAAATAAAAAGCTAATTATGTTATACTCTATTAATAAAATTATATAATTCTTTTCTTTATATTCATTTTTTTTATAAACTTTCAAATGCAATGAGAAAATACACCATAGTTATTTCCATTATATATATTAATTCTTAAACATAGTGTAAAAAAATTGTTATATTGTAATATGAATCATTTAGGTAAAGAGTAAAATAGAATAGATCTTTTAAACTAACAAATTACACTCATAATTTGAAGAAATTATTATGTAGACTCGATGACCTCCATCTCACATGAGGGTAAGATCCACCCTTATGTGGAAGGTGCACATGCAAAACACCAAATGTATTGAATAATTTCATATACAATAAAATATTATTAATATAGGGTATCCATTATGAACATAAAGATGATTATTCTGAACATAATGGTCATCTAAAATGGCATGCATTCATAGACTCATTTATTAAAAATAAAAGTTAAGCATCAAATATTTCGCTTTATGGACCAATTATTTACCTTTACTTCTTAAAATAGTGTGTATATATCCCTTCTCGTCAAAAAAACATATATCCTTTCCATATATTTTTGTTGCTAGAATAATATATTTTTTCCATATTAAAAGATGCTAACAGCCAAACAATACGATAGTTGGTACTTGGTAATTATGCATTCCAGGTCCATCTTTACTATAATATGTACTATATAAGAGAACCATTGCTTTACTTTTCTTTTTCTATTTTCTTGTGAAAATGGAAAACCATAGCTTTACTTTGGAATCACTTTTTCTCCCCACTTTTTAATTTGGTGAACCTTTTCTAACCACTGAAAATAAACAAATTGATAAATAAAGTAGCCTTCGATGCCTACAAATGTTAATGGAATTCATTGGTAGATAGTGTGATCGTTAAAGTTGGACAGTCTTTATCAAAAAAAAAAACAAAGGTTGGACAGTCAATAATAATAATGATAATATCTCTTGTTTTTTATATATATTATGGACATGTGAGAGAGATTATGTATATATATGCATTATACTTGTATTCTGATAAAAGAGAAAAAGAAAAAGTATTACAAGTATTGGATATATACATTACTTCCTCTTATAGTGTGTGAGTTTCATATAGTTGTAAAACCCACATATTATGGGAGAGATGATTGATATACATAATGCATGAGACAATTATTAGTACTTTAAGTAATTAATTATAGATTTCTTGTGATAATTGGTAAGAATTTGGGATAATCATTTGTTTATACATAATATTCTTTTGTGTGTGTGTGTGTGTGTGTGATGTAATTGTATCCATTCTTAAAATTACTAAATATTGAGATAATTTGATTGGCTAATGAGTTTCTTGTCTGCACCTACCTATTCCCTTGTTTAAAAAGAAGAAGAAGAATATAATTTGATTTATTTATAATCTAATTTCATTACTTGTTATTTTTTTTTTTATATCATTCTATTTTTTAAATGTCTCAATAAATATTCCATTTTCTAAAAACAAAAATTCTTATTTCTCAATCTTCCATATTATTTTTCCGTTTGGGTAAACAATTTGAAAACTTGTGTTTCGAAAAAATAACAATTTTAAAAGTTAAGTTTTGAAATTTTTTAAAAATGCAATTAAACATTTGGTAAAATATGTGAAAAGTGTTATTGCCATAAAAAAATTATACTGTGAAAATGCAATTTTTAGACAATTTAAAAAGAGTACTCCATGATCTGTGATTTGAAAACACGTTTTTTCCTCAGTTTTAAAATCGTAATTTCTTAAAAATGCAAAGCCAAACACCAAGTTTTGTACGTTTTCATTATAAATCACTACCAAATAGAGCCTTTCATATTTGTATTTTTCTCCACAAAATCTCACTACCAAATAGACCATTTCATTTTGATAAATCAAAGAAAAAAAAAATTTCAATAAAAATTGTACTATCTAATTAAAGTATATGACATTTGTTAATAATTTAATATCATTATACTTTTTACTTTTGAGTTATCAATTGTATTTATTTTATAAATATATTGAACGAAAAATTTATTTAATTAGATTGAGATAACCCAAGAAATATTTCTCGAGTCTGAGTCTTGAGTCACCAAGGCATCAAGTGTCTATTTGTTGATTTTTTCTTCTAACTTTTTAACTTGTTTGTTTATATATATATATATATATATATATATATATATATATATATTATATATATTAATTCACCTTTTTTTATAGTACAATTCTATTTTAATAAATTTTTAGCAAAGTTACTTTCAAAAACACAATGTGTTCGGACTTAGGGAGAACATTGTTATTTCAGCTTCAGGACGTCCTCAATCGCTTTCTACGTGGAGGCTATGTTTCATTCAAATCATAAGAGTTAATCAACTAACTCAACTCGGTGCGTCGAAAAGAAAGCAAGAAAGACAAAAAAAGAAAAAAGTAAAAAAGGCATTGTTAACCAACATTAATCACTTTTTATCTTGTTTGGTAATGCTCTATGACCTCATTGCAGCTTAATAAACTCAATTACCATAAAAGCAACTTGAAGAATCTAAGACAATCATATAATTTGACTAGACTGGGGACAATTATTCGTTCATAAAAAAAATAAAATACTAAATGATACTACTAAAAGACTAAAATGTAGTGCCCTCAGTTCACTCAAAAAAAAATGTTGTGCCCTCATATTATTAAAAAAAGAAAAAGAAAAAGAAAAGTAGTGCCCTCACTTTCCCCTTATTTAATATTTTATTTTGGTTAAAAGGCAAATAAATAAGAAAGAGGCTATATATATTGGTGAATGACTGAATGCTGAGAGCCTACTTCAAAGTTGGAAAGGGATTGATAGTACTATAGGAATCAAAAGGTTAATACTTAATACTCTATATACTCAAAAACAAATTGTCCATGTCACTCGTGGCATCCACCTGACCATAAAAAAAAAATTTTGTTTTATAAATTGCCATATAATGGATTGGATATAGATTCTTTTAAATTGGTTTGAAGGTAAATTCTATCTATTTTTTTTTTTTTTTTTATATATATATAGTGTAATAACCTTGCAAGAAACCCTTTTGATAGCTAACAAACCTAACATACCGTAAAGACCAAAACTCTTAATATTAGAAAAAATACATCAAACACTTATACCAACTCATTTACAGAATATTTAGCAAAAAAAACTTTTACAAAATAAAAATAAAACTAAACACTTATGCCAACTCATCCATCTAATAATCAACCTTAGCAAACAAACAAAAATCTACCTAATAATCAACGCATGAAGGTAAGAGGTAAACCTTACCAACCCATCTATCTCGAAAAAAGAAGGAAAGAAAAAAAAAATTGTGCTAGTTTAGTTGATCAACTTTCGTAACAAATAGATCCCTTTTTTGTCCATTCTCTATTTATTTCAACTTCTTCTTCTTTTTTTTTTTTTTTTTCACCAAATCATTAAATATTAAGACTACAAAATGAAAAAGGAATAGGTCTTATTACAATAATATAAAAGTTTAGAGGGTCTTAGTACTTTTTTTTAATGATTTAGTAATTAAAAAAAAAAAAAATCCATTAAAATAGGCGAAGAATGGACAAAAGGGTATTTGCAACTTCGCTAAAATTTATGAATTAAATTGGCAGAAAGAAAAGTTAAGGGTTAGCTTGCACTAACAAGTTATAAAGAATTGAGTGGCATTGGTTACTTGAACAAGTTAAGAAAAATTGTGTGGTATTGGTTCTTATTCATAATGGTTAGCTTGTTACATAAATGGCCTGAGTACAAGATTATTTTAAATTGGATTTTATTAAGGAATATCATAAGAGCATAAGTTAGGATGCATTTATTACTCAATCAAATAATATGTTTTTTAAATGTAAAGTCAAATTAAAAAAAAATACAATCACAATAAATTTGTATAATATATACTATCATAATAGATTTGTGTATAAAAACTAATAAATTATTAAGATATGTATTTTTCTTACCAGACAAATTATTGCATGGATCTCAATCTCTTAACACGGGACTCTTATTAATATATTACATATTAAAAAAAAAAAAAAAATCTCTATGGTAAAAGTACCTAACCCAACTAACTTGGGATCAACTCCGGACTCGCACCGAGTATTCTGACAGTTCTGTAGTAAGAGTATCAAAGTGAGTCGGCAGGAAATGACATTTCATTCATTTCCAAAAATGGGCGCATATTTTTGAGAAATTATTAGATTCGCAAGTAGTAAAAAATTATTGTTTCCTTTGTTATTGGAATTGCTTTTATGGTTGGTCCCCATTCAAGTTCCTATAAACGAGGTAATCATAGCGGCGATTGGATAAACTGGCTCTCACCACGTGTATTTTTGAAGAAGAGGAGGAGGAGGAGGACGAGGTTGGCGTTTCGCTTCTAGGACAAGAAGAAGAACCAACAACAACATCATCAATAACCCAGGAAGTGGTGAACATGGATAACAGTGAATCCGATTCTCGTCCTAAGAAACTGAACGATGATGATAACGTGGAGATCCCAGAAACCGCTCATCAGATTAGCAAAGGTAATATCATTTTTTGTATTCTTTCGTACTTTGTTTTTTCCATTTTGTTTGTAACTTTTTATTTGTTTTTGGCATTTTATTGGTGATTTTTACAAAAGGATGTTTTTTTTTTTTTTGTTTGTTAAAAATGGTTGCTTTTATGCTACACAAGTACAACCCCATTACCCAAAATGTTTGCTTGATTGAATTCACCTATGTTTTTTGTGTCAAATGGAATGGAATGGTTTTCTTTTTTGGGTTGTGTACGTTTTGATTGCTAAAAAGATTGAATCTTTTAATTATGGTTTGCCATTGCTTTGCTATATCTTGATAATCTTTAAGGATAAAGAATTTCAATTAGCATATGGTAATGTAATGGTATTGAATTTTATCATTTTTTAGCTCATTTTTCCTTTTCTTTTGAATTTATAGATTCATGGTTTCAAGCGGGGTTCGTCCTGACTACTGGTATCAACAGTGCTTACGTACTGGGATACTCTGGGACTATCATGGTTCCTCTGGGTTGGATATCTGGTATTGTTGGTTTGATAGCAGCCACTGCTATATCTTTGTATGCAAATTCTCTTATTGCCAAGCTTCATGAATTTGGGGGGAAGAGGCATATCAGATACAGAGACCTTGCAGGATTTTTATACGGTATAAGCAAAAAGAAAATTAACAATGGAAAATTTATTGGACCTGTTTTCTCATTTGCTTTGTGTTTATGGTTTATTTTCAAACTTTGGCTCTATGTTGGGGTCTTTTCATGGCAGGTAGGAAAGCTTATTCTCTTACATGGGGGTTGCAATATGTCAATCTTTTCATGATTAACACTGGTTTTATCATTTTGGCTGGTTCGGCCCTAAAGGTAAGATCAAATAAAATAAAAGGGCTTCCTTTCTAATTAGATTAGAATATTCTGAAATTGTTCGCTTGGTGTTTCATTATTCTTGCAATTGGAAAAAGTTTAGTCCTTTCGTCCTTTATAATTTCTGTCTTGATTAAAGAAAGATATGTGATAGATTCTTTTTTGTGTGTGTTTTTAAATCTTCTGTCATAATCAGACAATATGCCATTATGCTGCCTCATTCTGTTTTCCCATATGCTCTGCATCTAGTGGTCACTGAGTTATTTGAATAAGTACAAGGTAAATTAATGAAACTGGACAAAGCGTGAGCGTGTGTTATCAGTTAAGAGTTATAGTTAACGAATTGTAGTAAATCCATACATATAAATATATAATGATTAAAATTGTCTGAATTTACCAAGAGCCTTGTAACTTAATGACATTGCCGGCTCTCTTTTATGAAGAGAATTATGGTTTAAATCTTCCTTCCTCATTATTGTAATTATCAAATTATCAAAAAAACAAAAATTGTCTGAATTTTTTTCTAATCCTTTAGGTCTATGCATTTGCCATGCAGGCTGTCTATGTTCTTTTCAGGGATGACCATGTCATGAAGCTCCCTTACTGTATTGCCATAGCTGGGTTTGTATGTGCCTTGTTTGCCATATGCATACCCCATTTGTCAGCGCTAAGGATTTGGTTGGGATTTTCAACATTCTTCAGCCTGGTTTATATAATCATTGCATTTGTGCTGTCGCTTCAAGATGGTAAGGTCTTGTCTTTGGTGTTTTATTCCAGTTGATGCTTACCATATTGAAGTTTATTCAGATATTTTTATGCACTTTGCTCTTTATGTTCCAAGGTACACAACATGTCAAATATTTAACAAGCTAGTATGTAAAAGTGCATAATGTCCATGTTTTATTTACATATAATTTCTTCCGGCTCCCGCATAATGTCCATGTTTTATTTCCATGGTTTTGAGGGCTGGTCTAAGTGCACGCCCCTTGACTGTCCTTGATAGTACTAATTAGCTGGAGTTTCTCTTGTTAAGATTGCTCTTGATTTATTTCCTTGTAAGTTTAATGGTACCTTTCATCTATCTTTTTCGCATCTAGGTTAGTTCAACTTTATAATTTTTTTAGTGTCAAATTTACATTTGCAATAATAAATTAAACCTTTGGTAGTGTCAATTTGCATCAATATTCTGTGTTGTTGTAGGAATCAGAGCACCTGCCAGGGATTATAGCATTCCAGGAACAACAACAAGCAAAATCTTTACAACAATAGGGGCAGCTGCTAATCTTGTTTTCGCATTCAATACTGGAATGCTTCCAGAGATACAGGTCAGCCAGGAATTCATATCCTTGACTTTTCTGATTTGATACTTTTCCGGGGAAATCAAATTGTGTGAAACCACTTGTTGCTATTCAGAAATAACAGAATTAAAGCTGTTGATGTACTTCAGCTGGTGTTAATATATCACTTGCATAACGTTTCCCAAGTACATATATCATTTTGCAGAATGAGAACTTTTACTATTGTTTTAAAACTTGTTGATCATTTCAGAAGTTGGTCAAGTGGGATGTCCATCTGCAATTGGCTTAAACTCTTAATGATTCCTCTAGTTCATGAACATTGTGCTTTTTAACTATCTTACCAAGTCTGAGGACTTTATATCAAAATTCCCAATAGAACTTGCTATATATATATATAATCAAAACTCTGGTTTTATAGATAAACCCTCTAGTTGGTTTATAAAAAGGCTTTAAGTCACTTCTGAATTCTGATTGATATCTGTAGTTGCACTTTCCACAACCAGAATAGGCATGCTGTGTGTATCTCTCTCTTTCTGTTTTTTTATTTTCTAGCTCCAAACTCACCCTCTTTTCTGCAATATGCTTGTAACAGGCAACAGTGAGGCAGCCTGTTGTTGACAACATGTTAAAAGCTTTGTACTTCCAGTTCACAGCTGGGGTTTTGCCAATGTATGCTGTTACTTTTGTCGGGTACTGGGCTTATGGATCTTCTACATCGTCTTACTTGCTCAACAATGTCACTGGTGCAGTTTGGGTCAAGGCATTTGCCAATATTGCTGCCTTCCTGCAAACAGTCATTGCTTTGCATGTACTTGTCTTTATTCCTTACTTTTGCAATTTCGCCTTCCATAATCTGCTATCATTTTCTTGTTTCTGTTCTAGCCTAATATAAACTTCCTTTTGCTGCTTTCAGATATTTGCAAGTCCAATGTATGAGTATTTGGATACCAAGTTTGGGATTAAAGGAAGCGCATTGTCACCTCGCAACTTGTCATTCAGAATTACAGTGAGAGGTGGTTACCTAGCCATTAACACGCTGGTTGCAGCTCTTCTGCCATTCCTCGGAGATTTCATGAGCCTCACAGGGGCAATCAGCACATTTCCTTTGACGTTTATCCTTGCGAACCACATGTATCTTGTAGCAAAGAAGAACAAACTCACATCTTTACAGAAGCTTTGGCATTGGCTCAATGTTTGCTTCTTCGGCTGTGTGTCGATTGCAGCAGCAATTGCAGCCTTGAGGCTCATTGCAGTAGATTCCAAAGCATACCATGTTTTTGCAGATATATGATTAAGCTTTTTCTTTTAGTAGTCTTTCTTCTTCAGTTGTTCTTCTTAGTTTTTCTCCCCCACATTTATCACTCAATTTTTTATTGACATTTTAGCTTTAAGCATAGAATGCTATACACATGATTCTTGTGCCATTTAGGGTACTTTGATCCAGACACTGTTTCAGAGTGGTTGCTGAATGCTGAGTAGTCATGGACTGACTATAATGCTTGAACTTCAACAGATTCGAAAGATACAAGTGACTTCTGGCTTTAGTTGAGATTTTATTATTACAAGAAACAAAAGTGCAAACGGATTCCACAAAAAATACTTTCTAGCTATTTGGAAAAAACAAACAAACAAGGAAAGTTGCGGACATGCTTCTTTTTTATATCTCTAAGCCCTTCTCATCCATTCATTATTCAGCGATGTATATACCACAAAATCTAGGGAGAGTTTATGGTGAAGCATATTTGAAAGGAATGGGATTTATTGTCGCTGGCCTAGAACGTTTTTGCCACATCTAGTAATACAGATTTGATTGCTTCTATCCACATATACAACCAAACAAGCATTCAAAGGATGATGCAATGAACATAAGCACCACGTCCCTTGAATTGTTGTAAAAAGCCCATGGAGGGTCACTCAAAGGAGTTGATTTAAAACACATCTCAAAATGGTAACATGCAGAAACTGATAAAGTGAAAATAAGGCCAGCAAATCAGTAAATTTATTTTGGATTTTTTAATTGGTAGGTTACACAACACCTCATTCTCCACTTTGAATGAGGTGTTTGGTGTCATTTGAGCTTAGAGCTAATTAGCTCACATACTAGAAGGTGTTCAGGAGTGCCTGAAAATTTATTTAACAAGGTACACTTTTGGACATTTGAACTTAAAGTCCGGTACTCAGCATCTATTTCAGAAAGTGCCAGAACAATGGTTGAGGCAACTCATTATTTTGACACACTATTTAATGGATAATTTTGCCCTCATTCAAGACATGAGATTATAACAATGAGAAATACTTTTTCATCATACCAATTCATCTCCAAGAATGATAAGTTCCTTTCAATAAATACCACTACCAAATGATACATATAATTAAAAAGTTAATTCATCAGTTGCGTAGGGACTTATATCACCACAAATAGAGACTAAGAGCAAGTGCAGCATTCAAAGTTTATATGTTGACAACAGTTTCCGCATACAGTCAAAGTTTATATAACTTGAATCATCATTTGCAAAAGCTATTTCAACAAAATACAAAAACCAACCAGTAACATTCAATTAAATGCAGTGTACTCATTCCCCCATCTAGATATGTCAATGAAGCAAAAAACCTTAAAATGACTAATCACATAAAGGATCATTCCATTGAAGCGTTTCTCGATCCCCCCCCCCCCCCCCCCCCCCCCCCCCCCCCTAAAAAGAGAATAAGAAAAAAAGAAGAGAAAATAGAAAATGAAGAAGAAAAGAGAACTAAATTCTTCAGCCTTCCAGAAAAAAACTTTCTTTTTGTGGAGTCCCATCAATCTGGTGAACCTTTATGATATCTGCAATCATTCAGAAACTGAAAACTCTTATCATCAATAGAAAGAAAGAAATCATAAATATCAATATTTATATAGCAAACAAGTCAAAAAAGGAAAAAGCTCCAAAAGAAAGGGACCAATGGAATGACAGGAAAAAAATGTACCAAGTCAAGCTAACCTGTAAAAGACTCAAGTAGGTGCTTCTCTGGTGGTTAAAGAATGTTCCTAAAAAAAAGAAAAGGGAAAATCATGTGTTCCATCAATACTCTGGAGAGAGAGGGTCTTTTTTCATTTCTGATCCCTTTTCTGGAAGGTGGATAGAAACAGCAAGGTTCAGTCAATCAATTACAATTGATGATCGACATTGATGTGAGATAAATATTTTGTCTCTGTTTAACAAATTGTATTTTTGCTCTATAGCTGTCTATACCATTAATTCATCCTGAAGGAATTTCTGCTCCTGCTTACATTTGTCTTAAACACCATTCAAGCACTAAGTCATAGTCTCACTCACAACTCACAAGGAAAACTAAGCTAAAAAATTTAGAGTTGCGCAGAAAAAAAGGGTAAATCCTACTGCTCACCAGAGTTTAAACAAAACCCTCCCAGAGGAAAGCTAAAGATTTGAATTGTCTGGATCATAAAATACAACTCTGCATGTTTTATGAGACATAAGTTCTGAATTTCAGCAAATAAATTACAGCCTGTCTGTATTTTACAATCAACGTCAAACCTAAGTATATCCTTGTTACTTCAAATCTTCAAGAGTAACCTAATGGTGAAATTTTGTACTAGTCATGCTTAAATTAACAAAAAATCAAAACATTAGAGGAAAAATCTTACCTTACCTGGTATCATCCAGATACCAACTTTACAACAACAAAGATGGAGTTTAGCAGTACGAGGGGTACTCTTAAGTACTGGGTTGCATAAATGAGACCTATAAGCTGCCCCTTAAATGATTTTGTCTTGCCCCCTGAGAATTCTGAGAAGCTCCATCCTCTAGGTGCCAGGAAGCGGTCCTCATTTAATATTGCCAATGCATTTGCAAGAAGTAGACATCCCTCCAATAATGTCCACAAACCCATTTTCCTGCATGATGAAGAAATTATTATGTAAAAGCTTAATGGACTTCAACTTAAGGGAATCTTTGCCCCACCCTTCCTCCCTTTTGTATTTTATACAAAAAAAAAAAAAGCTAGAAGAAGAGCATGCCGAAATATCTTCTAAGCATCTATTGTGAATACATGACAAAAAAAATGAATGATAACATGTTTATTTTGACAACTCTTTCTTAAGTAATGCGAATGGATGGTGTCCAAGTTGCAAATTGGATCCATGAAAGACCAAGGGAAACTTCAGAACAAAGAATCAGGATATAGCATTCTGAACAATTCTGCCAAGTTGTCACCCCACCCCCCTTAAATCAGTTTGAATACATGCTGTAGACAAGAAGATGAGAATCATGAACTTGTCACTCTCACATGCACTGGTCAAGCACGTTTCACCAATGGGTGTGGAAGAGTCATAGGCAAGTACTTGTCAAATAAAAAAAAAAGTCACAGGCAAGTTTGACCATTTAAACCATAAACACACGGGCAACTCATGCTTAGTAAGAGAAAGTTGTGTGGTCATTCAGTTTCCTAAGCTTCATGTACTGAGAAACATGACATTTGTTTTTGTGTCAGGACCTAGCTCATTTATAAATTGAATTAACATTACCTACACATATAGTTTTGGTTTTCTCAACAATGTTGAGGAAAGAAATGCATCCATGTTCATAATCAGATAACTAATCTACATCATCAGCAATTAGAAGATTAAAAGAAAATGTAACCATTTTCAATCATTCCAAGTAGTTGCAGATCGTGTATACTATCGTGTCGGAAAAACCAAAATGCAGGATTGACAACCCAGTTTTAAACATGTATATTATCCAAACAGCAGCAAAGTGGATCCTTAATAAAAATGGGTATCAATCTTCCAAACCCTTTAGCTATGTCCACTAAACTTAGAAACTAAATGCCTACGTGTGAGACTTAGGGCCTGTTTATTCTAGCTTAAAAATGCCAGCTTATTTTCACCTTTAGCTTGTATACAGATTTTTAAAGCTTCACTTTTTCTAGGTATAGTTGTATTGTTATACAACTTATTCAAATAAGTTCACCCAAAGACACTCTTACAGCGAAATACTGAAATTATCGAATATGATGTAAGGTAAATATCATGGATGCTTCGGTCAATAATATTACCAGACAATCTAAGTGAAAAAAAAAGGCAAAGATACATATACATGATGCCAATTCAGCTGAGTCATTCAGATTTATATTAGTCGTTGAGGACTTTCCTCGAACACAAGGTGACCTTGACTTTCACCTCCTACCCATGAAAGTATAAAGGGAAACCCACTTGCAGAATCTCAAAAATAATTCCCCCACAACAACAAAATTAGATTTTTACCCACAATTCAATAAGGAAAATCAAGACAAATGTATCAAAGAGAATCCCTTATACATGCCCATTTTGTAGAATTTCATCCCCAAAACAAAAATGCAATGCATATTATTACTAATAAAGTTAAAATCACACACCAAAAAACCCAAAAAGAAAAACCTGAAGGAAATAATGGAAATCAATTACTAATCTGGGAATCTCAAAATTTACGAAGCTAGAATAATGGTTGAATCTGGAATTGATTTATAGGATTTGTTTCAGAATGAGAAAAAAGGAATTTCGGTTACGGACCTGATAGTGGAACCTGATCTTTGAAAAGAGATCGAAATCGGAGTCTGGAGTAGAGGCTTCACTGAAACGAGAATGGAGTAGAACGTGGCAAACTTTTTGTCAACGTAAAATTAAGGCCGCGTTTGGTTATTGTGGTAAGAATAGAGTAAAATGTGTTTGGTGGAAGCGGTTGAAACGGGTACTGGCCCCGGGTCAGAAAAACACCAGTCTTAGGCTTTTGACATCAATTTTGAATTACAAAGTAATTTCTTGTATTAATACATACAAAAAAAAAAAAAAAAATTTTCTTATTTTTTATTTTATTAGATGTAATTCTGTGGGATTGAACTCAAATATTGAGTATAAGGGTGGAGGTGCCGTTGCCCATTAGGTCGAGAAGTCATTCATACAATCATACTATCTTAAAATTTCAAAATTATACTAATAATAATTAGGATCTTTAATGGATCTCAATTAATTAAGTAATTTAGACATATATGAGTTTCCCTTTGAAGACAACTTCATGATTCATAAAAGATAAGGAAAAGCATTTATTTTCTTTTAAATTAGTTTGGAAGAATCTTCCTCCAATCTACTATATAGAGACTTATAAGACTATTTATGTGTATTATTAAACCAAATGGTCCAAATCACATGACTTATTAAATATGATACGTGACTAAAGTACACATGAATCGTCATTTGAGTCACCATATAATGAGTTGAAGGAAAATTTCTCGAAACTGTGGATAGTTATTTGAGTTACCGTATAGCAAGTTGAAGAAAAATTCCTCAAAAATGGTTTGAAGATACATGATTAGCAATAACTTATTTTGTTATACTTCCAGCTCAGATTCTATATTAATCCGATACCTTATGTCATGTCAAAAATAAATATACAATCAAAATCCCATCACAATATTTTATGAAAATTCAGGAAAAAGAGAAAAGAAAAGAAGAAGAAGAAAAATTGCTTTGAGTAAATCATAAATGCCTATATGCCTCTGGGATCCTTTACTCCCTCCAGACTATTTCCTCTTCCTAACATAATATAAACAGGAAAATTAGTAAGCAAATCCCACCAAGTGCCACAATCAGCCAAAAAATGCCATATCTACAGTTTAATAGCTAAAAGTGAAGCAATGGGGGTTTGCATAATCTACATTTGGAGCCAAGAGCACAGTCCTATCTTGTCAAACCAGACTTCACCTGTGTGAGAACTTCGGAGGACTTGTCACAAATGCAACCAGGAAAAGGGTTTGCATAGAAATTTTCCTCATGTCTTGAGGAAATTCCAGCAAGCCTAGGGTATGGTGCTCCAATCCTATCTTTATGTATCCTTTTGACCTTAGGTGAAAAGCTTTCCCAAGTTATCAGCCCCTTGTCTAACTTATCAATCAATTTCACAAAACTTTGTCTGCAATAACACATGAGGAACAAGACTTAATTAGTAAGAATCATAACCAATTATACCTAGAAAATTTTGTCACTAAGTTAGAAGTAATTATTTAGTACTCTGGGAATACGATAAGTAATTCTCTCATCTCACGTGAGAAGGTGATTACATACTTGTCAGGATTGATGGTTTTCCGAAAACCTTCAAATCTTCTATGACCTTGGACTGCCTTAGCCATATTTCCATCGTAGGTGTAAAGAAAAACATCACTTTCTAGTGCTACAATATAGTCCAAGGCAGCAAGCTGGTTCTGGCAATGCTTAAAAGGTTCTAACTCTTCCTCTGTAGCTAAATTGAAGTGGGAAAACACATTGGGATACTTTACTTCAAGCGGTCTAATCCCATCTTGACCATAAATCTTCCCAGCAACTATGTAAATTTTTGTATCAGAAGGATAACCAATTGCCTCAAGGAACACAGCAACCTCTCTTGGGGTCATGGGGCATAGTCCTTGTAATCGTTTCTCTTTGCCATCAATCTTTTTTTCTTTCCAATGCTGTACATTATATCTTAGGTTCCGGAGCTCCTCAGCCTCAGCTTTGCTGAGATTGTGATCACAGCCCGTGAAAGCAAGCATATCCTTTTCATATCTGCAATTCATATTTACAAGTTAGTGAAATTGGACAAAGTGAGATGTTAGAATAATGGTTAAATAATTATATTCATCATTTTCTTATAGTTTAAAATTTTGGGACAATTAGTAATTTGTCATGATATCAGAACATGTCATCCTAAAGTTTAAACTTTGTCTCTATTTCCTTTTGGGACAACTGATAATTTATCATAAGACACGCATCATTAATAACAATATCCATAATTTGATACCTTAAATGAAGAGCAATGTATTGGTTACTGTCATTCTTAAGTCTTTTGACCAACTTCTTTGCAAGATCTTCAATTTTGGTTGTGAACCTGAGTGCCTCATACATTGCATGGCAACGAAGTTTTTGGATTGAACTAGCAACACCATTATTAGTGAGGCGAGCATCAGTGTGGGTAAATTTGATCACCTGGTGCTTCTTTAATAATGTAAGTATCTCCCCCCTATAGTATCTGGGCTGCATAAAAAATAAGTACCATGTTTAAATTCAAAACTTCGCTACTCTGTTGGAAAAGGTTTGAATCATTGTACCTTGGACCAAGAAACCGGGGCCTTGGTGTGGGGCTTCACAGCTTCAAGTTGTTGTGGGAGACTCTTTACAATATTGATGTCATCTTTTAGAACTTCAATAAAATTCTCCACATTGAAAATGTCTTTAAATTCACTGAACCAATCATTGTAAAGAAATTGATTAAGATCTTATTTTTCACTAGTCTAAATTTTTCACCAAGTCTGTATTTTAACAAATTGGAACCACACCTTGGATCTGTCCAAAAAGAACGATGATCTAAAGAAGGAAGAACCAGAGTGGCATTCATAATCTTTGCCACTGCAACCATGTCACTTATCTGCATTTAATAGAAAATCATAAAATTTCTGAAAAATATAGAAGAAATTATAATACTAACAAAGTACAATAAGTTGTAGAACACAAATGCCTACCCCGGTTTTCATTTGATTCAGTCCCCCATTGGCATGAACTAGAATGTAACCATTTGTGGCAGCTCCAATCGCTGAAAGAGATATTGTACTTGCAAGTTACAACAATGCACGGCAAATTGTAATTACACAAAGCTAACAAGTCGGAAATGAAAGTTGTTGGACATTACTACTTCTTTCCTTAGGCGATGGGTCAATGCATTTATAGTAGCTGGAACTATCAGGCTGCTTCCAAATTCCCGGAGTCTGACTAGCAGAAATCAAATGAAAACTGGGATCAAAATCTAAGTAACTAAAAATTAGACCTTAATGACCACCACATCAACAAATTAGCCAGCATGGCATCCCAATAATTAAAGCGATATATATATACTTGATTATGTTAATACAATTAGCCACCATCTTTTGCCTACATTGTATTATATGCAGTCTCAAACAGAATTAATTACACAAAAATATATATACACTAAATTAAGGACGGAATTACTCAGTAGATAGGAAATCCAAACTAGTTGATCTTAGAAAACCAGGACAAAACTATGCTATTCCCTTTATTAGTGGCACCAACTAGATTTTTTTGGTGAAAGTGGGTAGCAGTTCCATAATTACGTTCGTTTCTCATGCCATGCTACCAAGCAAGGAAATAGTTATTCGGTGAACAGCTAAAAACGCTTTGATAGTTTTTTCACTTCTACCAACCCAAACGTACGTATTAGATAAAGCACTATCATGTTAATCGATAAAGCTCTTCCTCAATCTATCTTATCTAAGACTCTAAGTACATTATCTTCAACCGCTGCAAAAACATCGCAGCTAGCTTCTAACTAGCTTGTTATAGAATAATTGATACTTCGAGGTACAAACTTCATTTACATTTTTTTTTTTGGAAAAAAAAAAATATCTATTAGTTCCAAATACCAAGAGTATATATATATATATATATATATATATATATATAAATGTAACAAAATTGAAGTTATAATAAATAACAAGCTGACCTGGAAGCTATCTGGGGGCAATATCTCGGTAAGGCCAGGCAGGTTTTGTTGCTCAATGACAACGTTATTAGTAATTGTTGATTCATCTTCAACCCTGGTTCGAAAACCAATTTCCCTTGACATATTGAAATCAGGAAATGAACTTAACAATGCAAACTTTGCAAGCAGGAAAAAAAAAGCTACAATCATCAAGCACCCATAAAGCCTACGGCCTGGCCTGATCATCAACAGCTCTGGGAAATAATGCCGCACTTTCCTACGAAAAAACACAATCCTTTTCATGTCAGATTGATAAGCATCTTGTGCTTCTGTGTTTTCAAACACCCGCCTTCTCGTCATGAAGTTAAAGAATTGAACACCCGGTGCATGAAATTATGTACAAATTTTGTAGAGCTTTGACAAAGAGAAGAAAGTCAGGGAAGAAATAATAAAAGAGATAGTAGTAACGGTTTTTTCTTCTGTGTTTCTTTTCTTTTTCTTTTTTCTTTTTTTTTTTTGTTATACATCTTGTCATTTGACTCATTTCAATGGTTTTGGAAACAAGGGGAGCGAAATATTAGGCGAAGGAGACTCTGAGTTTGTGAGAGTTTGAGATTATTTGGGTCTCTATTGTCATTCGTTGGTGATGAAATGAAATAGTTCCACATTGGAAGACCATTTCCTCATTCAACCAACCCACACACAGCTTTTTTGTTTTTGTTTTTGTTTTAATTAAAAATGAATAAAAGGAATTCCATTCAAATTAGATGTGATTAAGTTTCACATATCAGACTTGAGAAGTGGGAAGAAAAAAAAAAAGAAGGTAAAAGAGAAAGATCGGAATGTCTCACTTAACCATGACATGTGAACCTAGAAAAAAGATTGTTCACCTAATGAGGAAGATGAAATTTGGATTTAAGCACGATTAGAAAGGCTTTATGTTTATTTTATATCATAAACATCACTTTGAATTTCATTTCTTACCTACTAGGAGTTCCCCTCTTGATCTCACTCAACATAAAAATCCAAATTATGCAACCATCCCTCCCAAAGAAGAAAGAAAGCTAACTACCTAAAAGGGTTTGTTTACTTTAGTTAAAATTGTCAAACTTATTTTCATAGCCAACTTATGTTACATACAATTTATTAAAATCTCACTTTTTTTTTAGGTACAATGATATTCAAAATAATCAAATGAAAGATAAATCACATCCAAAAACACTCTTGCTTATTTGGAAGAGCTTATTTTTATTGATTAATTAAACTTAAAAAATAAATTAGACAAAATACAATTGTACCTAAAAAATATTATACTTTAAGAAAGTGTACACAAGCTGAATAAATTGGCAAAAGAAAAAATAATTTACCCTCCAAATGAGATAAAGAGTATTTGAAGATAAAACTTAAAATCAGTACATTAGGTTCTTCAATTAACTTCAAACACATATTTTCATTAACTAATAAAACATGAATAATATTTATCTTTTCTAGGGACAAAATGTAATATAATTATGTGTTTGAATTTATTAAAGAACCTAAGTTCAAATCCAATCTTTATTCTTTTATAGGCTGGACCCAAGGTTGAAGTTACTTTAAAATTGGGCCTTGTAACCCAAATAAGTATAAAATCATGAGAGAACTAGGCCCACGTGGCCCATGCACAATCCTAAGGCCATCTACTAAAGCTCATAGACACCGAAGCTTTCTACTTCCCAGTACACAAGTTCCGGTCTATAAGCCCAACCCATCTATTATAAATACCCAAATCTAAAACTTTCACCAAATTAGGGTTTTAGGTTCTTCTATATAACTTGGCCTCTCTACGGTTTCACTCTCTGAATCGAGCGCCTCCAAAAAGCAAAGAAAATGGTGAAGGGACGCCAAGGAGAGCGAGTCAGGTCTGAGATCCCAACTTTTCCGAGCTCATTTTCTCTATTCAAAAACCCTAATACCTACTTTTCACTCTGTGCTAATTTTTTCGTTTCAAATCTTGTATTTATTTTTTCTCAGGCTCTATGTTAGAGGAACAATCCTCGGCTACAAGAGGTAATAATAGGTTTTCATTTTCTATTTTATTATTTTCTTCTGGTCTGTTTGGTTGCTGAGAAAAAAAAAAGGGTAGAAAATGAGTTTTATTAAGATTTTAGCTGTGGTTCATGTTTTTTGCGTTTCCAATTAGTTAAAAGTTCAGGTTTTTTTTTTAGTTGGGTAGATTGTAGTTACTCTGTTTGGATGCTGAGAAAATAGAGAAATTGAGAATGAGGGTTTTGGTTTTTCTGGGTTTAATTTTTTTTCAGCTAGTCACAAATAGTGAAACTAGAGGATTTAAGATTGGTTGGTTAGTTTTGATATTTTGATATATGAATTTTCTTAACTGGTGAATTTAGGACCAGAGTTTTGTTGTATTGATTTGGATATTGAGTGAATGTATTTGATTGCGGTGATGGGTCAGGTCGAAGTCAAACCAGTACCCGAACACATCCCTGATCCAGATTGAGGGAGTGAACACCAAGGAGGAGGTTGGATGGTACGCTGGCAAGCGGATGGCTTATATCTACAAGGCCAAGGTGAAGAAGAACGGAACTCACTATCGCTGCATTTGGGGAAAGGTGTCTAGGCCTCATGGTAACAGCGGGGTTGTTCGTGCTAAGTTCAAGTCCAATCTTCCACCAAAATCCATGGTATTGTGAAGAAGTTATTGTTTTTGGTATTTATAAAATGGTTCTGTATGAAGAGGTTTCTAAGTTAGTTTGTCTTTGGTTCATTTGCAGGGTGCCAGAGTTAGGGTTTTCATGTACCCCAGCAATATATAAGGTACTTAAAGCACCTTCTATAGTTTTTTTTTTTTTTTAAATCCCCATTCCATTTTGGGTTGTTTTGAATGTTGTGTTTTATTGTAAATTTTCACTTAAGAATCCTATCTTTTGGCTTTATAATGTAATTTGTGTTAGAAATTCACTCCAGATAGTTTTTTTTGTTTTTTGACAATACACTCTAGATAGTTGTTTAATATGCAACTTACACAATTTTGATACGTCTTGTTAAATTTTTCTGTTTCTTTTTTTTCGATTCTGTGTACTAAATTAGCATAGGTAGATGTAAATTGATTAGCTGACATTTCAGTGATTGTATCCTATGTGCTGCTCTAATGGATTTAGGTTTTCCATCTTCTGTCTTTAGATGATGCTTAGGTAGTACTTCTGGTGTCTTTGGATCTTTTTACCAGTTATAGTTTCTCTCTACAGCTTTTATTGTTGGTATCTTAGTGTTACTGCCATGATTATATGGTCTTAAAGTGTTTTGAGTTACCCTCTCTTTAGGATGGATACTTTGGAGTTTGTTGTTGTCTTCCTTATCCTTTCTTGTTGGTATCTTAACATTGATTTTCACTTTCTAGCCAGTGATTCTCACCACTGGTAACAAATGTTTGAGAATGAGAGGTGTTGTTTGTCTTTCATTCACTTATCTTTTTGATTTTTGAATAACCATATGTGAACTAACTGAGCAATAACCATATGGAAACACTTTTTTTTATGTAGCCTATTACTTTTTGTGAACCAACTCTTTATTGTTTTTGTTCATCATATGTTATATTCTTTTTGGGAACTAACTCTTAATGTTCTTATGATCATCTGTTTGTAACTATGCATGCATAATTGGCAATTAGTTGATTTTATATCTGAAATATTTTACTCTGATCCTTAATTGCATATCTCTTTCCCTTGTGGCTCAGGTTGTGTAGATGCTGGATTGAGCTCTGGTGACAGAAGAATTATGCAGTTACTTCTTTTATGAACTAAGCTTATGTCGTGTTTTGGAGCTGAGTCATTTTTGTTTATTTAGGTTGGTGGATGATGGAACATGGTTTGACTCTTTACTAATCTCATTGAGAAGTTTCTACCTGTTTGTTTCTTGATTTTGAGTATTTGGATTATCATTTTTTCATAGAAATGGATATTGAGCAAAGTTAGTTCTTTGTAGTTATATTCCAGACAGTTTTTTTTTTTTCCCTCTATGCTTATTCTTAATCTACATTCTGAGGCTAGATTAAAAATAAGGTCTTTGAAATTAGAAATAGCTTCATTTAGATAGACAGATTTAATTTGTTAGTTATTTTTGGGTTTAATATATGTAATGCAAATCGGAACAGAATAAATATGCTTGGTTAAATATTTTTTAACTTACTTTCCAACCTGTTTCAAGTAATTAAGTTCATGGAAAGTTTCAATACTCTGTAAAGGAAGTGAGGCTAGAAATTTCAACGAAACACCTGTAAACAAAAGATAAGGAATGTGTCGAAGTTTGGAACGCTCGTGGTGTTTACTCAAATTTGTACTACTCAACCTTTCATCCTTGGTGATATGAAATGTTACAATAATGTGTATATTTATATAAATGTTAAAACCTTAAAACCTTTATAATATATATATATATATATATATATATATATATATAAATGCCAAAACTTCCATCAAGCTGAGCAAGAGAGAATGAAATCCAAAAAATGACGAGAGATTTGGGTGCTTAAGTTGATGCCCGCATAGATGATGCAGGTATTCTGTTGGGGAGCCCGGGTGGCCTAGTTTTGTTGGACAAGATTATTATGTTCCTGGTCGTATTTGCTTGTGGTGATGCTAACTCTAGAAAGGGAAAACCTGGTGGTGGCGCTGGTGGTGGGGGTTGTGGAGGCTGCTATCGTGGTACTGTATAGCATAAAAAGAATAAGGGCGGTCTATCGTGATACTGTATAGCATAAAAAGAATGACAAAACAATGTGATTTGAGGGCAAAGTATTACAAGAATGAATTAATTTTAACAATGAGGCATCAAGGATTTCAATCCTCTATCTCCATCTATCGAATTTTTACAAGAATTGCATTTACATACATATAAACACATTGATTAACTAAGATACTCCGATGAGTTCCTCTTAAATTTTGAGAAAAATCTAGAAACCCCAATTTTAACTGAAACTTTAGGTATCTCTGTCGTACATTACTCTGGTTTTCAATGAAAAAAAGAGAAAAGAAAATTAATTTCACTTTAATCTAGCCAAATGTTGGTTGGGTTGTGCACGTTTCTTTCCCTTTTGTTATTAAGCTTAAATACTAGTTATTAAGCTTAACTGTTTTTAACTATGCATAATTGGCAATTATTTGATTTTATAGCTGTGCAATGTTTTACGATGATCCTTAATTGCATCTCTTTCCCCTTGTAGTTCAGGTCGTTTAGATGCTGGATTGAGCTGGTGACAGAAGAATTATGCAGTTACTTCTTTTATGAACTAAGCTTATGTCGTGTTTTGGAGTTGAGTCATTTTTGTTTATTTAGGTTGGTAGATGGAACATTGTATGATTCTTTACTGTACTTATGACTCTTATTCCAGACAATGTTTTTTTTTTTTTTTTTTTTAATTTAATTTAATTTTTTTCCCCTCTTATGCTTATGTTACATTCCTTTTTCATTCTGATACTAGATAAAAATAAGGTCTTTGAAATTAAAATAGCTTCATTGGGAATTTGGGATAGACAGATTACATTTGATGTTATTTTCGGATTGGGCGGAAATTGATTCTATTCTTTCAATAACAAAAGCTTGCCTCAACCTATGGTGGACTTGAATCTGGTAGTTTTTCATTGTGTCATAGAGATCAAGTAATCCACATGTTTGGTGGTGACGCTTGGTAATGGCGCAAAATGCTTGCATGTTGTGAGAGGGATGCATGTGGTATTTACAGCTAGCTTCTTTTTTCTCTCATTTTCCCTGTGTTTTTAGGATTAAATCCTTCTTGATGGATCTAAAAGTTGAAAGTGAGTTTCTCTACTTGGTAGTTTTGACTATAGTCAATAGACTAGGTAGCCAAGTGCATGTCGGGTAAGTTCTGACTCGCATGAAAGGCGTAATGATTTGGGTACTGTCTTGGAGAGAGACTCTGGTGAAATAGACATGTTTGTGAAGATGCAGACTACCTGCATCTAGACAGAAAGACCCTATGAAGCTTCACTGTTCCCTGGGATTGGCTTTGGGCTTTCCTGCGCAGCTTAGGTGGAGGGCGAAGAAGGCCTCCTTCCGGGGGGGCCCGAGCCGTCAGTGAGATACCACTCTAGAAGAGCTAGAATTCTAACCTTGTGTCAGGACCTATGGGCCAAGAGACAGTCTTAGGTAGATAGTTTTTATGGGGCATGGTCCTCCCAAAAGGTAAGGAGGCGTGCAAAGATTTCCTCGGGCCAGACGGAGATTGGCTCTCGAATGCAAAGGCAGAAGGGAGCTTGACTGCAAGACCCACCTGTCGAGTAGGGATGAAAGTCAGCCTTAGTGATCCAATGGTGCCGAGAGGAAGGCTCGTCGTTCAACAAATAAAAGTTACTCTAGGGATAACATGTTGATCTTCCCCTAGAGCTCACATTGACAGGAAATTTTGGCATCTTGATGTTGGCTCTTTGCCACATGGGGTTGCAGTATGTTCCAAGGGTTGGGCTGTTTGCCCATTAAAGCGGTACGTGAGTTGGATTCAAAACGTCATGAGATAGTTCGGTCCATATCCGGTGTGGGTGTTAGAACATTGAGAGAACCTTTCCCTAGTATGAGAGGACCGGGAAGGACGCACCTCTGGTGTACCAGTTATCGTGCCCACGGTAAAGGCTCAAGTGTAAAGCGGATAACTGATGAAAGCATCTAAGTAGTAAGCCCACCCCAATATATATTGTTAATATGCACCTAGATCTGCTAAAAATATGAATGATTGCTTATTGGTCCCTGGTGGGGTTTACCATTTTAGTTTTTTTTGGGTAATTAATGAAATATTATTAAGCAAAGAATGAGCAATCCTCCTTATTTACACGAGCAAACTAGATCCTATGGGGGTAGAAATTGGAAAGGGCGGAACATAGCTCAGCACTAAGCAATCTAGGTAGGGGTGGCAATTGGATGGGTTTAGGTGAGTCATAAATGAGTTGGATGCTTAAAGGACACGAGGCCATAGGTTAGAAAAAATGAGGCTAGAAATCTCGATGAAGTTTGAAAGATGTTATCTACTCAAGTTTGAAAAATAATGTGATTATGAAGTTTTATCTTTACCTATAAAATGTATGGAAGTTAAGCAAGCTACAATACATAATTTTCTTTTTCCTTGACTTAAACTGGTTGAAAGTAGAAAAAAAAATAATAAATAAATAAATAAATAGAGGTAGGGCCTCATCAAAATAGAAAACAATGTTTTGTTTTGTTTAATAGAAAATGTTTTAGTTGTAAACATTTTTCGAGAGAAAAAAAAAATGACGTGTTTGCCTATGTTTGGTTATCACTTTGAAAATAATCTCTAAAAAAATTTGTTGTTTGACTTGCACAAAAAATTATTAATATTTCATGTAGGTGCAATGATAATGGCAACGTTAAGCTGTCAATAAAGATGGTGGTAATGGCAATAACGATAATGGTGGTGGTGATAATGATGGTGATGGGGATATTTTTGACAACACAAAGAAATGGTGGGGGTGGGGATGGGGATGAGGGCACAAGAAAGTGGCGGAAAATGTTATATGCATTTGATATCTATTTAGTAAATAACATAAAGAAAAACTATAAATGTTTTAGTTATAATCAAAATAGTTTGAAAATTCACTTGTTTAATTTGTAGGTGTCATATTATTTAGCAATTTTTTAACTAGGAATTAATCCCCCAATAAACATATGTTTTTCAATTTGTTAGAGTTTTTAATCCTAAATATGCTTGGTTTTCAGTTCACGTTTAACCCGTTTTAGGTTGGAAAGGACATGAGGCCAACTGATATGAGGCTAGAAATCTCGAATCTTGATGCAGTTTGAAACATGTTATCTACTCAAGTTTGAAAAATAATGTGATCATGAATTTTTATCTTTTCCTATAAAATGTATGGAAGTTAAACAAACTAAAATGAGTATAAATTTATGGGTTATTAACACGAACCAACTAAAAGGAGTATAAATTTTTTTCTTATTTTTTTCTCCTCTCTTCCTGATTCTTTAACTTCTATTTGGGTTGGGAACTCTCATAATATAATAACGTACTCCTTTGCAAAATAATTGAATGTACTAGTCCACCTAAAAGAAGTGAAAGTAATCAGAGCACTTATAACTGTTTATACAAAATACATCAATATGTGGACATAATAACTCTAATACAACGGAAGACTATTTAAACATATATACACAAAAGCTCAAAACGTCTAAGACTAGTTTCTAGATACAACAAAATTTTTCCTCCATGCTGAGACTCTTGGCTGCACTATAAAATGTTCCTGCAATCTGAGCAATCCACTTTGCTTAGTAAGGGAGGCGTGACATGAAGATTTAACAATATGCATGAATGCATGATAAACAGTATAATTGTTACCCAAATATCAACCTAAGAGGGGGGGTGATTTAGGTTGAGGCAAACTTTTTCGATTTAAATGCGGAATTAAAAACTATTTTCAATTAGCAAAAACTGATTAAACAAATTTAAGAACACAATTCAATTGCAATATAGATATGATAGAAAATCAAACACAAGCATATATAAGCAATTGAATAAGTAAGAGATAGAGATAGAGAAAATCAAACACAAGGATTGTTATCGAGGTTCGGCTTCCCCGCCTACGTCCAAGCCTCAAGAACACTTCTTGAGGATTCCCAAATCCACTATTTGACAATCTCCATTCGGGTGAAGATCAAACTGTTACAAATCTTCCTTACACGGTGAAGAGTAACCACCAAGTGAAAAATCTTTTTCACTCTTTAGGATTTATACAAAAACCCACAAATCTTCCTTACACGGTGAAGAGTAACCACCGAGTGAAAAATCCTTTTCACTCCTTAGGATTTATACCAAAACCCTAACAAAAACACTCAATAGTTTCAAAAAATGATTGTTGTACAAAATATGGTTCTCTCAAAGAGTAGTTGTACACAATATACTCACTCTAATAGTATATCAAGGATTTGATCAATATGGTTCAAAAAGTGTTTAGAGGAATTTGATTTTCAATCAAGGATTTTGAATGACATGAAAATATAAGCTTGAGAAAGGATGGATTGATGTAAAAGATATTTTCTTTTCTTTCTCTGATTTCTCTTGTATGCTCTGTTATCTGTATTTGTTTATCTCTTCTATTCTCTTTATATATAGTTCATTCAACCGACTAAAGGAAATTTGAAATTGAAAATTTTTGTTCGTTAGAAAACATAATCATGATTCTATATAATTTTAAATAATAAAGTGCCAATGTCAGAAGATGGCTTTAATCGACAATTGAAAATGGCAATTAGTTTTTTGAATAATTGGCGTGACTTTTTAAAATTTAAATAACCTTTTCAAATAAACGGTGCCAATGTCAGAAGATGTCTTTAACTGACAATTGAAAATAGCAATCAGCCTTTTGAATAATTGGCGTGACTTTTTAAAATTCAAATAACCTTTTCAAATAAACGGTGCCAATGCATGCCAACCTATATTCATTGCTTATCTGCACCAAACTTCTAGTGGCAATAAGTCTTTTTGCTTTTTGAATTTCAATCAATCAAGTTGTTTTTCTTTGACTTTGTTTTCTGTTTAAGAAATTTTTACCCGTAATTGATATGTTTGTCTTGCATTTTTTAATCTTAATCAATCAAGCCGTTTTCTTTGACTTTGTTAAGATTTTGAAAGCTTTTCAATTTCAGAAAATTTTCATTGTAAGATATTTCTTTGTGTTCACATTGGATATTTTTAAATATCAATCAATCTAGATATTAATATTGACTTTGTCAATATTTTGAAAATTTTTCTATTTCATAAATTTTTCACCGTAAGAGATTTCTTTGTATTCACATGGCTATCTTTAAATATCAAAATATCTAGCCATTAATATTGACTTTGTCAATATTTTGAAAACTTTTCTGTTTCAAAATTTTTTTCAGTCGTAATCGATTTATTTGTATTGAATTGCAATCAAACTAGCCGTTATTTTTGAAAATCAATTTAAGTTGGTTTTAAAGTTGAGCCTTAAAGATCAAATCTTAATAAACTTTACAAAACCTAACTCTTACTTCTCATATGTCTCGGAACATGATTTTTGAGCTTTGATTTCTTTGTCTTGAGACTTGATGACTTTGTTCTTCCATGAATTTGCAACTTGTCGACTTTGCATTTGCTTGATATTTGAATTGGCCATGTTGGTCCAATTAAATCAATAGTCAACATTATGCTTTAAATATAAATCGTTAGTTCATATGAAAATATCATTTATGAATAACTTAAAATCATGGTTATCATCAAAACTATATGAATGTCCTTGGATTAATTAGCCAATTAATAGGTATTGAAACCTTGAGGCTAACAATCTTTGTAGATATGACTTGCATATAAACAATTCATGCTAAAAATGATTTTATGAGTTTCTTGAACATATATGTTTCATACTGATGAACATAATCTGATAACTTGTAAGGCATCATGTAACTATTGAAATCTGAACATATAGCATGATTCCTTTATATGTAAAGAAAACATGTTCCCTTAAACTTTTCTGAAGAGAAACTTATCTCATACTATTGCATAATATAGCAAAACTACATGGAACATGGAACATGTAATTGTACTTTATCTTTAAGACTTTGTCCCTCGTGACCTTACTGTTGCCATGTCTACAGGATATGAAACCCCTCGTGGCCTTCTTGCCAATCTACAAAGATCCGAAGATCCCCTCGTGGCATGGGTTGCTATATCTTCAGGAATACAATCCCTCGTGGCCTTACTTGTTGCCGGTTTATAGGGAATAAAACCCCTCGAGGCCTGCTACCATGTCTTTAGGGCATACGATCCCCTCGTGGTCTTGGGTTGTCAGTCTACAGGGCATCACACTCAAAACTGTTTTAGGTGTTCATAAACATATCATGCTTGTTTATTTTTCAATCTCTCTCTTGCCTTACTAAGCCAAAATTCATAGCATATCCACAACTTGTTTCTAAAATCTGTCTTAACTGTCCAAACTCAAAACTGTTTCTAAATCAATGCACGTTTTCTTTATAAACAAGTATCAAACTAAGTTTACTGAAAGCATTGATAAAACATATATAGATATATTCTTAAAACATGAATTATTAAATTTTCATGGCACATTCCCTTACCTCAATCCAAAAGCTGGATTCTAAGAGTCTCAAGCAGATCGCTTCACCTATCCTCCCTTGATTATCCTAAATCAAGTATAGGAGTTAAGTTAACTTCAACTTAATCTTAATTTCAACTTGATGCCAACCTTAGCTCATAATAGGCTAATCAACACTTATGACCATAATTCGCTTAATTTAACTTAACAAATCTTTACTAAGCCCTTACTAAACCCCAAAATCATATTCAAGGCATCCATATAAATCAAACGTCAAAACATAGCTTCTTTAGAAAGCATACATTAGCTTAGTACACTTCACATTCGCACATTAATTCATAGAGTTATGAATTTATTAGAAACAAAAAACACTAAGGCTCCTGCTATTATTTTAGCTACCAAACAATAAAACCAAGGCATATAAAAATTCATCCCAGTCTTAAACACACAAAGAAATACTCAAACCAAATTTCAACCCAATCTACTCAAAATAACATGAGAATAAATTCTTCTAACTTTCAATGTTTTCAACTCATCTTTAACAGATTTTCTGAAGAATCAAAATATCCTGAAATCTTACTGTGAGGTAACACCCTATATTTAACATCTATCATCAAAATTTCAGCTCAAAACAGTATATCTAGAATTTATTAAAATTTTGGTACTCTAATGAACTCAAATATGTCAGTACAGTTTTTAAGGTGACTTTAGATATGTGCTCACAATTCATTATTTACTAAAATGGCATGGGGCTAATTCCATCAAGAACAGATACATCCTAGGGTTCCAGAAACATACTCCAATCACTTAAATTCCAAGTATTGGATTTATTATGAAATTTCTAATTAACAAACACAGAATCTGTCAAATTGACAGATTTGCACAGTTTTCTTGTAAAATAACAAATAATTATCAAAACTCAATATTTTTCTATAAAATTTCATATACATAACCTAGACATATGATAGATTACCCTAGAGAAAACCGTTTCCACATATCTATTTCCAATAAGAACAGAATTTCCATGAAAGTTTACTGTTCACACAGATCTGACAGAGCAGTAAAATTTTTCTCAACAATTCACCTCAAATCCATCTCTAATGGCACATTCAAGCATAGATTAATACTCAAATCACAACATGCAATCCGTGAATTAAAATAGAACACCAAACCCACATAGCAACATAAAATCCCGGCAACTTCCATTATCAAATCTCAAATATTAAACCCCAAAAATTTCCAACACAACATATTCATTGAAACGACCCATCAAACACTTGGAGTGCACAACCAATTCACACCCAACCTAAAATTACAGCAAGGTGCACATCAATTTCCACATGCATTTTCATGGATTTACCTTTCTTTTATTCAAAAATAACATTGTCACAAACCCAAAATCTCAAAGAATAAAAACCCTAAGAATTTCCCCAAAATCCAAGTATTTGATAGTTAAAAATCCTTACCTAGCTTAGGGTTCTTGGAGGATGATGCTAGGCTCACTCTAGCATGACCTTGTGGAAGAAGACTTGAGAGAACACAAGGGAGGTTCTCTCTAGGAGCTGCTGGACCTGTGGGTCAAGAGGGAGAGAAATGAGAGTTTTTTGCTCTCTCTAGGGGCTGCTAGAACCGTGGGTCAAGAGAGAGAGAAATGAGAGTTTTTTGCTCTCTAGGGGCTACTGGAACCGTGGGTCAAGAGGGAGAGGAGAGCATTTGTGTTCTTCTTTTGTTTTTCTTCTTCAATTGAGTGAGGATGAGAGAATAACAAGGGTGGGGTGGGTTTTGTTAAATGTATGGCCGGCTGGGTTAGTGGGAGTGGTTTTCTTTTTGTTTTTATTTTTATTTTCAGCAAGTTGACTATTTTTTTTACTTAACTAGACTTAAGTTTAAGTTGTCTTTAACTAAACTTAACTAAGTTGCTAATCATGATATTATACTACTTGATATTACACCATTTCTATATATATATATATATATATATACATATTACTATCATTTTAATGTCAATGTAATATAATATTATCACTTAATCAAACTATATGTTATATCCATTTTAATAATTTATCATGTAAATTATTAAACCTATAGTCCTTTTGTGACTTAATATTAATATAATTAATTTATAATGTTAGGTGGTGCGGGGCATCACATGCTAGATACAAAAGAGAAAGTGAAGAGGGTTGGCTAAGTTCATTAAGAATAGGTACTGAGGCCGTTTGGTGTTGCAAAATGTTGCTGAGGCCATTTGGTGCTACAACATGTATTGTTCATACTATTGCTCTAAGACAAATGATCTTGAATCAACATTGGTGATGGGGATGCGAAGAGTTTGGGTTGTCATCTTCTTCTTCTTTTTAAAATAAATTATATATTGTAATATTCTTGATTTTTGCATCAGTGAGTGTCATAAGAGATCTATTTCATTTCTATGGATTGATTAATCATTTCTATTGGGGCATCTTGATTTTTATTTTTATATATTTATTAGTGTAGGAAAGTGAATAAATTTGAATTTTGATTTGTAAATGACAATTAGAAATATTTGGGAGAATTTCCTTCTTTTCTCCTCAAATTTGATTTTTCAATGTAATGCATTTAGAGTCTTTTGGTTAAAAAAAAAAAAAAAAAATTGAATTCTTAACAATACATTTTTTAAGGTACCTAGAATTTAGGTACATTTCTTAAGTGTAGAACATTAGATTTAATTAAATTCAAATAAAGACGTGCATTCAATTTAATTATTCTTGAAAAACATAACATTGTTTGTATTTTATTGGTAAATGGCTAAATGCAACCAAGTTATATTAGGAATTTAATATATTACATTTAAGGAACTATATCTAGGTTTTACCCTCTCTCACCTTTACTATTTGATGTATTACATCAAGAGCTTACAGACAAGTTTCAACATATCTATCTAAACGTTATACCCATTCAAAAAATGGAAAAACCTTTCGAACACGTGAGGAGCATGTGTGAAGATGTGAAAAAATTGAATAAATAAATTAAAAATTAAAAGTGATAAAAAGGAAAAACCTCTGAACACGCGCATAGCACGTGTGAAGAGGCTAGTGTCATTTATTATAAAACCGGCTAACTACACAACCGGTCACAACTTTTTTTAATTTTTTTTTTACTGTTGGCGGGACGCTAGAATTTTCCCTGATGTTTGATGGTATGAAAAAAAAGAGTCAATACAATTTGTCCTACGCCGCTGACCTTTCAACCTTGGTGACCTATGAAATGTTACAATAATGTGCATATATACATGCCAAAAGCCTAAAACTCCATACAGCAAAGCAAAGAGAGTACGAAAACCCAAACAATGACGAGAAATTTGGGTGCTCTTGTTGATGCCCGTATAGATGATGCGGGTATTCTGTTGGAGACCCCGAGTGGCCTGCTTTTGTTGGGCATGATTATCATGTCCCTCTCAATTATATCAATGGTCATATTTGCTTGTGGTGATGGCTCTAAAAAGAGAAGAGGAAGAGGTGGTGAAGATGGTGGTGGAGATGGTGGTGGTGGAGATGATGGTGGTGGAGGAGGTCATCATGGTGGAGGTGGTGGTGGTCATCATGGTGGAGGTGGTGGCCATCATGGTGGAGGTGGTGGTCATCATGGTGGTGGTGGCCATCATGGTGGTGGTGGTGGCCATCATGGTGGAGGTGGTGGTCATCATGGTGGTGGTGGTCATGATGGTGGAGGTGGAGGTGGCTGTTAGAAAAAATGGAGATTATTCATTATTGTTTTTATTTATTTGTAATTTGATCATTTGAGGGGGGAGATTTGATTGCTAGATTTTTCCGTTGAAAACGTTAATAAGTATAAGTTGATAATTCATTATTTAATACTATTAAGAGGATTTATGTCCTCATATCCACTTTAATGTACTGTTAATATTTTTGCACATCTTCTTATATTCTTAATTTAATCAATGACTTCAAATAATAATGTGTATTAGCAAAAAGGGCATAATAGTCGCATCTAAATATAGAAAAATATCTACTTTAGTGCACAGACTAAAATACTCCATATTTAAAATCAATTGATTTGCTTTTAAAATAAAAAATAAAGGTTAAAAGAGTAATCTACTAATCTGCTCAAATTCAAAAGTTAAAATGATCACAATTCCAAGTTCATGTATTGTGTTTTTCTATTTGCTATTGTGGTATAGCCGTATAGCATAAAAAGAATTAATAAGGGACAGTGTGGCCACATGACCAGATTTTTGGTTTTGTTTTACGTGTGGATATATAATCTTTTCTTCAGCTTTTTCTTCTCAATTCTCTAGGGGGGCTTTCAACTTTCAAGTCATATTTGTATTTCAATGAGCCTTGTATGAGTTTATCCCCACAGCTAATAAAAAATCATAAGATAAATTGATCAGGTTAATTAATGTCAATGACATCCATACGGGTTTCATTGAGATCAACAATGGCTACTAATTTCTTAACAAATGAGAGTTTAGCAAACAATTTGCATTCTTATAAATTGTTTTATCTAAAAATTGTGAAGAAGAATGGAACTCACTATCGCTGCATTTGGGGAAAGGTGTCTAGGCCTCATGGTAACAGCGGGGTTGTTCGTGCTAAGTTCAAGTCCAATCTTCCACCAAAATCCATGGTATTGTGAAGAAGTTATTGTTTTTGGTATTTATAAAATGGTTCTGTATGAAGAGGTTTCTAAGTTTGTCTTTGGTTCTTTTGCAGGGTGCCAGAGTTAGGGTTTTCATGTACCCCAGCAATATATAAGGTACTTAAAGCACCTTCTATGGTTTTTTTAAAAAAAATCCCCATTACCTTTTGGGTTGTTTTGAATGTTGTGTTTTATTGTAAATTTTCACTTAAGAATCCTATCTTTTGGCTTTATAATGTAATTTGTGTTAGAAATTCACTCCAGATAGTTGTTTAATATGCAACTTATGCAATTTTGATACGTCTTGTTATTTTATTTTATTTTATTATTATTTTTTTTTTCCGATTCTGTGTACTAAATTAGCATAGGTAGATGTAAATTGATTAGCTGACATTTCAGTGATTGTATCCTATGTGCTGCTCTAATGGATTTAGGTTTTCCATCTTCTGTCTTTAGATGATGCTTAGGTAGTACTTCTGGTGTCTTTGGATCTTTTTACCAGTTATAGTTTCTCTCTACAGCTTTTATTGTTGGTATCTTAGTGTTGCTGCCATAATTATATGATCTTAAAGTGTTTTGATTACCCTCCCTTTAGGATGGATACTTTGGAGTTTGTTGTTGTCTTCTTTATCCTTTCTTGTTGGTATCTTAACATTGATTTTCACTTTCTAGCCAGTGATTCTCACCATTGGTAACAAATGTTTGAGAATGAGAGATGTTTGTCTTTCATTCACTTATCTTTTTGATTTTTGAATAACCATATGTGAACTAACTGAGCAATAACCATATGGAAACACTTTTTTTTTATGTAGCCCATTACTAATTGTGAACCAACTCTTTATTGTTTTTGTTCATCATATGTTATATTCTTTTTGGGAACTAACTCTTAATGTTCTTTTGATCATCTGTTTGTAACTATGCATGCATAATTGGCAATTAGTTGATTTTATATCTGAAATATTTTACTCTGATCCTTAATTGCATATCTCTTTCCCTTGTGGCTCAGGTTGTGTAGATGCTGGATTTACTCATTTGGCAAGAATCATGGTCCCAGTTCCTAGTGATGCCACATTCAAGTAAAAAGGCCAGCCATGCATATCTAGCTGAACTAATGGTATTAAAAATTCTTTGATAATATAAAATAAAGATACTAGAAAACATAGCCTAACAACATTAAAATAAGTTCATAACAGACCGCAACCAACAACACAATTATACTTGGATTTTTTTAGGTTTTTTCCTCTGTCTGTGAACATATTCCAAGCCTCATTACTCATTAGTAACACAAAATAGATCTTGGAAACCAAAGCAGTTTATGTCTGCAATACAATATGAATTGGGCATACTTCACATCTAATTCCATAACAGCACCAAAAGAAGTAAGTTGCTTCTTATATTTTCTTGAGGCATTTCTTTCAAAGAACCAGGCTGGGTGGCAACTCATTTACCCACTATTATGCAGATACTTGTTGCATAAAACCCTCAAAAGAAAATTCAAACCTCATGGAGAAAAACGTAGACCCGAAAGCAACAAATGACCAGATGGTCACCCAACAAATCCCATCCTCAACCATTTCAAGCATCAAATTTCCCATGAAAACCAAAAATAAAAACTCTAAGTAACTAAACACATTTTGATAATATTTTGAAGCATTGATAATGGAAAATTAGGGGTTTTTACCTACAGGAACTCCTCGGCATAAGCAAGGCTATTTGGGCCTTGAGATGGTCTTTCAACCCAAACCCGAATCCCAAACTCGGATTGCGAAACCCCTAATCTGCCTCTGCAGGTGACGATCGGCGGCAACGCAGTGAGTTGGTGAGGTAAGAGAAAGAGTGAGGGAGAGAGAGAGTAAATACCGTCGGGTTTGGGGGTTTTCCGACGAGGTGAAAGGCTGGTCTCTTTGGCACCGGCCAGGGGGGGAGATTTTCAGGCGTACTACAGAACCTGTCAGATGAGCGAGGTGAGGTGAGAGAAAGAGTGAGGCAGCGAAGGATAGAGAGAGAATGAGAGAGTACCTGAAAACTTAGAGCTTTCCGATGAGGTGAGGGCCGTTCGCCACCAGAGAGGGGGTGCGATTTGCCGGCGTACCAGCGTCGTCGGTGAGTAAGAGAGAAAGGAGTTTTGGGCATAATCTCAGAGACTTGGGAGGGGAGAGAGAGAGAGAGAAAGAGAGAGGGAGAGGAATTTGAAATTTTTTGTAAATGGTTTGATGTTTTCACGCAGGTGCTGAAATAGTTTAAAGGGTAAAGTTGTATTTTTCATGTTTGGTGAGCTGTCAAGGGCTGGAGTGGTTGGATCAATTGGACGGCTTGGATTAAACTAATTGCAGGGCTGCAATTAGTTTAGGTATTGCCTGGGATGTGGATCCAGAATTTTCCATGATGTTTGATGGTATGAAAAAAAAAACTCAATACAATTTGTCCTACGCCGCTGACCTTTCAACCTTGGTGACCTATGAAATGTTACAATAATGTGTATATATCCATGCCAAAAGCCTAAAACTCCATACAGCAAAGCAAAGAGAGTACGAAAACCCAAACAATGACGAGAAATTTGGGTGCTCTTGTTGATGCCCGTATAGATGATGCGGGTATTCTGTTGGAGACCCCGAGTGGCCTGCTTTTGTTGGGCATGATTATCATGTCCCTCTCAATTATATCAATGGTCATATTTGCTTGTGGTGATGGCTCTAAAAAGAGAAGAGGAAGAGGTGGTGAAGATGGTGGTGGAGATCATGGTGGTGGAGATCATGGTGGCCATCGTGGAGGTGGTGGCCATCGTGGTGGAGGTGGTGGTCATCGTGGTGGTGGTGGTGGTCATCGTGGTGGAGGTGGTGGCCATCGTGGTGGAGGTGGTGGTCATCGTGGTGGTGGTGGTGGTCATCGTGGTGGAGGTGGTGGCCATCGTGGTGGAGATCATGGTGGTGGATCATGGTGGCCATCGTGGAGGTGGTGGCCATCGTGGTGGAGGTGGTGGTCATCGTGGTGGTGGTGGTGGTCATCGTGGTGGAGGTGGTGGCCATCGTGGTGGTCGTGGTCATCATGGTGGAGGTGGTCATCATGGTGGTGGTGGTGGTGGTGGTGGTCATCATGGTGGAGGTGGTGGCCATCATGGTGGTGGTGGTGGTCATCGTGGTGGAGGTGGTGGTGGTCATCATGGTGGAGGTGGTGGCCATCATGCTGGTGGTGGTCATCATGGTGGAGGTGGTGGTCATCATGGTGGAGGTGGAGGTGGCTGTTAGAAAAAATGGAGATTATGCATTATTGTTTTTATTTATTTGTAATTTGATCATTTGAGGGGGGAGATTTGATTGCTAGATTTTTCCGTTGAAAACGTTAATAAGTATAAGTTGATAATTCATTATCTAATACTATTAGAAGATGATTTAGAACATATAGATCAAGGTCCAGATGGTACTGTTAGTATTAATTTTTAACCCTTTAGAAAATCTACAAGTTCAAGTTGTTGCTCTGCTAGATATAGTAACCCTTTCAAAGAAAAAATAGTTTCTCCACCAAGATGTAGTTTTAATAAATTAAAATCACAAGAAAATCCAAGAGTAGATGATGATTTAAGACATAGTGTAAATAGATTAGAGAATTTAAGATTTGCTGAATTAGAAGATAGATCACAAAAATTAGATTTAGACAAAATTAGAAAATCAAGTAATAACTCAAATTATACAAATCCAAACTTAGATGAAATAATCAAAGGTAATGTAATAAATACTCCTTTTTACTCCTCATCTTCACAAGTCTCACAAGTTCCTCCCACTTATCACTCCACGTATTCTCATCCTCCTCAACAAAGACCAAATTCCCCTACAAATTCTGATATGGGATTCTTTCCTCCTAATATGTATGACCCACAAATTAATATGATTAGGAAACCTTTTGTATTAAACAAGGAAAAATTAAGACAAGATTTTAATTCCCCAAAATATGAAAATAGAAGAAAAGAATTTTTTGCAACTTTTTCAGAATTCTTAAGAAATTATATAAGAGACAAGTATTATGAGTTTATGAATGATATACAAACTGAAGTAAATTTCTTTGAATGGTTTGATCACTATTTTAAGCCAAAAATTCTAGCAGGTAGAAACAATAATTCTCCCCTACACAAATACAAACAAATCATGCCTAATAGTCTAAAAACAAAAATTGACAACTCTTTACTACAAAAGGAAAAAGAAATCATAAACAATTCATTCTCACAATTGCCTTCATCCATTTCATTCACCGACACTTTAGTTTCAAAACAAGCTTGCCTAACAAAACAAAACAAGTCTACAATCAATATTTTACCTAATAGTCAACCATTGACTAAAATCCATGCAAGTGATACATATAGCTATAGTCATGCATATAAAACTAGTCATACAAGCCTAAACACTATAGACAAGAATTGTAGTCATCAAATCTCTAACATTTCTAACTTCCCATGCACCAAAATTCATTCACGTGAACCTTCTGACATTAGACAAACTCTCATGGTCATCAATAATGCACAAGACAATAAAGATTTAGAGAAAAAACAAATGCAAACTATTAATAGAACTACACAAAATTGGTTAAAAGTTGAAAATAAAGAAGTTGTTCATGAAGAATTTCCCCCATATGAATCTATAGTCATAAGTCATAGAAACTACCAACTAGTGGCCTCCCCCATAAAAAATGCAAGTTTAAGTGATGAAATAAAAAAATTTGAAAAAATCATTGAACAAAACAATTACTCAAATACATATTTAAAAGTTATCAGTGCCAAACTTGATAGAATAGAAAACAAGATTGACCCCATCAAGACAACCACAAAATTAAATATTGAAAAATCATTGTTCACACCACATGAAATACCCCCAAAGTTACGAGTCTCCTTCAAGAAAGATAATACTGACCTATTAGAAGAAATCTCTAAAAGACTCCAAAATTTAGATATGACAAGCCTAGCCTCATCATCACAAAATAATCAAGTTAAAATAGTTAATACCATAGAAAAGAAAAAAGAACGTTCAAAAGTTGAAGAATACATTGAAAATTTACAAAATCAATTCAAAGATTTAAACATTAATAAAATTGCAAATGAAAGAGATTTTCATGGTAAACCTTTAAGGAGTCGTATTGCAAGAACAAGATACCCTGGAAATGTTTCAATTACAAGAAATTTTTATTCTAGACCAATTCCTCCAGATTTACAATTTGAAGAAAGAGAATTAACTGTTAGAAATGCTTATAATGCTGAATCCTTATATGAATGGAATATTGATGGTATGTCACAATATGAAATTTTAAATGAATTACATGAAATGCTTATGGTTTCAAATGTCTACAAGGGTAATAATAAAACTGATTATCAAATTGCAAGTATAATTATTACAGGTTTTACTGGTCAATTGAAAGGATGGTGGGATAATACTTTAACAGACAATGATAGAAATTGGTTAACTTATGCTTACAAAAGAACTCAAAATGGAACTCCCATAGTAGATGAAAATGGTTTACAAATTCAAGATGCTGTTAATGCTTTAGTTTTTGCCATAACAAAACATTTTGTAGGAGACCCAGCAGATTATAGAGAAAGTGCTTATGATAGTTTAGAAAATTTAAAATGCTATACTTTGTCAGATTTTAGATGGTATAAAGATGTTTTCCTTTCAAAAGTCTTAATTAGACCTGATAATGCTGAAGCTTTTTGGAAAGAAAAATTTATAAGTGGATTACCTCATTATTTTGCTTACAAGGTTAGAGAAAAATTATTTGAAAAAGGTCACACAGATTATGCACAAACTACTTATGGAGAGATTATTTGCACAATTCAAAAAGTAGGATTAAATTTATGCAATGATTTAAGAATGACTCATCAATTAGAAAAAGAGAAAAAATATGCAAAATTAGAATTAGGAAATTTTTGTGAACAATTTGGTTATTCTCCGTTAAAAACTATTGCTCCATCTAGACAAAGAAGAAAACAACAAAAGCTTTACAAGAATAGTTATAAAAATTACAATAGTAATAAAAGAAATAAACCTTACAAGTTTTATAATAATAAAGCCTACAAGAATTTTAATTTTAGGACACAAGCTAAAAATGTTGGAAAACAAAAAGATAGAACTCCTGTTTGCTACAGGTGTGGAAAATCAGGTCATTTTCAAAAGAATTGCAAAGTCAAGAAAGAAATTAATAAGATAGATATTAGCAAATATAGTACAGAACAATTAAAAGACAAGTTTTTACAAATCTTACAAACTGATTCTGAAAATGAATCAAATGACTCTTTAGCAGATAATGCCTCAGACAATGAAATTTTCCAAATTGAAAATTCTTCCGAGAGCTCTTGTTCAGAAAATTCTAGTGAAGAAGGAATAGAATTATGTCATTGTAATAACAAAGATTTTTGTTCATGTAAGAAAACTATAAATGTCTTAAATAAGTCAGAACAAATTATTTTTGAATTAATTGACAAAATAGAAGATCCACAAATTAAATTTGAATATTTAAAGAAAATTTCCCAGATAGATCATCAAGATACCCCATTAGCAAAACCAGATAAAACAAAATATAATTATACTAATATTTCAGATATGTTTAAAAAACAAAAAGCTCAAGTTACAATTCAAGATCTTCAATTAGAAATAAATTCCATAAAACAAGAAATTAGAGAAATTAAGGTAAATTCTCAAACTGCTTATGAACAATTCAGTCAAGAAATATCTGCTTTGAAATTAGGAAATAATAAACAAGTCCAAATTCCCAGTAGTTCAGAAATAGAAGACAAGTTGCAAGACAATGATGATATAGAATACTTACCTAAATCAAGTTCCACTGATCTTTTCATAAATTTAATAGAAAGAGTGATATTTCAAAAATGGTATACTGAAGTTCAAATTGTAGTAAACAAAGAATATTATTTTACTATTGTTGCTTTGTTAGGTTCAAGCGCTGATTCGAAACTGTATTCAAGAAGAATTAATTCCAGCAAAATATTACGAAAAAACCACTGAAGGATTATCTCAAGCTAGTGGAACAAGTTTAAGCATAGATTTTGGATTACCAAATGCACATGTTCATAGAGATGGTATTTTTATTCAAACAACTTTTGCCTTAGTCAAGAACATAACAAATAAAGTAATATTAGGAAACCCTTTTATAAATTTATTATATCCCATTAGAGAAATTTCAGAAAAGGGTCTCACTACACAAATTCTAGATCAAGAAGTTATTTTTCCTTTTGTCATGCCATCTATGACACAAGATATAAATTTGTTAAAAGAAATCTCATTTTCAAAAGAATTAAATTCAATTTCAGAAATTTAGAATAATTATTCTTTCTAATTTTCATCAAGTACTAACCAAATTGTATTTTTCAAGGATGAAGAAGATAGAGTTCGGAAAAGTCAGTCTCCCTCTCTATCCAAAAGGAACAAATTTTAAATTCAGAGTACTTAAAAATTTAGCCAGCTCCATCAACGAGGAACAGCAGTGTCTTTTAGATGCTCTCTGGAATACTCGTAATGATGGAAGACCATTTTTAGACAGCCTTAATGCTTTAACATATTACTTTAGCCAGCTAAATAATTCAGTAGACAGCAGTGAATTTTCCTCTTTTGCAGGTGTCCAATCTACTTTTCAAGATTCGAGTAGTTCCACTCAAATAGCAAAATTTTTAGAGATGCCCCCACTGGGCCGAGAGACTTTTACCCCACTGGTAAAAGACAAAGGTGAGCAGTGTGAGTTGATAAGCTTGTCTCTTGATAGACAGCCTTTATCCCCACTGGATAAAGAAAAAAGTGTAGAAGCAAAAATTCTTAGTTTACCACAAGAACTCAAAGATAAGATTTTCCAAACTGCTGAAGATAGATCCCAAGGCCTATTAATCAAGTTACAACAATACTTTTTTGACCACAAAGTTATAATTCCAGGTCTTATCTTCCCACATTTCTGATAGATATTTAGGAAATCAACAAAACTTATGCTATTCCAATTTGTCCACGTTGGTGTTAATTTAGACATATGTCCCAATCCCTTGCCAATTCCCATAGATAGTATGACTCCAATTACTGTAGAACTACTTTTAGATTATGGTATGATTTCTCAAATTTGGGTCTCAGATAAAACCAAACTTGCAAATTTTCCTTACAAACTCAAAAGATCTTGTGAAACAAATATGTCCCTAAACAGAATCTCTTTACTTAGATATTGACTCAATTCCCCCTGAATGGGTCAATAAAAATAATTATTCTTACAAGCTCCTTCCAAGTTATCCATTTTATTTGTTTACATTCCTCCTCTTTAAATGATAATGAACGTTTTTATCCTCGGGTTGAACCAATCAATTACAAGTTTTCCATTTTAGACATCCAGAAATGTAGAGCCCATATGTACAACACAATCCAAATGAGATTCCAAGATGATCTTATCCCAAGAATTTTAGCCCAAACTTCCCACATGACTGTCTGTTCTGAAATAAGAAGTACAATTTTCTCTTTCCCAGAACCCCAACTTTGGAATAGTCCAACTACAAGAGAATATATTGAGTATTGGAAACTCCATGCAAATGAAATTCTAGAAGATGAAGATTATGCATATTATGAAGAATATGATGAAGATTATGACTTTGATGAATAAGCTATTCATAATCTCAACACCTAGAGATTCCCTAGAGATGTAAAAGGATAATTCAGTAAAATCAAGTTTTCCTTCCTGACCAAAGACTAAAGAAGACAATTTCATTTCAAGATAACACGTGCAAAGTTCAAGACATTGACTAGAAGACAGAAAAAGAATTCTTTAATGCAAGCTTTGGACAAGTCCCATACACCTTCAGTAAAAGCAAGTCTCAAGACACGTTTCAAGAAGATCAAATTTCAGAAGATTCCTGATGCAATAAGACCAAAAGAAGACAAGATTCTTTCAGCACAAATTCAAAGAATGGTTCCAAGACAAGTTCAAAAGAGATTCCTGACAAGTTCTAAAGTGACAAATAGTGACAAGATTCTAGACAAGTTTACTTTTGGCAAAAAATCCAGACAAACTCCTTTAGATTTCCTCAAGATCTCACTTTTCAAGTTACCAAGACTACTGTTTAAATGTCCCAGTTAAATTAATTTTCACTGTTTATTTTACTTTTCCAAGTTCTATTTAAGCTATCCTTCTAGCTTGTAGAAGGCACGTTTCAAATTACAACTTAAGTCAGTCTCTTTAGTTTCTCAAAGCAAATCCCTTGTAAACACTTTCCTTCCCTTCCAGCAAACAAAACCTTCTCTTGTATTTCTCAAGTTATTTCCAAAGGCATCTCTGTAAGTTTGTCTTCAAAGTTTAATCAAATATATTTCAGTTTCAATCATTGCTTTTCAAGATTTTATTATTGTTACTGTAATTTTATTTGCAGCATATTTATTCCATACTGCCTTTACTCTGTCCATTTCTAGCAATTTCATCTTTATCATACTGTTAATCTGTGCCTGGGTGTCATTATGGTATCAGAGCCAAGTGTTTTCGTAGGTATGTTCATTGTTAGATTTGCCTGTTCTAAGCTTTTTTGTGCTAGAGTAGTGACTGTGTGCAAGTCCTAGTCCGAGAGCCATCTGCGTTGGCAAGCCCGTGTTAGCCGAAGATAGGCGTTTGAGGGTGTTCCCGGTAGTGTTCCCGTAGAGCCTTTAGGACGAAAGAAAGTCTCACAATCCCTACAATAGCTCAGAAATCTTTAGAATTGGTAAGTTTAAAAATGGATAACCTTAGAAGTTCTAGCTCTAGATCTCAGATGTCCTCCATGAGTGATAATACAGTTAATAAAGAAGAAATTAGCTTAACAAATGTTAGTCCAGAGAATAATTGGCAGAATTGGAAGTTACCTTTAGTTCCACGAGACAAGATTTACAAGAAAACAACTTTTTCAAATCTTACATTTCTTTCAAATTATACAATAAAAACTGTAGAAAGAACTTACTCTTTAAAACAAAGTTTTGAAACAATTCAATTATTAAACCATCAAGAAATAGACAAGAATATAAACAACTTTTCTTTTATTCATATTGGTTTAGTTCAAGTTGCCGTCAAACCTTTAACAAGACAAGGATTAAATACAAGTGTTTTCCTAGGATTAAGAGATGGTAGATTTAGGATTTATCAAGCTGCTTTATTAGGAATGGTAGAATCTTCTCTTTACAAAGGACCAATTTATTTTGACTGTTATCCAAATTTTGTTGTATCTTTAAAAGATAAAACTGTGTTAAAAACTTTAGAATTAGATATAGAAACTTCGGGATATAATATGTATGAAGGTGCACAACCTTTAGTAATTGTTTATAGGATATACTACAAGTTAATGAAAACTACTTTAGAACCTCAAGCTTTGATGGAAAGTCCAAAGGGTAAAACTTTATTATTACAAGCTAGTTCAAGTGATTCTCATGTTAAAGTCCCCACACAAATTGAATGGAAAGATGTAAAATTACCCAATAAATGGTTATTAAAAAATGTTACTGAATCAATTCCAGTACAAAATACTTTAGAAGATGATTTAGATTATATAGATCAACGTCCAGATGGTACTGTTAGTATTAATTTTCAGCCCTTTAGAAAATCTACAAGTTCAAGTTGTTGCTCTGCTTGATATAGTAACCCTTTCAAAGAAAAAATAGTTTCTCCACCAAGATGTAGTTTTAGTAAATTAAAATCACAAGAAAATCCAAGAGTAGATGATGATTTAAGACATAGTGTAGATAGATTAGAGAATTTAAGATTTGCTGAATTAGAAGATAGATCACAAAAATTAGATTTAGACAAAATTAGAAAATCAAGTAATAACTCAAATTATACAAATCCAAACTTAGATGGAATAATCAAAGGTAATGTAATAAATACTCTTTTTTACTCCCCATCTTCACAAGTCTCACAAGTTCCTCCCACTTATCACTCCACGTATTCTCATCCTCCTCAACAAAGACCAAATTCCCCTACAAATTCTGATATGGGATTCTTTCCTCCTAATATGTATGACCCACAAATTAATATGATTAGGAAACCTTTTGTATTAAACAAGGAAAAATTAAGACAAGATTTTAATTCCCCAAAATATGAAAATAGAAGAAAAGAATTTTTTGCAACTTTTTCAGAATTCTTAAGAAATTATATAAGAGACAAGTATTATGAGTTTATGAATGATATACAAACTGAAGTAAATTTCTTTGAATGGTTTGATCACTATTTTAAGCCAAAAATTCTAGCCGGTAGAAACAATAATTCTCCCCTACACAAATACAAACAAATCATGCCTAATAGTCTAAAAACAAAAACTGACAACTCTTTACTACAAAAGGAAAAAGAAATCATAAACAATTCATTCTCACAATTGCCTTCATCCATTTCATTCACCGACACTTTAGTTTCAAAACAAGCTTGCCTAACAAAACAAAACAAGTCTACAATCAATATTTTACCTAATAGTCAACCATTGACTAAAATCCATGCAAGTGATACATATATGCTACCCTCACAGTCCTGGTGGAGGGGGGAAGTGGTAGTTGGTGCTGTTGCTGGTAGCACCCTAACTCTTGTTGACGTCAGCTGGGGCTAGTTCTACTATTGGTATCAGAGCCACGAGACCATGAAACCTCTCCGGCGAGGTGGGGGGGAAACCCTCACAGTCCTGGTGGAGGGGGGAAGTGGTAGTTGGTGCTGTTGCTGGTAGCACCCTAACTCTTGTTGACGTCACCTGGGGCTAGAGTTAGGGTGCTACCAGCAACAACACCAACTACCACTTCCCCCCTCCACCAGGACTGTGAGGGTTTCCCCCCCACCTCGCCGGAGAGGTTTCATGGTCTCGTGGCTCTGATACCAATAGTAGAACTAGCCCCAGGTGACGTCAACAAGAGTTAGGGTGCTACCAGCAACAGCACCAACTACCACTTCCCCTCTCCACCGGGACTGTGAGGGTTTCCCCCCCACCTCGCCGGAGAGGTTTCATGGTCTCGTGGCTCTGATACCATAATGACACCCAAGCACAGATTAACAGTATGATAAAGATGAAATTGCTAGAAATGGACAGAGTAAAGGCAGTATGGAATAAATATGCTGCAAATAAAATTACAGTAACAATAATAAAATCTTGAAAAGCAATGATTGAAACTGAAATATATTTGATTAAACTTTGAAAACAAACTTACAGAGATGCCTTTGGAAATAACTACAAGAGAAGGTTTCGTTTGCTGGAAGGGAAGGAAAGTGTTTACAAGGGATTTGCTTTGAGAAACTAAAGAGACTGACTTAAGTTGTAATTTGAGACGTGCCTTCTACAAGCCAGAGGATAGCTTAAATAGAACTTGGAAAAGTAAAATAAACAGTGAAAATTAATTTAACTGAGACATTTAAACAGTAGTCTTGGTAACTTGAAAAGTGAGATCTTGAGGAAATCTGAAGGAGTTTGTCTGGATTTTTTGCCGAAAGTAAACTTGTCTGGAATCTTGTCACTATTTGTCACTTTAGAACTTGTCAGGAATCTCTTTTGAACTTGTCTTGGAACCATTCTTTGAATTTGTGCTGAAAGAATCTTGTCTTCTTTTGGTCTTATTGCATCAGGAATCTTCTGAAATTTGATCTTCTTGAAACGTGTCTTGAGACTTGCTTTTACTGAAGGTGTATGGGACTTGTCCAAAGCTTGAAAGAATTCTTTTTCTGTCTTCTAGTCAATGTCTTGAACTTTGCACGTGTTATCTTGAAATGAAATTGTCTTCTTTAGTCTTTGGTCAGGAAGGAAAACTTGATTTTACTGAATTATCCTTTTACATCTCTAGGGAATCTCTAGGTGTTGAGATTATGAATAGCTTCTTCATCAAAGTTATAATCTTCATCATATTCTTCATAATATGCATAATCTTCATCTTCTAGAATTTCATTTGCATGGAGTTTCCAATACTCAATATATTCTCTTGTAGTTGGACTATTCCAAAGTTGGGGTTCTGGGAAAGAGAAAATTGTACTTCTTATTTCAGAACAGACAGTCATGTGGGAAGTTTGGGCTAAAATTCTTGGGATAAGATCATCTTGGAATCTCATTTGGATTGTGTTGTACATATGGGCTCTACATTTCTGGATGTCTAAAATGGAAAACTTGTAATTGATTGGTTCAACCCGAGGATAAAAACGTTCATTATCATTTAAAGAGGAGGAATGTAAACAAATAAAATGATAACTTGGAAGGAGCTTGTAAGAATAATTATTTTTATTGACCCATTCAGGGGGAATTGAGTCAATATATAAGTAAAGAGATCTGTTTAGGGACATATTTGTTTCACAAGATCTTTTGAGTTTGTAAGGAAAATTTGCAAGTTTGGTTTTATCTGAGACCCAAATTTGAGAAATCATACCATAATCTAAAAGTAGTTCTACAGTAATTGGAGTCATACTATCTATGGGAATTGGCAAGGGATTGGGGCATATGTCTAAATTAACACCAACGTGGACAAATTGGAATAATAAGTTCTGTTGATTTCCTAAATATCTATCAGAAATGTGGGAAGATAGACCTGGAATTATAACTTTGTGGTCAAAAAAGTATTGTTGTAACTTGATTAATAGGCCTTGGGATCTATCTTCAGCAGTTTGGAAAATCTTATCTTTGAGTTCTTGTGGTAAACTAAGAATTTTTGCTTCTACACCTTTTTCTTTATCCAGTGGGGATAAAGGCTGTCTATCAAGAGACAAGTTTATCAACTCACACTGCTCACCTTTGTCTTTTACCAGTGGGGTAAAAGTCTCTCGGCCCAGTGGGGGCATCTCTAAAAATTTTGCTATTTGAGTGGAACTACTCGAATCTTGAAAAGTAGATTGGACACCTGCAAAAGAGGAAAATTCACTGCTGTCTACTGAATTATTTAGCTGGCTAAAGTAATATGTTAAAGCATTAAGGCTGTCTAAAAATGGTCTTCCATCATTACGAATATTCCAGAGAGCATCTAAAAGACACTGCTGTTCCTCGTTGATGGAGCTGGCTAAATTTTTAAGTACTCTGAATTTAAAATTTGTTCCTTTTGGATAGAGAGGGAGACTGACTTTTCCGAACTCTATCTTCTTCATCTTGAAAAATACAATTGGTTAGTACTTGATGAAAATTAGAAAGAATAATTATTCTAAATTTCTGAAATTGAATTTAATTCTTTTGAAAATGAGATTTCTTTTAACAAATTTATATCTTGTGTCATAGATGGCATGACAAAAGGAAAAATAACTTCTTGATCTAGAATTTGTGTAGTGAGACCCTTTTCTGAAATTTCTCCAATGGGATATAATAAAGTTATAAAAGGGTTTCCTAATATTACTTTATTTGTTATGTTCTTGACTAAGGCAAAAGTTGTTTGAATAAAAATACCATCTCGATGAACATGTGCATTTGGTAATCCAAAATCTATGCTTAAACTTGTTCCACTAGCTTGAGATAATCCTTCAGTGGTTTTTTCGTAATATTTTGCTGGAATTAATTCTTCTTGAATACAGTTCGAATCAGCGCCTGAATCTAACAAAGCAACGATAGTAAAATAATATTCTTTGTTTACTACAATTTGAACTTCAGTATACCATTTTTGAAATATCACTCTTTCTATTAAATTTATGAAAAGATCAGTGGAACTTGATTTAGGTAAGTATTCTATATCATCATTGTCTTGCAACTTGTCTTCTATTTCTGAACTACTGGGAATTTGGACTTGTTTATTATTTCCTAATTTCAAAGCAGATATTTCTTGACTGAATTGTTCATAAGCAGTTTGAGAATTTACCTTAATTTCTCTAATTTCTTGTTTTATGGAATTTATTTCTAATTGAAGATCTTGAATTGTAACTTGAGCTTTTTGTTTTTTAAACATATCTGAAATATTAGTATAATAATATTTTGTTTTATCTGGTTTTGCTAATGGGGTATCTTGATGATCTATTTGGGAAATTTTCTTTAAATATTCAAATTTAATTTGTGGATCTTCTATTTTGTCAATTAATTCAAAAATAATTTGTTCTGATTTATTTAAGACATTTATAGTTTTCTTGCATGAACAAAAATCTTTGTTATTACAATGACATAATTTTATTCCTTCTTCACTAGAATTTTCTGAACAAGAGCTCTCGGAAGAATTTTCAATTTGGAAAATTTCATTGTCTGAGGCATTATCTGCTAAAGAGTCATTTGATTCATTTTCAGAATCAGTTTGTAAGATTTGTAAAAACTTGTCTTTTAATTGTTCTGTACTATATTTGCTAATATCTATCTTATTAATTTCTTTCTTGACTTTGCAATTCTTTTGAAAATGACCAGATTTTCCGCACCTGTAGCAAACAGGAATTCTATCTTTTTGTTTTCCAACATTTTTAGCTTGTGTCCTAAAATTAAAATTCTTGTAGGCTTTATTGTTATAAAACTTGTAAGGTGTCTAGGCCTCATGGTAACAGCGGGGTTGTTCGTGCTAAGTTCAAGTCCAATCTTCCACCAAAATCCATGGTATTGTGAAGAAGTTATTGTTTTTGGTATTTATAAAATGGTTCTGTATGAAGAGGTTTCTAAGTTTGTCTTTGGTTCTTTTGCAGGGTGCCAGAGTTAGGGTTTTCATGTACCCCAGCAATATATAAGGTACTTAAAGCACCTTCTATGGTTTTTTTTAAAAAAATCCCCATTACCTTTTGGGTTGTTTTGAATGTTGTGTTTTATTGTAAATTTTCACTTAAGAATCCTATCTTTTGGCTTTATAATGTAATTTGTGTTAGAAATTCACTCCAGATAGTTGTTTAATATGCAACTTATGCAATTTTGATACGTCTTGTTATTTTATTTTATTTTATTATTATTTTTTTTTTCCGATTCTGTGTACTAAATTAGCATAGGTAGATGTAAATTGATTAGCTGACATTTCAGTGATTGTATCCTATGTGCTGCTCTAATGGATTTAGGTTTTCCATCTTCTGTCTTTAGATGATGCTTAGGTAGTACTTCTGGTGTCTTTGGATCTTTTTACCAGTTATAGTTTCTCTCTACAGCTTTTATTGTTGGTATCTTAGTGTTGCTGCCATAATTATATGATCTTAAAGTGTTTTGATTACCCTCCCTTTAGGATGGATACTTTGGAGTTTGTTGTTGTCTTCTTTATCCTTTCTTGTTGGTATCTTAACATTGATTTTCACTTTCTAGCCAGTGATTCTCACCATTGGTAACAAATGTTTGAGAATGAGAGATGTTGTTTGTCTTTCATTCACTTATCTTTTTGATTTTTGAATAACCATATGTGAACTAACTGAGCAATAACCATATGGAAACACTTTTTTTCTATGTAGCCCATTACTAATTGTGAACCAACTCTTTATTGTTTTTGTTCATCATATGTGATATTCTTTTTGGGAACTAACTCTTAATGTTCTTTTGATCATCTGTTTGTAACTATGCATGCATAATTGGCAATTAGTTGATTTTATATCTGAAATATTTTACTCTGATCCTTAATTGCATCTCTTTCCCTTGTGGCTCAGGTTGTGTAGATGCTGGATTGAGCTCTGGTGACAGAAGAATTATGCAGTTACTTCTTTTATGAACTAAGCTTTTATGTCGTGTTTTGGAGCTGAGTCAGTTCTGTTTATTTAGGTTGGTGGATGATGGAACATGGTTTGACTCTATACTAATCTCATCGAGAAGTTTCTACCTGTTTGTTTCTTGATTTTGAGTATTTGTATTATCAATTTTTCATAGAAATGGATATTGAGCAAAGTTAGTTCTATGTAGTTATATTCCAGACGAAAGTTTTTTTCTCTCTATGCTTATGTTATATTCTTTCTACATTCTGATAGTAGATTAAAAATAAGGTCTTTGAAATTAGAAATAGCTTCATTTGGATAGACAGATTTAATTTGTTAGTCATTTTTGGGTTTGATATATGTAATAATCTTCATGCCTCTGCTAGTATTGGTTTGAGCCATTGGGAGGATGGAGAATCCCTCTCCAGATGGGGTCTCTCTCTCTAGATCCTCTGCTCCTCTCTCTCTCTCTCCAGCAGCTCTGCTTTTTTCTTTCTTCCGTGCATTGTTTCTTTCTTGCATGACTTGCCAAAGCTTAAATAAGAAATATAGTGAAAATGGGTACCAGGTTTCCTGTTTTCCCGAACCCCACTGCGAAGAAAGGTGTTCATTTGTTTAGATACGATATGCAAATCGGAACAGAATAAAAATGCTAGGTTAAATATTTTTTAACTTACTTTCCAACCTGTTTCAAGTAATTAAGTTTCATGTAAAGTTTCAATACTTTAGAAAGGAAATGAGGCTTGAAATTTCAACGAAACACCTGTAAACAAAAGATAAGGAATGTGTCGAAGTTTCAAACGCGTGTAGTCTTTACTCTAAATTTGTACTACGCCGCCGACATTTCAACCTGGTGACATGAAATGTAACAATAATGTGTATATTTATATAAATGCTAAAACGTTTATAAAAATATATTTATACAAGTGCTAAAACTTCCATACAGTTGAGCAAGAGAGAACGAAATCCCAAAAGATGACGAGAGATTCGGGTGCTTTAGTTGATGCCCGCATAGATGATGCAGGTATTCTGTTGGGGAGCCCGGGTGGCCTAGTTTTGTTGGGCATGATTATTATGTCCCTCTCAACTAAATCAATGGTCATATTTGCTTGTGGTGATGCTAACTCTAGAAAGGGAATACTTGGTGTTGGTGGTGCTGGTAGTGGAGGAGGTGGGGGTTGCGGAGGCTATCGTCGTACGGTATAGCATAAAAAGATTAAGAGTGGCCTTGTGCACGAGGCTCCCGCCAATGCGAGGACTATAGAGGGCCAGATGTACCCAGCCTTCCCCCTCTTCCAAAAAAAAGAATGACAAAACAATGTGATTTAACCTAACCAATTGACCATTCCTATTCGGGACATGAAGAATGGTCAAGTCCATTTGCATGGACTCCACACTCCAATAGATATACAATATATGTATATCTATTGGAATTCAATTTGTACTCTTGCATGAAGGGAGTGGTTCAAGCATATTTAAGCTAATCCAAGAAAAGAAAGACAAAACAAAGTGATCTAACCTAACCAATTCACCATTCCTATTGGGGACATGAAGAAGAATGGTTAAGTCCATTTGCATGGGCTCCATAGTCCACACTCCAAGTTTTCTACACCGAGGGCTATAAAACTAACAAAACTCCTCCAAATCCTCTCCAAGCCGGCATGTTAAAGGAAATGATATCATCTTCCAGTAATGCCCACCGGTCCCTCTTTAATTTTAAATATTTGAGCCCATTTACCCAATTGTCCATTTAGGTGGGTTTGGGTGGATAATAAATGGATTGAGTCCTTAAAAACCCAATTGCCCATTTAACAAAGTATGTATTGCCCATACCCAACCCTACTCATTAAAATCCAACTCATCTATTTACCCAATTATTTTATGTATGTAAATTGTCAAAATATTTTACAACTTCTAAAATGATAAAAATGCCCATAAAAATGACAAAAATACCCTCAAATGATCAATAAGTGAGTTTGGGTAAATTTGTTAGATGTCCAATAAGCAACCCAATTAAAACCCAATTAAACTCAACTTAATTGGATCTAATTGGACTAGCACCCACTTGCCCATTTACTAAATAAGTGGATTTGGTTGGGTAATTGGTGAGTGGGTTTGGGCGGGCTAATGGGTTTGGGCTTTTTTTGCCACTCCTAAATTTTGAGGGCAAAGTATTACAAGAATGAATTAATTTTTACAATGAGGCATCAAGGATTTCAATCCTCCATTCTTCATCTATCAAATTTTTACAAGAATTGCATTTACATACATACAAACATGTTGATTAACTAAGATACTCCGATGAGTTCCTCTTAAATTTTGAGAAAATCTAGAAACCCCAATTTTAACTAGAACTTTAGGTATCTCTCTCGTACATTACTCTGTTTTCAGGGAAAAAAAAGAACAAAGAAAATTAATTTCACTTTAATCTAGCCAAATGTTGGTTGGGTTATGCATGTTTCTTTCCCTTTTGTTATTAAGCTTAAATACTAGTTATTAAGCTTAACTTTTTTTAACTATGCATAATTGACAATTATTTGATTTTATAGCTGTGCAATCTTTTACGCTAATCCTTAATTGCATCTCTTTCTCCCTTGTAGTTCAGGTCGTGTAGATGCTGGATTGAGCTGGTGACAGAAGAATTATGTAGTTACTTATTTTATGAGCTAAGCTTATGTCGTGTTTTGGAGCTGAGTCATTTTTGTTTATTTAGGTTGGTAGATGGAACATTGTATGATTCTTTACTAATGTCATTGAGAATAAGTTTCTACCTGTTTGTTTCTTGATTTTGAGTATTTGGATTATGATTATCCACATTTCATAGAAATGGATAATTGAGCAAAATTAGTTCTCTGTACTTATGACTCTTATTCCGGAGAAAGTTTTTTTTTTTTTTTTTTAATTTAATTTTTTTCCCCTCTTATGCTTATGTTACATTCCTTTTTCATTCTGATACTAGACAAAAATAAGGTCTTTGAAATAAAAATAGCTTCATTGGGAATTTGGGATAGATAGATTACATTTGATGTTATTTTCGGATTGGGCTGAAATTGATTCTATTCTTTCAATAACAAAAGCTTGCCTCAACCTATGGTGGACTTGAATCTGGTAGTTTTTCATTATGTCATAGAGATCAAGTAATCCACATGTTTGGTGGTGATGCTTGGTAATGGCACGAAATGCTTGCATGTTGTGAGAGAGATGCATGTGGTATTTATAGCTAGCTTCTTTTTTTCTGTCATTTTCCCTATGTTTTTAGGATTAAATCCTTCTTGATGGATCTAGAAGTTGAAAGTGAGTTTCTCTACTTGGTAGTTCTGATTATAGTCAATAGACTGGATAGCCAAGTGCATGTCGAGTAAGTTCCGACCCGCATGAAAAGCGTAACGATTTGAGCACTGTCTTGGAGAGAGACTCTGATGAAATAGACATGTATGTGAAGATGCAGACTACCTGCACCTAGACAGAAAGACCCTATGAAGTTTCATTATTCCCTGGGATTGGCTTTGAGCCTTTCTTGCGCAGCTTAGGTGGAGGGCGAAGAAGGCCTCCTTCCGGGGGGGGGGGGAGCCATCAATGAGATACCACTCTGGAAGAGTTAGAATTCTTTATGTCAGGACCTATGGGCCAAGGGGCAGTCTCATGTAGATAGTTTTTATGGGGCGTAGGCCTCCCAAAAGGTAACGGAGGCGAGCAAAGGTTTCCTCGGGCCAGACGTAGATTGGCTCTCGAATGCAAAGGCAAAAGGGAGCTTGACTGCAAGACCCACCCTTCGAGCAGGGATGAAAGTTAGCCTTAGTGATCCGATGGTGTTGAGTGGAAGGCTCGTTGCTCAACGGATAAAAGTTAATCTAGGGATAACATGTTGATCTTTCCCTAAAGCTCACATTGACGGGAAATTTTGGCATCTCGACGTCAGCTCTTCGCCACATGGGGTTATAGTATGTTCCAAGGGTTAGGCTGCTTACCCATTAAAGCGGTAGGTGAGCTGGGTTTAGAACGTCGTGAGATAGCTCAGTCCATATCCGGTGTGGGCGTTAGAGCATTGAAAAGACCTTTCCCTAGCATGAGAGGACTCGAAAGGACGCACCTCTGGTGTACCAATTATCGTGCCCACGGTAAACGCTGGGTAGCCAAGTGCAAAGCGGATAACTGATGAAAGCATCTAAGTAGTAAGCCCACCCCAATATATATTGTTAACATGCACCTAGATCTGCTAAAAATATGAATGATTGCTTATTGGTCCTTGGTGGGGTTTACCATTTTAGTTTTTTTTTTTTGGGTAATTAATGAAATATTATTAAGCAAAGAATGAGCAATCCTCCTTATTTACACGAGCAAACTAGATCCTATGGGGGTAGAAATTGGAAAGGGCGGAACATAGCTTAGCACTAAGCAATCTAGATAGGGGTGGCAATTGGATGGGTTTAGGTTGGTCATAAATGAGTTGGATGCTTAAAGGACACGAGGCCATAGGTTAGAAAAAATGAGGCTAGAAATCTCGTCAAGTTTGATAGATGTTACCTACTCAAGTTTGAAAAATAATGTGATTATGAAGTTATCAAAAAAAAAAAGTGATTATGAAGTTTTATCTTTACCTATAAAATGTATGGAAGTTAAGCAAGCTACAATACATAATTTTCTTTTTCCAAGACTTAAACAGGTTGGAAGTAGAAAAAAAAAAAATAGAGGTGGGGCCTGATCAAAATAGAAAACAACGTTTTGTTTTGTTTAATAGAAAATGTTTTAGTTGTAAACATTTTTCAAGAGAAAAAAAAAATGACGTGTTTGCCTATGTTTGGTTATCACTTTGAAAATAATCCCTAAAATAATTTGTTGTTTGACTTGCACAAAAAATTATTAATATTTCATATAGGTGCGATGATGATGGCAACGTCAAGCTGTCAATAAAGATAGTGGTAGTGGTGGCAACAATGATAGTGGTGGTGATAATGATGATGATGGGGATATTGTTGGCAACACAAAGAAATGGTGGGGGTGGGGGTGGGGATGAGGGCACAAGAAAGTGGCGGAAAATGTTATATTCATGTGATATCTATTTAGTAAATAACATAATGAAAAACTATAAATGGTTTAGTTATAAGAAAAAATAGTTTGAAAATTCATTTGTTTAATTTGTAGGTGTCATATTATTTAGCAATTTTTTAACTTGGAATTAATCCCCCAATAAAAATGTTTTTCAATTTGTTAGAGTTTTTAATCCTAAATATGCTTAGTTTTCGGTTCACGTTTAACCCGTTTTAGGTTGGAAAGGACATGAGGCCAACTGATATGAGGCTAGAAATCTCGAATCTCGATGCAGTTTGAAACATGTTATCTACTCAAGTTTGAAAAATAATGTGATTATGAAGTTTTATCTTTTCCTACAAAATGTATGAAGGTTAAACAAACTACGATACATAATTTAAATAGGATGGAAGTAGAAAGCAATAGATGTGGGGTCCGATCAAAATAGAGAGGAGTGATTATTCAGTAGTCCAGGACTACAAATAAATGCATAGTCCCCCTCTCACATGAATAGTAGGTCCTACTAATTAAATTCATGGGAAGACCCACCACTCTGTGAGAGCGGGGACTACGCATTTATTTGTAGTCCAGGACTACTAAATAATTTTCTAATAGAGAGTAAAGTTCCGTTTGTTTTAATAGAAAATGTTTTAGTTGTGAACATTTTTTGCAAACAATAAAAAGTGACATGTTTGCCTATGTTTGGTAATCACTTTGAAAATAATCACAAAAATAATTTGTTGTTTGGCTTGCACGAAAAAATATTAATATTTCATGTAGGTGCGATGGTAGTGACAGCGTCAAGCCGTCAATAAAGATGGTGGTACGTAGTGGCGTCAATAATGACGGTGGTGGCAATAATGATGGTGGTGGTGATGTTGGCAACACAAAGAAATGGTAGATGTGAGGGCACAAGAAAATGACGGAAAATTATATGCTTTTGAGAAAATTTTCCGCTGTTTTTTTTTCCTTGATGATTTGTAACTTAAGTATTGGTTTTGCTATATGGAATGGTTTGGCCATTTACTAAATGAAGCTAGAACAGAGATGAAAAGATGAAAAAAGAAACACAAATTAAAACCATTTTATTCACCTTAGCATTAAATCAGACTTATTAAGGTTTTATAATAGTTGTACTTAATATTTCATATTTTATAGTTAAAATTAGATATGTAAATAATGTAATATGTTTCATTTTATGGATTTTATTGTGATAATCGGTAAAATAAGTGCTCTTTTATTTAATCTCTCGAATATTAATAATTAAACATACAAAATTAAAAAAAAAAAAATTATATAAATAAAAAGCTGCACATTAATACAAGTTTGTGTTGGCTAAATCTGAGTTAGCTGAATCTGAAACCGTCTTTCCCTTTCCCCAGACCCCATTATCAAGAAGGGTATATATATTGTTTCACACCACACATCAATTAGGTGTATTTATACATTCACAAATTATAGTTATCAATATCGACAAATATCCATAATTTGTGGCTATATATACATTCATTAACACTTAGATAGTGTGTAAAATGGTGTAAGAGAATCATTATCATATTAACAAAATGCTCATTTCTTTAGAGTTAAGGAATCTACATGTCCGGTTAATTGCTTTGAAAATTCCAACTTGTTTCAAGTCCGTGAGGCTAGAAATTTCAATGAAGTTTGAAACATGTCAACTCAGTTTAAAAAGTAAGGTGCTAAAATAGTTTTAAATTTAAGCATATTACTACAATACATTATTGTGCTTTGCCCTTCACCAATTGTATTAGAGAAGCAGGGATTTCAAATGAGAACTGATGATTATATGAGCTGCACACACGTGGGCATTCACTTAACAACTGTTGCTCTTATATTGAACAGCTGGTGGTCAAAGAGTCAACCACCCCGCGTGTTATGTAACTGAACAAGAAGTCTAAGTCTGCTTTAGATATAGTTGTAGTATGTTACAATCAGTTAGATAATGTAATTATAAATACTCACTATCAATGTACATTTCATGACAGTAAAGAATATACAAGTTTTATCAATTCTCTCTAGAATTCTCTATTTGTTCAATATATACATGATAAAACTTCTAAGAGAGAACAAAAACCCAAAAATGGCGAGAGATTCAGTTGCTCTAGTTGGTGCCCATGTAGATAACGTAGGAATTCTGTTGGAGAGCCCAGGTGTCATACTTTGGTTGGGCATGATTATCATGTCCCTCTCAATTATATCAATGGTCATATTTGCTTGTGGTGATGATAAATCTAGAAAGAGAAGACCTGGTATAGGCGGTGTTGCTGGTGGGGGTTGTGGAGGCGGAGGTGGAGGTGGAGGTGGGGGTTGTGGAGGCGGAGGTGGAGGTGGAGGTGGGGGTTGTGGAGGTGGAGGTGGAGGTGGCTGTTAGAAAAATGGAGATAATTCATTATTATTACTAAGCCTGTATTGTGTCTTTTCTACTTGTTATCGTGCTACTGGTATATCATAAAAAGAATAAGGGTTGTGGCCACATGACCCAATTTTTTGTTTTGTTTTATGTGTATATATATTTATCTTTTCTTCAACTTTTTTTTTACCCCCTCAATTCTATTAGGATTTTCAAGTCAAATTTGTGTTTCAATGAGCGTTGTATGAGTTTATACTCACAGCTAATAAAAAATAAGGCAGCCCAGTGCACAAATCCCCAATTAAGCTAATAAATCTTTCCCTTTTCACACCCTAGAACAACAATTCGTAACCCACATTCTCCCAAGTTTTCTACACCGAGAAATAAGGTAAGTTTTTCAAGTGTGTGTGTGTGTCTGTATTTATTGGAATTCCATTTGTACTGGTGCATGAAAGGAGTGGTTCAAACATATTTAAGCCAATCTAAAAAATAAAAGATAAACCAACATGATCTAATCTTAACCATTCCTATTCGGGTCATGAAGAATGGTCAAGTCCATTTGCATGGGCTTCACACTCCAAGTTTTTTTCACCGAAATATAAGGTAAGTTTTTCATGTTAATTTAGTATATGTATATCTATTAGAATTCCATTTGTACTCCACGTCAAGCAAGATTATCATACATAGTTTAAATAATATACATAAATGATCTTATGAATAGACACATAATGAGTTGTAGCAAGATTGCTACAAATTGGTTTTTAACTAAACTTTGTTTATATATATATATTTTCATTCACCGGGAAGAAGGGAAGGAGATTATCAAGTAGCAGTTTTGTTGATGATGTTGTTATGGTCATGGCAGCATACCCATCAAACCAAAATCTTGCATATTAATTTCTTAAGGCACTTGCATATTTCTCCAACTCGAAGAGGGCAGAATTCATCAAGGACGTGTAGCTGGTTGTCTTCCCCATAATCTTAAGTCACCCAAATCAAAGAACCTCTCTGACAAATTGCTAACAAAACCACCAACAAACAACATGCTCAATTCATGGCACTTTGCTGGAAAGAAAGCAATTGGAATATATGGCTTTCCAATACTTCACCATTGCTAAATGCTTTGATCTGTGATAGAGCTTTTTAATTCATATTTTATTAAATTTTAGTCTCCCATAAGTGGTATTTGGCTATTGATTGGATCTGCTATATTTACTAATACAGATTTCTGATGTTGGAACTGCATTGTTCTTAGACATTTCTAGGAGACTATGAAATATATATTAGAAAATTTACTCACAATTTAAAATGATAAAATAAATCTAGATGAAAAGTAGATTCTATTTCTAAACCTGATACGATTTTGCAATCCATAAATAAGAATTCAAAGCACAAAATACGTTTCATATTCTACAATTGCAGAAATTGAAGCGACCTCTCAACCTCTTCCATGTTAAAGAAGAGGCCCTGATTGTATAAAGCCTTCTGTCCAATACTATCAAGAGAGGTTTTGTACTTCTTTATATAGTAAGTTTACATTTTTGTACAAAGATGATTTACAAGGAAAGTTCTATAATTTAATAGAGTCAACTAGGGTGACTTATGATCTTGGAAGTAATATGTTATAAGGGTTAAATACATTGTTGGTCTCTAACGTTTGCCCAAGTTGCACATTTAGTCCATAACGTTTAAAACAGACATAAATAGTCTCTAATGTTTCAAAATCGTGCATCATTGGTCATTCAGTTAGTCTCTGTTAACTTTGTATATACGTGACTAACAAATTGATGACGTGATCAATTTTTAATTGAGGTGGCATTTTTTTTTTTTTTTTTTCATTTACAATTAGGATTGACATGATATACTTGTTTAAAATCAAATAAAACTCACCCAATCCAATTCTGATTAAAAAACTCAATTACCCGAATTCAATTAAACCCTAACATTTAACCCATTCATCTCTCTTCTCCCTCTTCCTCTCTCTCACATCTATGGCACCGATTGTCACAGAATCACCACACCGATTATCTACTGTAGTCTGTTAACCACATATACACAAAGTTAACGGAGACTAACGTATGAACCAATAGTGTAATTTTAAAACGTTAGGGACCATTTTTGCAACTTAAGTAAACATTAGGGATTAACAGTGTATTTAATCCTTTATAATCAATCTGTGTTGAATGACTTCCATATCATTCATGCGTTGATGTAAATTGCCAATATAAAGATCAGCAGTAGAATATTTGGATGATCTGGTGTGGTTAATGCAAGGTTTGGAGCTTTTATGAGTGCCTAAATTGGTTCCCGCGTAATTGTGCTTTGAAGTATATACTAAATTGTGAATTTTATCTTTACCTAAATATCATTTTAATATGAGTAGTGCTGTGTGTATATATTGATGTGGTGCGAAATTAATCTTGTTCTAAATTGCATAACACATGAATAACTCAGCTAAGTTTACTTGCTTGACTTGCCAAAGCTTAAATAAGACATAGAGTGGTTGCCCAGACTTTAGCTTGGTTTGCAAAAGAGAATGAGGATGTGCAGTCTGGTTGGAAGACTGTCCATCATTTCTCTTTCCCATTGTTAATCAGGATCTTACTCAATAAGAGTTTTTTTTTTTTTTTTTTTTTTTTGACTTGACGATAGACACACGCACACACTAATCTATTTTGTATAAACTGGGGATTGAACCCACGCCCTTTAGGTGTGGGGATCAAGGGAAGGGGGTGCACCACTAGGCCAAATGCCTAGTGGGCTCAATTAGTTAATGTTTTTTCATCAAAAACAAAAAAATATAATATATAATATATATAGTGAAAATGAGAAACCAGTTTTCCTATTTTTTTCCTAAACCCCACTATGAAGAAAGATATTCATTTCTTAAGATACAATATGCAAATCGAAACAGAATAAATATGCTATGTTAGATATTTTGAAACTTCAAATCAAATTTCATAGAAAGTTTCACTACTCTAGAAAGAAAATGAGGATAAGCCTTGTAGTTCAATTGGTTAACATCTTTTGGTATTTTTCAAATAAGACATCTAAGGTTTAAATCTCTCTCTCTAACTATCGAATTATCAAAAAAGAAAATAAAAAATGATGGTAGAAATTTTAACCAAACACCTGTAACAGAAGATAAGTAATGTATTGAAGTTTGAAACTTGGTGCTAATTATCTTGTTCTAAATTGCATGGATACCTCAACCAAATTGGTTTCCTTGCATGACTTGGCCAAGCTTAAATAACAAATATATATAGTGAAAACGGGAAACCAATTTTCCTATTTTTTTTCCCAACCCCAATGCGAAGAAAGATATTCATTTCATAAATACCATATGCAAATCGGCACACACAAAATATGCTAGGTTAAATATTTTGAAATTTCCAATATGTTTCAAGTAATTAAATTTCATTGAAAGTTTCAAT
>OU015769.1:36217305-36253286 GCA_907173295.1 Fagus sylvatica
TCGAGAAGATACAGTTTGTGCTAGATATGGGAAGGTACATCAACTACCATATCAGGAGTCAAAGTTTAGAGCCAAGGAGCCACTAGAGTTAGTCCACTCATCCAAGGTGATGGAAGAAATAAAAATTATTGAAAAAGAAGGTGAGCCAGAGTCTAGAGAAATAACTCAAAGTCCTTGGCAGATAGGTGTTCACCACAGGACACCAGGGGAGGATCGACTAAGGCTAGAAGAAATTCAAGAAGGAGAAGAAAGTCTAGAACCACAACTTAGAAGGACGATGAGACATCATAAAGCTAATCACAGGTATGCAAATGCAATCCTTACAGAGGACCAAGTTGCAGACATACTCACTAAAGTCTTCAACACAGCTAAGTTTCAGAAAGCAACTTGGAATTTCGACCCAGGCGGAATTGAGAGAGAGTCAGTGTTGAGGGGGAGTGTTAAAAATCAAGCACCGCCTCTCTCTCTCTCTAGAATCTTCTAGAGTTTTCTAGAAATTTCTCTCTTTATCTAGAAAGTTCTAGAAACTTCTTTAAGTCTCTCTAGAAGCTTCTCTCTAGAGCTTTCTAGAGTTTTCTCCTTCTCTCTAGAAATTTCTAGAACCTTCTCTATCTCTCTAGAAGTCTCTACAAGATACAATTATCTAGAGACTTCCACACACAAGAATGTGCTAGAAGCTTGGTGAAGAGTTGATTTTGCCATTATGCAAGAATGTCCTAGAAGCTCTCAAGCTAGTATAAATAGGGAGCAATGGATCCCATTTTGTATTGTAGAGTGAAGTAGTGAAGTACTTATCAAGGAGTGAAAGTCCTATATGTAGTGTTAGTCTTGAGTGATTGAGGAGTGAAAGTCTTGTATGTAGTTTTAGTCTTGAGTGTTGAGTGTTTGTGAAAGTTGAGAGCTTTCTTTGTAATATTTTCAGTTTAATAAAGTCTTTTGTTGTGTCTCCAATTTTAAGTGAATTTCTTCTTTGAGAGATAGAAAAATTTAGAATTGTATATTCTAAATTTTTCTCAACACGAAAACCCAAACAATGACGAGAAATTTGGGTGCTCTTGTTGATGCCCGTATAGATGATGCGGGTATTCTGTTGGAGACCCCGAGTGGCCTGCTTTTGTTGGGCATGATTATCATGTCCCTCTCAATCATATCAATGGTCATATTTGCTTGTGGTGATGACTTTAAAAAGAGAAGAGGTGATGGAGGTGGTGGAGGTTGTGGTGGTGGGGGTTGTGGAGGTGGTGGAGGTGGTGGAGATGGTGGTGGAGGTGGGGGTTGTGGTGGTGGAGGTGGAGGTGGAGGTGGAGGTTGTGGAGGTGGAGGTGGAGGTGGAGGGGGCTGTTAGAAAAAATGGAGATTATTCATTATTGTTTTTATTTATTTGTAATTTGATCATTTGAGGGGGGAGATTTGATTGCTAGATTTATTTTCCGTTGAAAACATTAATAAGTATAAGTTGATAATTCATTATTACTAATTACTAAGCATGTATTGTGTTTTTCTATTTGCTATTGTGGTATAGCCGTATAGCATAAAAAGAATTAATAAGGGACCGTCTGGCCACATGACCAGATTTTTGGTTTTGTTTTACGTGTGTATATATATAATCTTTTCTTCAGCTTTTTCTTCTCAATTCTCTAGGGGGCTTTCAACTTTCAAGTCAGGTTAATTAATGTCCATGACATCCATATGGGTTTCATTAAGATCAACAATGGCTACTAATTTCTTAACTAATGAGAGTTTAGCAAACAATTTGCATTCTTATAAATTGTTTTATCTAAAAATTGTGAAAATCTTGTCTTTACCAAATTTAGTGGTATGTCCATGTATAATTTAATAAAAAAAATTATATGTAAGTTGATATCTATATATGTAAAACCGAATTTTTTATTTTATTTTTTACTTTTTGTTAACTCCATGATATCATGCCACATAAGCTTTTGAGGTCTTACAATTTTGCATGCCATTAATTTAATATATACTTGATAATTGAATTTAAATTCTATTTTTTATTTAAACTTCCCATTAAAATCTTGACACATAATATTTTCTTTAAAAAATAAAATATATAGTTATGTATATAAACACAATCATAATAAATGTTTAATGCTAGAATATATAGTTTTTTACTTTTATATACAAAAAAATCATAATAAATGCTTAATGCTAAGATATATAGTTCTATATACAAACATAATAATAATAAAATGCCTATTAATAATTATCATAATTCTCAAAATTCATATTTAGACAGAAAAGAGAGACAAATTTATATTATGTTCAACTTTCTCGTGCATTACACGAGCTCCATACTCCAAGTTTTCTACACCAAGAAATAAGGTAAATATTTCATGTTAATTTAGTATATGTATATCTATTGGAATTCCATTTGTGCTCACGCATGAAGGGAGTGGTTCAAGCATATTTAAGCTATTAATTCCAAAAACAGAAAGACAAAACAAAGTGATCTAACCTTAACCATTTTTATTTGGGACATGGAGAATGGACAAGTCCATTTGCATGGGTTCCACACTCCAAGATTTATATAAATATAAAACTAACAAAACTCCTCCAAACCATCTCCAATCCGGCATGTTAAAGGAAATTGCATCCTCTTCCAATAATGCCCACCTCTGCTTCCTCATTTTTAAATATTTGAGCGCAACGTTTTGCAAGAATGAATCAATTTATACAACTAGAGCGAAAGATTCGGATTCTTGGGATAGTAAGGCATTCTATTTTGCAGGAATATAGCTCTCATTGAAGCTAATAAATGGTGTGTTGGGAATGGAAGAGCTTAAAGCATCCTAGGTGGTTCCCCATGAGAGTTAAGTCACGGGTTGATAATTCTTACTCCTTACACCATGGGGGTAATCTTATTGATCAGGATTCAGGATAATGCTAGATCGAAGTTATCAACCATGTTTATCATGTAGAGGGTGCTAGAGAAATTCTTAAAATTCCTTCACCATTCACCAACAATACTTTGGTTAAAGATGCTTTAGCCAAAGCCAAAGACTTTGTCTTGTATTTTTGGGTGGGAAAATAGAGAATAAGCTTTGTACAATTAATCTTGAGACACAATAAATTTTACATCTGTGGAGGGAAGATAAATGTTTTGCCAACAAAGAAAGGGAAGATGAATCACTATGCTGGCGAAGGGAGATTAACTCTCACCGAACTCAAAGAAACAGAAAAAATTGAGAAGAGAAAAGAGAGAAAACTGAGAAAGATTTGAGAGTATGAAAACGGAAAACAAACAAAATTAAAACAAGATAAGAAAATGAGATTTTTTATTCTTTCCAAAAAAAAAAAAAACCCTTACCCACACTAGTTTTTATCATCCGAATTGGGACAAGCAACGGGTGAAGCTCCAATTTTATAAGGTTTAAAGATATTCTTGCAGTTGTGTGAGGTAATAAAGAATATACCTTCAACTAAAAATGGTTTAAAAAAAAAAAAAAAATCATCACCGGTGCAACGTATGAAGTAGAAGAAGATCAAAATACTCGATTTTGAAATAGCCATCCTATTGGCTGGCTCCTGACCTTGCCGGACGGTTGCTGTCAGCAAAGAACCTAGACACCCTTGTACGCCAAATCGAAACAGAATAAATATGCTATGTTAGATATTTTGAAACTTCCTACCTATTTTAACTTTCAAGTAATCAAATTTTATAGAAAATTTCACTACTCTAGAAAGAAAATGAGGGTACGCTTTGTATTTCAATTGGTTAACATCTTTTGGTACTTTTCAAATGTTAGACATCTAACTATGGAATTATCAAAAAAGAAAAAGAAAAAATGAGGGTAGAAATTTCAACCAATCACTTGCAAACAAAAGATAAGTAATGTATTGAAGTTTGAAACTTGGTGCTAATTATCTTGTTCTAAATTGCATAACTCAGAGAAACCTCAGCCAAATTAGTTTTCATGCATGACTTGGCCAAGCTTAAATAAGAAATATAGTGAAAATGGGAAACCGATTTTCCTATTTTTTTCCCAACCCCACTACGAAGTACGAAGAAAGATATTCATTTCATAAATACGATATGCAAATCGGCACACACAAAATATGCTAGGTTAAATATTTTGAAATTTCCAATATGTTTCAAGTAATTAAATTTCATTGGAAGTTTCAATATTCTAAAATGGAAGTTAGGCTAGAAATTTCAAGGAACCTCCTGTAAGCAAAAAAAGATAAGGAATGTGTGGAAGTTTTTTTCGATAAAGAATGTGTGGAAGTTTGAAACGTGGTGTTTACTATATTGTGATATTTTGACAATGAAATTACTGGATTTAAGCAAACTACAATACAATTTGTAGTAGTTATATGATGGTACGTATTGGTATCAAAGAAAAATCAATACAATTTTTCCTACGCCGCTGACCTTTCAACCTTGGTGACCTATGAAATGTTACAATAATGTGTACATAGACATGCCAAAAGCCTAAAACCCAAACAATGACGACAAATTTGGGTGCTCTTGTTGATGCATGCCCGTATAGATGATGCGGGTATTCTGTAGGAGACCCCGAGTGGCCTGCTTTTGTTGGCTATGATTATCATGTCCGTCTCAATTATATCAATGGTCATTTTTGCTTGTGGTGAAGACGCTAAAAAGAGAGCAGATGTTAAAGGAAGTGGTGTGGGTTGTGGTGGTGGTTAGAGAAAAATGAAGATAATCTATTATTGTTTTGTTTTTGGTTTATAATTTAATAATTTGGAGACGGGATTTGAATGTTAGATTTCTCCGTTAATAACATCAAGAGGAGTCCGCTGATAATTCATTATTATTAATTACTAAGCATGTAGCATGTATTGTTTCTTTACTATTTGCTATTGTGGTATAGCATGCATAAAAAGAATTAATAAGGGTTTGGTGTGCCCACAGTACCCAAATTTTGGTTTTGTTTTACGTGTGTGTGTATATATAATCTTTTCTTCAGCCTTTTCTTCTCAATGAGCCTTGTATGAATTTATCCCCACAGCTAATAAAAAATGCATAACGTAAATTGATCAGGTTAATGTCAATAACATCCATACGGGTTTCATTAAGATCAACAATGGCTACTAACTTCTTAACTAATGAGAAATTAGCATACAATTTGCATTCTTATAAATTGTGAAATCTTGTCTTTACCTAATTTTTGATAACCTTGTCTTTACCTAATTTAGGTATGTCCATGTATAATTTAATAAATAAAAAAATTATATGTAAGTCAATAACTATTTAATGTAAAGCAGTGGTCAAGAGTCTTGTAACTTAGTAACATTATCTACTCTCATTCCTAAAGAGAATTATGGTTAAAAAAAAAAAAAGTAAAGTGGTGAAAGTACATAATGTAAAAACTCAATTTTATCAAAACAAAATTATAATATTATTAAAATAATATAAAATAAATAATAAAACTTCTTTTAAATTTCTTAAAATATTTGGTCATTAAATTTTAACTAGAATACAATTTTATATTTATTAAAGCTTTGATAATAGAGTTTTACTTAAAACAAACTATATTAATTATTTTAATATACTTAATTGCATCACATGGCGAAAGCATGTTGTACAGTGTATATATATCACTTAATTTGAACCACGCAGTGCATGTATGACGTGTTAGATCCGAATTCAATTATTAAAACAAAATATTATGATGGATGATTAAAATAATTTAGGACAAATTACATTATAAACCATGTACTTGAGGGCGTTTTCAAATTAAACTTTATAGTTTTAGAAGTTTCAAATTAAATCATGAAATATAAGTCTATTACAAAGAAATCTGGACTTTTGAAATTGTATCAATTTAAACCCTCTAATCAAAACTAAAACTTAAACCTCCAAATCGATCAATCAATCTCGAAAATTCCAAGGTTTAAATTGATATGATTTTAAAGGTTTAAGGTTCCATTTAAAACTAACAAAACTATAAGGTTTAAATTTTAAGACTCTTAAATTTCAGGGTTAATTTGAAACTATTAAATTATGTGTGATTCTAGAGGTGAGGGTACGTAGGGTTGGATTAGGAGTGTGAGTTATATGAGAATATCAAATGAACCAAATTTTCTACTCTCTAAATATTTGAGGGCAAAGTCTTGCAAGAATGAATCAATTTTTACAATCAGAGCAAAAGCTTCCGATTCTGTGGGATGGAGAGGTATTCTATCTTGCAAGAATATAGCTCTCGTTGAAGCTAAATGGTGTGTTGGGAATGGAAGAGCAGTTCAGTTAAGGCATCCTAACTTCCTAAGTGGTTCCCCTTGGGAGTTAAGTTAGGTGTTGATATTTCCAACTCCTTACACCATGAATGTTGATAATTCCCTATACCATGTGTCTAATCTTATTGATCAGATAATGCTAGATGGAAAGAAGAACTTATCAACCATCTCTATCATCCAGAGGATGCTAGAGAAATCCTTAAAATTCATTTACCAAGAATACCTTTGGTTAAAGCATATTTAAGCTAATCCCAAAAAAACAAAAACGAAGTGATCTAACATAATCAATTGACCATTCCTATTCGGGACATGAAGAAAGGTCAAGTCCATTTACATGGCCTCCACACTCCAAGTTTTCTACACCAAGAAATAAGGTAAGTATTTCATGTTAATTTAGTATATGTATATCTATTGGAATTCCATTTGTGCTCACGCATGAAGGGAGTGGTTCAAGCATATTTAAACTAATAATTCTAAAATATGAAAGACAAAACAAAGTGATCTAACCTTAACCATTTTTATTTGGGACATGAAGAACGGCTAAGTCCATTTACATGGGCTCCAGACTCCAAGATCTATAAAAATATAAAACTAATAAAACTCCTCCAAACTTTCTCTAAGCCGGGCATGTTAAAGGAAATAGTATCCTCTTCCAGTAATGCCCACCTCTGCTTCCTCATTTTTAAATATTTGAGTGCAAACATATTGCAAGAATGAATCAATTTTTATAAAAGCAAATGCTTCAGATTCTTGGGGATGGTAAGGCATTCTATTTTGCAGGAATATAGCTCTCAATTCTCATTGAAGCTAATAAATGGTGTGTTTGGAATGGAAGAGCTCAAAGCATCCTAAGTGGTTCCCCTTAAGAGTTAAGTCAGGGGTTAATAATTCTTACTCCTTACACCATGGGGGTAATCTTATTGATCAGATCTTTATCATGTAGAGGATGCTAGAGAAATTCTTAAAATTCCTTCACCAATAATACTTTGGTTAAAGATGCTTTAGACATAAAAGACTTTGTCTTGTATAGAGAAATAAATTTTAAGACACAATAAATTTCACAATATATTTTACATCTATGAAGATCAGAGAGCTAATAAACGTTTTGTCAATAAAGGAGGTAAAAATGAACCGCGATGCTGGTGAAGTGAGATTAACTCTCACCAAACTCAAAGAAAAAGAGTGAAGTGAGAAAGATTTGAGAGTATGAAATTGTGAAACAAACAAAATTAAAACAAGATAAGAAAATGAGATCTTTTATTCTTTTCCAAAAGCAAAAAGAAAAAAAAGGTCAGCCCGCGGGTCGAATTCATGTTGACCCATTTTTTCTCGGATTCAAAAAAAAAAAAAAAAACCTTACCCACACTAGTTTTTATCATCCGAATTCGGACAAAGCAACGAGAAAAGCTCCATAGTTTAACAAGTTTAAAGATATTCTTGCAAGGTAATACGGAATATACCTTCAACTAAAAATGGTTTTTTAAATAAAAATTCATCACCAGTCCCACGTGTGAAGTAGAAGAAGGTCAAAATACTCGATTCTGATATACCCGTCCTATTGGCTGGCTCGTCACCTTGCCGGACGGTTGCTGTCAGCGAAGAACCAAGACACCCTTTTGCGCCAAGTTCACTCCCATTTTCTCTCTCTCTTTCGCTCAAACACTCAGACCCGTGGCGTTCCCCCCTTTCTTCAATGGCACAGATTGCATTAACTGCTTCGCCAACACTTGTATTCTTCAAAGGTATGATCTTTCTCTCTCTAACACACTTATTTAATGGCACAAACTGCATAGAATTGCATCTACATATATACAAACATGTTGAATAGCAAACTTAGAAACCCCAAATTTAACTGTATCTTGATTTCCAGGGAAAAATGATTGTTGGGTTGTGCACGTTTCTTTCCCTTTTGTTATTAAGCAGCTTAATTGATTGAAGTCTAAGATTGATGTTGTTTTCATAAGAGAGTGAAAAGGGAAAGATTTATTAGCTTAATTGGGGATTTCAGGAGGAGCAAAACAATGGGCTAACTTAAATTCTTGTACTCCGAGACTGTCTGGGACCAATTTATGGTTATTAAGCACAAATTGTCGAAGTAAAAGCTTTGGATTTGTGGCTTCCGACGGAATAAAGGGAAACAAAAGTGTAGCGAAGGTATCGGATGATCAAGCAGCCCCTTTGTCTTCTTATACATGGGCAACAAATAAGGTTGGACTTTTATGCCTATATTTCCATTTACTAAAATTTTAAATCTTTTCTATAAAACTATTTAGTGCTCACTGAATGGGTTTTGGCCCCTTGGGCTTTTGGGCCGAAATCCACAACGTGGATTGCGCAAAACTTGGGCCATTTTTTTTTTTTTTTTTTTTCTTTTTCTAAAGGCAGCTGTTCTGAGCAGGCTCACATTGACAGGTTTTTACATGGGCATCATGCTAAGTTTGTTAAGGAGTTAAGTTGGTGTAATATTAATATCAATTTTCTTTTTATTATCGATAAATCTAATACATAACTCACAATATACTATCTTAATATATATGTGAAAAAAATTATGAAATGTTTTGTATCGATCTAGACTAATTGTTAACTTTAAAATGCTATGCCACTAGAATGTGTTGCTTTTGCAAGAAATAAGTGTAAAGTTATTTGACATGATTTATTGTAATTGGTTTATAACAAAAATAGTATCAATTGTAGGCTTATGTAAAAATAATGTTGTTTAAATCACAATTTACCACATTAGTAGGTTTTGAAAAAAAAAAAATAATAATTGTGTCCATAATATTTGCTTGTTTGCAAGTGTTGAGACGACAAACGGCCAGCATCGCTCTGCTTCCTTCTCTTTTTTTTTTTTTAACTAAAACCCTGGAAAACTATTTTGTACTGTTCCCCTTGATTCCTATATTTATTTCTAGAAGTGCAAAAACAAAACCCATATGTTGCTTAAACAGAACTGTTCCAATTCCAAATTGAAACCCATAGATACCCTTTGAAAAAAAAAAAAAGAGGTGGGGTGGGTAGATATTAGATAGGAGAAAAGAAAGAAAACCATGCTATTAGTAATTCCTCTAGTCAAGCTGACTGTTTAAACTTCGATTAACAAAAAAAGATTCTGATTTAAATCAAAATTCCTAGCTGATTGTGATTACTTGTCTGAACCAGTCTAGACATGTTGCTAAAACATGAAAATAAGATTGAGAAGGGTCCCAGTCTTCCACTCACAAAAGTGAGTTGATCCGGCCTTGGTCTGCCCCCTGATGACTCAATTTTGTACTAGTACTTATAATATTGCATCACATGGTCCCAGTCTCCCACTCACTTAAAGCACCTTCTATAGCTTTTTTTTTTTTTTTTTTTTTTTTAAATCCCACTTCCCTTTTAGGTTGTTTTGAATGTTGTGTTATATTGTAAATTTCTGTTAAGAATCTATCTTTTGGCTTTATAATTGAATTTGTGTTAGAAATTCACTCCAGATAGTTGTTTAATACGCAACTTACACACTTTTGATATGTCTTGTTAATTTGTTTTTCGATTCTGTGTACTAAATTAGCATAGGTAGATGTAAATTGATTTGCTGACATTTCAGGGAGTGTATCCTATCTTCTGCTATAATGGCTTTAGGTTTTCAATCTTCTATCTTTAGATGATGTTTAGATAGTCTTTCTGGTGGCTTAGGATCTTCTTACCAGTGATAATTTCTCTCTACAGTTTCTTGTTGGTATCTTAATGTTGCTGCCATGATTATTTGGTCATAAAGTGTTTTGAGTTACCCTCTCTTTAGGATGGATACTTTGGAGTTTGTTGTTGTCTTTCTTGTTGGTATCTTAACATTGATTTTCACTTTCTAGCCAGTGATTCTCACCATTGGTAACAAATGCTTGAGAATGAGAGATGTTGTTTGTCTTTCATTCACTTATCTTTTTGATTTTTGAGTAACCATATGTGAACTAACTGAGCAATAACCATATGGAAACACTTTTTTTTATGTAGCCCATTATTAATTGTGAACCAACTCTTTGTTGTTTTTGTTCATCATATGTTATATTCTTTTTGGGAACTAACTCTTAATGTTCTTTTGATCATCTGTTTGTAACTATGAATGCATAATTGGCAATTAGTTGATTTTATATCTGAAATATTTTAGTCTGATCCTTAATTGCATATCTCTTTCCCTTGTGGCTCAGGCTGTGTAGATGCTGGATTGAGCTCTGGCGACAGAAGAATTATTCAGTTACTTCTTTTATGAACTAAGCTTATGTCGTGTTTTGGAGCTGAGTCAGTTTTGTTTATTTAGGTTGGTGGATGGAACATGGTTTGACTCTTTACTAATCTCATTGAGAAGTTTCTAGACAAAAGTTTTTTTCCCTCTATGCTTATGTTATATTCTTTCTACATCTGATACTTGATTAAAAATAAGGTCTTTGAAATTAGAAATAGCTTCATTTGGATAGACAGATTTAATTTGTTAGTTATTTTTGGGTTTGATATATGTAATAATAGTCTTCATGCCTCTGCTAGTATTGGTTTGAGCCATTGGGAGGATGGAGAATCCCTCTCCAGATGGGGGTCTCTCTCTCTCTAGATCCTCTGCTCCTCTCTCTCTCTCCAGCAGCTCTGATTTTTTCTTTCTTCCGTGCATTGTTTCTTTCTTGCATGACTTGCCAAAGCTTAAATAAGAAATATAGTGAAAATGGGTACCAGGTTTCCTGTTTTCCCGAACCCCACTGCGAAGAAAGGTGTTCATTTGTTTAGATACGATATGCAAATCGGAACAGAATAAATATGCTAGGTTAAATATTTTTTAACTTACTTTCCAACCTGTTTCAAGTAATTAAGTTTCATGTAAAGTTTCAATAATCTAGAAAGGAAACGAGGCTTGAAATTTCAACGAAACACCTGTAAACAAAAGATAAGGAATGTATCGAAGTTTCAAACGCGTGTGGTCTTTACTCTAAATTTGTACTACGCCGCCGACATTTCAACCTTGGTGACATGAAACAATAATGTGTTGTATATATATATAAATGCTAAAACTTCCATCCAGCTAATCCCAAAAAATGACGAGAGATTTGGGTGCTTGAGTTGATGCCCGCATAGATGATGCAGGTATTCTGTTGGGGAGTCCGGGTGGCCTAGTTTTGTTGGGCATGATTATTATGTCCCTCTCAATTATATCAATGGTCATATTGGTGTAGGTGGTGCTGGTAGTGGGGCTTGTGGAGGTGGAGGTAAGGGTTGTGGAGGCTGCTATTGTGGTACTGTATAGCATACAAAGAATAAGGGCGGCCTAGTGCACGAGGCTCCCGCCAATGCGGGGTCTATAGAGGGCCAGATGTACCCAGCCTTCCCCCTCTTCCAAAAAAAAGAATGACAAAACAATGTGATTTAACCTAACCAATTCACCATTCCTATTCGGGACATGAAGAATGGTCAAGTCCATTTGCATTGGACTCTACACTCCAAGTTTTCTACGAGAAATAAGATTAGTTTTTCATGTTAATTTAGTATATGTATATCTATTGGAATTCAATTTGTACTCTCACATGAAGGGAGTGGTTCAAGCATATTTAAGCTAATCCAATAAAAGAAAGACAAAACAAAGTGATCTAACCTAACCAATTCACCATTCCTATTGGGGACATGAAGTTGATACGTGCATAGATGTGGCTAGCATGTTGCCTCTGCAGTAGGAGTCTGTTATTATCCTCTGTGATTGCATTATGAGTTGTTCCTTATTTAATTCCTTATTTTTAGTAGCAGATTGTTTAGTTTGAATAAAGTCTTGTAGTCTAACATATAGTCTCCTAAGTCATAGGTAGTTGAGTTGTTGTTGCCTATCTTGTAGGAACCAACTCCTTTATTTTTCTGAATTTGTTATTTGTAAGCTCTATTTAATTTAGCAAAGGATATGGAAGTAAGCATCAGATAATTATTATCCAAATTTGGACTTGAGGTCAGGATTTCCTCCATAAAATCCAACGTCTTTTATTTATCTTTTTCTTCATTCTTCACCATAGGTAAAGATATTGTCCAGTACATACCACGTTGGTATCAGAGCCTCGGCATGGATCAACGCGTGGAGCAATTGGAGCAAAACATGAGTTCACTCATGAGTAGCAATCAGCAGCTGATGGAGAAGATGTCTGAAATCTATGCAAAACTCAGTACAATTCCTATCAACCGTGAAGAGGGAGAAGGCTCTCATTCACGCTCAGAGAGACGTACTGAAGGGAGAGGCCATACAGATGGTGGGTTGAACAATAATAACCATCAGTATACGCCTCGAACACTGAAGTTAGATTTCCCAAGGTTCAATGGAGCAGAAGATCCAACTAGTTGGATATGCAGAGCAGAACAATTCTTTCGGTTCCATGAGACGCCGATTGAAGACCATGTTGCATTGGCTTCGTTCCATCTCGAAGGGGAGGCACAACTTTGGTACCAGTTGTTACAGCAAGAAGCAGAATCATTGAATTGGCCTACTTTCAAAGCGGGATTATTGGCCCGATATGGTCCTACACAATTTTTTTATCACTTTGGAGAGCTGACCAAACTACAACAGATTGGTACTGTGAAGGATTACCATACCAAGTTTGAGCAGCTTTTGGCTAAGGCTGGACCACTTCCACGAGTACGTCAAGTTAGTTGTTTCGTCAGCGGTCTGAAAGAAGGAATTAAGGCGGATGTTTTGGCTGGAAGACCAGCGGATTTATCCACTGCTATCGGATTGGCCCGACTCTATGAAGCCCGAAATAGTTCTTTCCGACGAACTACTGCACCTGTTTCGCCTATTAATAAAATGCCTCCATTCTCACCAAGGGAGGATACTAAGCCAAGATCATCGTTTCCCTTGAAGCGACTGACACCAACTGAATTGAAGGAGAGGCGTGAGAAAGGCCTTTGTTACAATTGTAATGAAAGGTTTGTGCCTAGCCATCGTTGTAAGAAGTTGTTTGTCATCGAAGCGTGTTCAGAGGAGGAAGACAATGATAGTGACATGGAGCTGGAAGAATTGGAGGAGATTGAGACTCCAGGTATTTCTTTACATGCCATGCGTGGCAGAAATGGTCCTGAAACCATGAGAGTTGCAGGTTTGATACAAGCTGTTTCAACAATAATATTATTGGATTCTGGAAGTTCACACAATTTTGTGAGTGAGTCTTTGGCTCGCAAACTCCAACTTCATCCTGTTAAAGGTCCAAGAATCAGAGTGATGGTGGCTTCAGGTGAAAAACTTGCAAGCAAAGGGAAGTGTGTGGGTGTTGCGGTCAAGTTGGGAAAATTTCAGTCACAAGTTGATTTTTTCATCTTGCCTTTGGAAGGTTATGAAGCGGTTTTAGGCATGCAATGGTTACGGACCTTAGGAGAAATTTTGTGGGATTTTTCAAAATTGACCATGAAGTTTCAATGGAATGGCAGGCTGGTAATGTTGAAAGGGTTGACTGACCAAGTAATAGAAGGATACGAATTGGAGAAAGAAGTTGGGGTCCACCTCGTTGGAGCATTGGTGCAACTTTTGGCTATTGAGAGCCAAAACTACACAGCAGCAAAAGGGGTTGCTGCACCTGAACTTCAAAAAATTTTGTAGACATTCCAAGATATTTTTAAGGAACCAATGGGATTACCTCCCAACCGTGCACATGACCACTGCATTCCCCTGCAACCTAGAAGCCAACCTGTTTGTTCTAAACCATACTGGCATCCATATTATCAAAAGTCAGAGATAGAAAGGTTAGTAACTGAATTACTTTCCACTGGAGTAATACACCCCAACAATAGTCCTTTTTCATCTCCAGTAATCCTAGTAAAGAAGCATGACGGAACCTGGTGAATGTGTGTTAATTATCGGGCATTGAACCGCATCACTATCAAAGATAAATTCCCAATACCCATCATTGACGAGCTATTAGATGAACTCCATGGTGCGAAATTATTTTCGAAATTAGACTTTCGGTCTGGGTACCACCAAATTCGGGTTCAAGCCAGTGGCATACCAAAAACAGCTTTTCGTACCCACCATGGCCACTTTGAATTCTTGGTCATGCCGTTCGGTCTTACTAACGCTCCATCAACCTTTCAATCACTAATGAACGAGATATTCAAGAACCAACTACGAAGGTATGTCTTTGTATTTTTTGATGATATTCTTGTATACAGTACCAATTGGGAAGATCATTTGAAACATCTTGAAACCACTTTGGCCATCTTGAAGAATCAAAATCTGTTTGCTAAGTGGGGAAAATGTGAGTTTGGCCAAATGTCAGTACGCTATTTAGGCCATATTATTTCTCATGAAGGGGTATGTGTGGACCCTTGAGAAGATTTCGGCAATGGTAGAATGGCCACAACCCCGTTCAACTCGTGCCATGAGGGGGTTTCCTTGGTTTAACAGGTTACTACAAGGAAATTTATTCAAGATTATGGCAAGATCGCTGCACCACTCACACAAATGCTTCGGAAAAATTCTTTTAACTGGTCTGAGAAGGCCATGGCATCCTTTGAAAAGCTCAAGGTTTCCATGACTCAAGCACTAGTCTTGGCTCTTCCTAATTTTTCACAGCAGTTTGTGGTAGAATGTGACGCATCAGGCTCAGGCATAGGCGCGGTTTTACGGCAAGATCGACCCATTGCTTTCCATAGCCAAGCTTTACATGGTAAGAATTTGTTAATGTCTACCTACGAGAAAGAGATGTTGGCATTAGTGATGGGTGTCCTTAAGTGGAAACACTATCTCTTAGGTAGGAAGTTTGTTGTTCGTACTGATCAAAGAAGTCTCCAGTACCTTTGGTCGCAAAAGATTGCTACTGAGGCACAACAAATGTGGCTGTACAAATTAATGGGTTTCGATTTCTCCATTGAATACAAATGAGGCAGTGAGAACAAAGTGGCAGACGCGTTGTCAAGGCGAAACTGAAGGACCAAATGAGGAACAATTAATGGCTTTTTCCTCGCCAGTTCCTCATTGGGTTGATGCCATTCGAAGAAGAACAGCAGGTTCGATCACAATTACAGTAGCTGATTCAACGGGTTCAAAGTGGTGAAGCCGTGGGTCCATGGGAGGTAAGGGATGGGTTACTATTGTTCAAGGATCGAATTTATGTGGATACAGATTCACCCCTCAAGCAGGACATCATTAACCAGTTTCATGCTAGCTCACATGAAGGTTTTCACAAAACTTTCCAAAGAGTTCGCTCAAATTTTTATTGGTTGAAGATGAGGGAAGACATAAAGACTTTCATTAGGGAGTGTGAAATCTATCAAAAGCACAAGGTGGAGCAACTATCACCAGCGGGGTTATTGCAGCCATTACCAATTCCTCATAAGGTATGGGAAGATATTTCCATGGATTTTGTCGAAGGCCTGCCTATTTCTCAAGGTAAATCCACTATCATGGTAGTAGTAGACAGACTCTCAAAATATTCTCATTTTATTGCAATTGCCCATTCATATACTGCTGTGAGTATTGCTCAGGTTTTCTTTGAGAATATTTTTAAGCTTCACGGCATGCCAAGAACCATTGTTTGTGATCGGGATGTTACATTCACAAGTGGTTTTTGGACTGAATTATTCCGTCTCAATGGAACAAGCTTTAACTTTAGTTCAGCTTATCATCCTCAAACCGATGGCCAAACTGAAGTGGTGAACCGCACTCTGGAGATGTATTTGCGTTGTTTCACTAGCGACAAGCCCAAGCAATGGGTAGGGCAGGTGGTTATGTTGGGCAAAAAATTATGGAATTTTGTTATAATACAAGTTGGCATTCAGCGATCAAGCGAACTTGGCCTTTTGAGGTAACAAGGAACTCCTTATGATACATAACCGAAAACACAACCAAACGTGCGAGAACCTCCAAGTTTGCTACCTGAGATTCTTTCCCGTATGTCGACCGGCACAAAGAACATCCTGGTAGACAGCCAAGGTTGCTGCAGTGGAAGATGACGCTGCCCACTTTTGCAGAGAGACTTGGTTCTTACTGATCTTAAGGAGAATATCAGTGATTTATTTATTTATTTATTTTTTTCTCTGGTGGCTTATGGCCACAGATGCCACAAATGCATGAATGGCTTTTACTGGGCTTGGGTCCGAGGTCTTATGACTCCAAGCATTTTTTTTTTTTTTTTTATTTGTGAAAAATATTGTGATTTGTGTGAATTTTACTGTTGGCAATTGGCAATGTGGGTTTATTTGCGACTTCACTAAAACATTTTTTAGTTAAAAACTATTAAACCTAAAATAATATTATTGCCTTATAGGCAAGTTTCTGTTGCTATGCGAAGGAATGCAAAGCTATCTCCACGGTTTTATGGTCCTTTTCATGTATCCTGCAACGTATTGGACAAGTTGCTTACAAATTGTGAAAAAAATTTTGAAGTTGGCTGGATTTGCGACTTCGGCCTTATAGGCAAGTTTCTGTTGCTATGCGAAGGAATGCAAAGCTATCTCCACGGTTTTATGGTCCTTTTCATATCCTGCAACGTATTGGACAAGTTGCTTACAAACTGGAACTGCCATTGGACACAAGGATTCATCCAGTCTTCCACGTGTCATTATTGAAGGAGAAATTGGGGTCTAAAATTTCTGTTCAGCCGCAGCTACCAATTACTATTGGAGATCACAATGAATTGAGGGTCAGGCCTATGACAATATTAGATCGTCACAAATGCCGGAATGTAGAAGAAGTGTTGGTCCAATGGCAAGGGCTGCCAACCAGTGAAGCTACGTGGGAAAATCTTACAGCTATGAAGTCGCAATTCCCTGAATATGCCCTTGAGGACAAGGGTCATCGCAAGGGGAAAGGAGTTTGATACGTGCATAGACGTGGCTGGCAGTTGCCTCTGCATGTTGTTATGTTGCCTGTTGCTGCAGTAGGAGTCTGTTATTATCCTCTGTGATTGCATTATGAGTTGTTCCTTATTTAATTCCTTATTTTTAGTAATAGATTGTTTAGTTTGAATAAAGTCTTGTAGTCTAACATATAGTCTACTAAGTCATAGGTAGTTGAGTTGTTGCCTATCTTGTAGGAACCAACTCCTTTATTTTTCTGAATTTGTTATTTGTAAGCTCTATTTAATTCAGCAGAGGATATGGAAGTAAGCATCAGATAATTATTATCCAAATTTGGACTTGAGGTCAGGATTTCCTCCATAAAATCCGACGTCTCTTATTTATCTTTTTCTTCATTCTTCACCATAGGTAAAGATATTGTCCAGTACATACCAGAAGTTAAGTCCATTTGCATGGGCTCCACAGTCCACACTCCAAGTTTTCTGCACCGAGGGCTATAAAACTAACAAAACTCCTCCAAATCCTCTCCAAGCCGGCATGTTAAAGAAAATGATATCATCTTCCAGTAATGCCCACATGTCCCTCTTTAATAATGAGGTATCAAGGATTTCAATCCTCCATTCCCATCTATTGAATTGAAAAAAATAAAATAAAAAATAAAAAAAATCTTAGCCATATTCTTTTTATCCTTCAAATTTGGACGAATTAACGGGTCAAAGTCCAATTTGCCAAGTATAAAGAGATTCTCGCAGTTGTGTACCACTTTCTCTTTCTCGCTCACACACTCAAACTCACGGAGCTCCCCCCTTCTTCAATGGCACAGCTAGGATTAACTGCTTCGGCAACACTCGTATCCATCAAAGGTATGGTCTCTTTTCTCTCTGAACCGTATTTAATGCCACTGATTGCTTAGAATTGCATTTACATACATACAAACACGTTGATTAACTAAGATACTCCGATGAGTTCCTCTTAAATTTTGAGAAAATCTAGAAACCCCAATTTTAACTGAAACTTTAGGTATCTCTGTCGTACATTACTCTGCTTTTCAGGGAAAAAAAGAAAATTAATATCACTTTAATCTAGCCAAATGTTGGTTGGGTTGTGCATGTTTCTTTCCCTTTTGTTATTAAGCTTAAATACTAGTTATTAAGCTTAACTGTTTTTAACTATGCATAATTGGCAATTATTTGATTTTATAGCTATGCAATCTTTTACGCTAATCCTTAATTGCATCTCTTTCTCCCTTGTAGTTCAGGTCGTGTGATGCTGGATTGAGCTGGTGACAGAAGAATTATGTAGTTACTTCTTTTATGAGCTAAGCTTATGTCGTGTTTTGGAGCTGATTCATTTTTGTTTATTTAGGTTGGTAGATGGAGCATTGTATGATTGTTTACTAATGTCACTGAGAATAAGTTTCTACCTGTTTGTTTCTTGATTTTGAGTATTTGGATTATGATTATCCACATTTCATAGAAATGGATAATTGAGCAAAATTAGTTCTCTGTACTTATGACTCTTATTCCGGAGAAATTTTTTTTTTTTTATTTAATTTTTTTCCCCTCGTTATGCTTATGTTACATTCCTTTTTCATTCTGATACTAGATAAAAATAAGGTCTTTGAAATTAAAATAGCTTCATTGGGAATTTGGGATAGACAGATTACATTTGATGTTATTTTCGGATTGGGCTGAAATTGATTCTATTCTTTCAATAACAAAAGCTTGCCTCAACCTACGGTGGACTTGAATCTGGTAGTTTTTCATTGTGTCATAGAGATCAAGTAATCCACATGTTTGGTGGTGACGCTTGGTAATGGCGCAAAATGCTTGCATGTTATGAGAGGGATGCATGTGGTATTTACAGCTAGCTTCTTTTTTCTATCATTTTCCCTGTGTTTTTAGGATTAAATCCTTCTTGATGGATCTAGAAGTTGAAAGTGAGTTTCTCTACTTGGTAGTTCTGACTGTAGTCAATAGACTAGGTAGCCAAGTGCATGTCGGGTAAGTTCCGACCCGCATGAAAGGCATAATGATTTGGGCACTGTCTTGGAGAGAGACTCTGGTGAAATAGACATGTCTGTTAAGATGCGGACTACCTGCACCTAGACAGAAAGACCCTATGAAGCTTCACTGTTCCCTGGGATTGGCTTTGGGCCTTTCTTGCGCAGCTTAGGTGGAAGGCGGAGAAGGCCTCCTTCCGAGGGGGGGAGGCAGTGAGCCATCAGTGAGATATTACTTTGGAAGAGCTAGAATTCTAACATTGTGTTAGGACCTACAGGCCAAGGGGCAGTCTCAGGTAAATAGTTTCTATGGGGGCGTAGGCCTCCCAAAAGGTAACGGAGGCGTGCAAAGGTTTCCTCTTGCTTAGACGGAGATTGGCCCTCGAATGCAAGGGCAGAAGGAAGCTTGACTGCAAGACCCACCCGTTAAGCAAGGGATGAAAGTCGGCCTTAGTGATCCAATGGTGCCGAGTGGAAGGCCCGTCGCTCAACAGATAAAAGTTACTTTAGTGATAGCATGTTGATCTTCCCCTAGAGCTCACATTGACAGGAAAGTTTGACACCTCAATGTCGGCTCTTCGCCACATGGGGCTGTAGTATGTTCCAAGGGTTGGGCTGCTTGCCCATTAAAGCGGTACATGAGTTGGGTTTAGAACGTCGTGAGATAGTTTGGTTCAGATCTGGTGTGGGCGTTAGTGCATTGAGAGAACCTTTCCCTAGTATGAGAGGATCAGGAAGGACGCACCTCTTGTGTAATAGTTATCATGCCCACGGTAAACGTTGGGTAGCCAAGTGCAGAGTGGATAATTGCTGAAAGCATCTAAGTAGTAAGCCCACCCCAATATATATTGTTGACATGTGCCTAGATCTGCTAAAAATATGAATAATTGCTTATTGGTCCTTGGTGGGGTTTACCATTTTAGTTTTTTTCTTTTTGGGGTAATTAATGAAATATCATTAGGCAAAGAATGAGCGATACTCCTTATTTACATGGGCAAACTAGATCATGTGGGGGTAGAAATTGGAAAGGGTGGAACATAGCTCACCACTAAGCAATCTAGATAGGGGTGGCAATTGGATTGGTTTAGGTGGGTCATAAATGAGTTGGATGCTTAAATGAGTTGGATGCTTAAAGGACATAAGGCCATAAGTTAGAAAAGATGAGGCTAGAAATCTCGATGAAGTTTGAAAAATAATGTGATTATGAAGTTTTATGTTTCCCTATAAAATATATGGATTTTTTTTATTATTATTTTTTATTTATTTATTTATTTGAGAATGAGAATCAATAGATTTATTGAAATGAGTAATCAGTACAGAGTTTGGAAACTAGTTCTGGTGGAACAGACTCCATCCAGGTTTCGTAAGGCTTATTAAAACGAGCTCTTTTGGCGAGCAAGTGGGCCATTACATTGCCTTCACGTTTAACATGCATAAAGTGAACAGATTGAAGTCCCTTTGCAATTTGAGAGATGTCGTCGATGATGTTGCCATATATAGCGGTACAGGGAGTTGTGAGTTGAAGAAATTCCACTATTGTTTTCGAATCACCCTCCAGATCAATTGCCGTGAACCCCAGGTCCTTGGCAAACTGGATGGCACTTCTGGCAGCTGAAGCTTCCACTGCTTCTACAGAGTGAGGAAGTGGAACTTTTTGGCTTAAGGATCCCATTACTTCTCCTCGGTGATTCCTGATGATAGTTCCCAGACCAGCTTCGTTACTGTCTTTAAAGACCACCCCATCATAATTCACCTTGTATCTTCCCTCCTCCGGTGGCTTCCATGTAGTGATCTCTGTAGAGGTTGACTGCAGTGGACTCTGTTTTTCACGATCCTGAGCTTCGTGAAATTCCAAGAGAGATTCCCGAGCTCAGTTGATGAGCTGTGTATTAGTGTCAACTGGTTGTTCTAATCTGAGATGGTTCCGGCGATACCAGATGGACCAACTAATCATTGCAAACAACTGCATCTCGCTAGAGGTGAGCAGTAAGACGCACTGGTATATGAGATCAATATACCCGGTATATGAGGTTTTGCTTAGAGTTTGACCCCATGGGATCGATTGCCACATTGGTTGGATTGTTTTGCATTGCCAAAGAGCATGGATGGTTGTCTCAGGCTGGTTGGTACAGCTGCCACATCTAGGATCCTCAAGTATGTGCCTATGGTGGAGGTTGCTTCGGGTGGGGAGAGAGTTGTGACATGCTCGCCAGAGAAAAAGGCGAGTTTTTGCAGGGATGTGTAAAGACCAGAGAGCATTCCATAATTGGGTCATTTTTGTTGAATCAGATGGGCCGGGTTCATTTTGATGACATTCATTCAACAAGAAGTGGTATCCGCTTCTCACTGTGTATCTTCCATCTTTTGTTGCTCCACCTACTAAAGAGTCGGTGGGGCTTTGAAGACTGAGGGGGATCCCCAAAATTATTTCTGCTTCATATGGTAGAAAAATTTCCTTTACCACCTCAGCTTTCCAACTTCTCAAAACAGGGTCAATGAGCTGCATTACATAGGAGATTGGGATGTTTATGGGTGGTGGGGTTGTAATGCAGTGATTATTTACACCAGGCAGCCACCTATCTCCCCAAATTCGGATATCTGAACCCGTCCCAACTCTCCAAACCGACCCCTTAGTGATGAGATCCCGAGCACTCAAGATGCTTTTCCAAGCGTATGATCCTTTTGTGTTCTGCTGGGCTTCTAGGATTGAGCAGTGAGGGAAGTATTTAGACTTGAAAACCTGTGAGAAGAGAGATGTTGGGTTATTTAAAAGTCTCCACACTTGTTTTGCAAGTAGTGCTTGGTTGAAAATTCCCAAATCCCTTAAATTGATTCCTCCACTCCTTTTGGATTTGCAGAGAGTGTGCCAAGGCAGCCAATGCATCTTCCCCTTATCACCTCCTTGTCCCCACCAAAATCTATGAATGAGAACTTTAATCTCCTTGATCAAACGATTTGGAAGCTGGAAACAACTCATTGCATAGGCTGGGATTGCTTGAGCCACTGATTTGATAAGTGTCTCTCTGCCTGCCTGAGAGATTAACTTTTCTTTCCATCCTTTTAGTTTGCTCCATACTCTTTCCTTGATTTGAGCAAAGCTAGAATACTTTGCTCTACCAACCAAAGAGGGTAAACCTAAGTAACGTTCATACTGTTTAATAGCAGGGACTCCTAACATTTCTTGGATTTCCTGTTGAGCTGTGGATGGAGTGGACTTGCTAAAATAGAGAGTGGTCTTTTGTCTATTGATTTGTTGTCCTGATGCCTTCTCATATTGTGAAAGGAGGCCTTGTATTCGAGTGACATCATCTGTGGAAGCCTTGCAAAACAGTAAAGAATCATCTGCAAAGAATAGATGGGTGATTTTTTGCCCACCTCTACTAATTGAGACCCCTTTTAGTGTACCTGTAATTTTTTCTTTTTGGATTAAGGAGTGAAATCTCTCTACACACAAAAGAAACAGGTAAGGAGATAGGGGGCCGCCTTGGCGAAGGCCCCTAGAGGGTTTAATATAGCCATGTGGTTCCCCATTTACAAGAATGGAATAAGAAATAGTGGATATACATTCCAACATAATTGTTATCCATTTATCATGGAATCCCATCTTCTGCATGACCCCCTTCAAATACTTCCACTCAACTCTGTCATACGCCTTACTCATATCCAGTTTCATCGCCATTAAGCCCATTCTCCCCGTCCTCTGATGTTCCATATGGTGTAAGGTCTCAAAAGCTACTAAGATATTATCAGTAATCAACCTCCCTGGGATAAATGCACTCTGTGATTCAGAGATAATAGTGGGCAATAAGGTTTTGAGTCTGTTTGCCAGGACCTTTGAGATGAGTTTATAGATGACATTGCATAAACTTATGGGCCGGAATTCCATCACTTCTTCTGGGTTTTGAACTTTCGGAATGAGGGTGATATAGGTGTGGTTTATGGCTTTTAAGATTTTCCCCGAGTTGAGACAAGTGAGTACAGCTTTTGTTACATCCTTTCCTATGAGATGCCAATATTTTTGGTAAAATATTGGAGGCAAGCCGTCGGATCCTGGGGATTTTAGGGGGGCCATCTGTTTCAAGGCTATATCAACTTCTGCAGCTGTGTACTCCCTGGTAAGTTGACTATTCATCTCCTCAGTGACCACTTATGGAATATTTTCCACTACTTCCTCAACCTGTTCGGGGTTAGTAGTCTGGAAAATAAAGTTATAGTACTCAACAAACAAGGGTGGTACCTGAGCATAAGATGTTGTCCACTGACCATCACGAATCCTTAGCTGAGTGACATGATTTCTGCGCTGTCTTTGTGTTGCTCGACAGTGGAAATAGCGAGTGTTTTGATCCCCAGCTTGTAACCATTCTGCTCTTGATCGTTGTCTCCATAATCTCTCTTCTTTGGCCAACAAACTGTGGAGCTCCCCTCTTAATTTGCTAACTCGGTGATGATCTCGGCCCTGCATTGAATTTTCCTCAGCTTGTCTCAAGAGCCGTTCCACTTCCTTAATTCGAGCTTTAATGTTACCGAAGCTATTTCAACTCCATGAACGGAGGCTCCACCTGCAATCATGAATTTTTTGCCAAACTGTGTACATAGGGACTCCAACTACATCTTTCTTCCATGAGGCTTCAATTACCGCTTCACACCCTTGATCCGAGGTCCATACTTCTTCAAAGCGGAAGGGTTTCTTTGATGATAGTGTGACCGGCTCTGTGCTCACCCAAATGGGTTTATGGTCAGACCACCGACCCCCCAGATGAAGAACTCGAGCAGATAGGAATCGCAGGAGCCAATCTAGGGTTGCCATAGCTCAGTCTAGTCGTTCCCATGTCATATCTCCTGGCCTGTTGTTTGTCCAAGTGAATTTTGGTCCTGCAAAACCAAGATCCATAAAGCCGCATTCTTCCAAAACATCTCGGAACAACTGCATTTGACGTTCCGATCTATTGTGTCTCCCATGCTTCTCTTCAATCCTCACTAGTTCATTGAAATCCCCCATGCAGCACCATGGTAACTTAAATTGAACATTGAGTCTTCGAAGCAAATTCCACGATTCTTCGCGTTTATGAGTTTCAGGGGCTCCGTAAAAACCCGTGAAACGCCATGCATCAGGTTGGTGTTCATTCACTATGGCATCAATATGGGAATGAGAAAAACTGTAAACTCTAAGCTTCACTTCCTTCTTCCAAAAGAGGCAAAGGCCTCCTCCCTTATTCCTACTCTGGGCAATGAATTTATTCTCGAACTATAATTGACAACGAAGTCTTTCCAACAGACCTTCATCCTGCCATGTCTCTATCAAGAACACAACAGAGGGATCTTAAGCACGTATTAAACGTGCAATTTCCTGAACTGTACGTGGGTTCCCAAGCCCACGACAGTTCCAAGCTAGGCAATTCATGGCTGATGGCAGGGCTGCACCACAGCCTCCACCGATATGGAGCTATCATTTACTCCGCATTGTTTCTTAGAGAAGAGAAAACCGGGATCGTTATCCTCTAGTAAGATGGAAGGTCTTTTTATGTGGACTGGGTCAAGTGGTCTGTCCTTCGAAATACTTTGGGCTCGAGCTAGCTTTTTCCAAGATTTTTTCCCCGGATTTGATTTTTGTCCCCTCAAATGTGTCAAATCTTTATTAGTGATATCATCCAAGATTGCACATGGGTTCTGCTGTGTGGGAGACAGGCTGGATTTGGAGGAAGTCAGAGGTTTTGAAAGACTTTCCATACCAGGGGAGAAATAATTTAAAGCATTATCAATATCCCATAATTGGCTCTCAAAATTCTGCTCTTGCCTTATTACATCCGAAAAAATTGGTGCAAATCCCGGATTTTCCTCTAGGTCCATGTGGGTTAGGTGGTTGTCGTGATTTGGTTGGTGGTGGTCAGCCGGAGTAGTTGTTTATGGTGGATGGGGTGAGGTTTTTTCTGGTGGAGATGAGATAGTGAAGTGGCGGGTCGGTGAAGTATGGGAGGATGGGGAAGGTGGAATGATAATGGGGGTTGGGGAATTGGATTGTGTTTGGGTTGTAATGGGGTTAGCTGATGGTGATGGTGGTGTTTTGGCTTTTGTGGGGGGTGGTGGTTTGATAATGCCTTCAATTTTTATTTCCATTTTCTTCCATGATCTTTCATTCGATGCTCTCAGCCAGGATCCAAACTGTTGATCCTCTATGTGCAATGTCTCTTGATTCCGCAGCCAATGTGGGCAATCTTTGTCACTATGTGTTACAAGTCCACACCAGTAACAGAAATTTGGAAGTCTTTCATATTTGAAAGAGATCCAAACTTCTCTACCCTTCTCCAACTTTGCTGTTCTGCCCCTGCATAAAGGTTTATTGATATTCAAACTTACCCGGACACGCATGGCTTGGCCTCCATCTGCTGCTTTGTCTCCCTCTGTAACGTGAGCGATTTTCCCCAGGGAGGAACCAAGGATTTTGGCCACCTCATGATTCATCCTGCGAACTGGTATGCCATGGAGTTGCACCCAAAAGGAGGTCTCTGTGAACGCGACCTCTTCGATGGCTTCATCCTCTTCAATCCGTTGGAGAAAAATTAAGTACTTGTCATACGCCCACGGTTCTCCCAGCATGACTCTCTCCCGATCAACTTCATCTTCAAAGACAAAAACCAGCTTGTTGTTGTTCATGTCACGGATTGTAAACCCATGATCAGTTCTCCACAAAGATTTTAATGTTCGCCCCACTGATTCCACGTTGAGAGCTTTGTGTGTGAGAAATTTAGCAGCCAAAAAACTTTTTGGGTGTGTTGTTGAGGACACCAGATCCACTTTTTGACTTTCATGTTCAGACAAGGAGAACTTTTCCCATAAACCTTCTAGAGATTCCATTGGTTTGAAAAAACGTGTTTACCAGTTTTCAAGATGGAATAGTAGAGAAGACTAAATACACACAAATAAACAAAACTGAAAATCCTGCACGAGGAACGAAGCTTGTACGCAGACAAGGACTACTTTTCTACTGACGGCTAGGGTTTGACAAAGTCATTCCCTAGGTCAAAGAGACTAGCTAATTAAATATATGGAAGTTAAGCAAGCTACAATACATAATTTCTTTTTCCTTGACTTAAAACAGGTTGGAAGTAGAAAAAAATAGAGGTGGGGCCTGATCAAAATAGAAAGCAACATTTTGTTTTGTTTAATAGAAAATGTTTTAGTTGTAAACATTTTTCGAGAGAAAAAAAAAAAGGACGGGTTTGCCTATGTTTGTTTATCACTTTGAAAATAATCCTAAAATAATTTGTTGTTTGAGTTGCACAAAAAATTATTAATATTTCATGTAGGTGCGATGATAATGGCAACATCAAGCTGTCAAGCTGTCAATTAAATTTCATTGAGAGTTTCAATATTCTAAAATGGAAATTAGGCTAGAAATTTCAACGAAACTCCTGTAAACAAAAGATTAGGATTGCGTGGAAGTTTGAAACGTTGGGTCTACTCTGACTGTGAAGTTTTAATTTGACTTTAATAAAATTGCTGAATTTAAGCAACTAGCTACAATGCAATTTGTTCTTGGTCTGATCTATGATGGTATAAAAAAAAAATCAATACAATTTGTCCTACGACGCTGACCTTTCAACCTTGGTGACCTATGAAATTTTACAATAATGTGTACATATACATGCCAAAAGCCTAAAACTCCATACAGCAAAGCAAAGAGCGAACGAAAACCCAAACAATGACGAGAAATTTGGGTGCTCTTGTTGATGCCCGTATAGATGATGCGGGTATTCTGTTGGAGACCCCGAGTGGCCTGCTTTTGTTGGGCATGATTATCATGTCCATCTCAATTATATCAATGGTCATATTTGCTTGTGGTGATGACTCTAAAAAGAGAAGAGGTGGTGGAGGTGGTGGTGCTGCTGCTGCTCATCATGCTGCTGTTCATCAGCATCATCAACATGTTGCTGCTGCTGCTGCTCATCAGCATCATGCTGCTGCTGCTGCTGCTCATCAGCATCATGCTGCTGCTGCTGCAGGGGGTTTTTCAGGTGGAGGTGGCTTTTAGAAAAAATGGAGATTATTCATTATTGTTTTTATTTTTTGTAATTTGATCATTTGGGGGGGAGATTTGATTGCTAGATTTATTTTCCGTTGAAAACATTAATAAGTATAAGTTGATAATTCATTATTACTAATTACTAAGCATGTATTGTGTTTTTCTATTTGCTATTGTGGTATAGCCGTATAGCATAAAAAGAATTAATAAGGGACCGTCTGGCCACATGACCAGATTTTTGGTCTTGTTTTACGTGTGTATATATAATCTTTTCTTCAGCTTTTTCTTCTCAATTCTCTAGGGGGGCTTTCAACTTTCAAGTCATATTTGTATTTCAATGAGCCTTGCATCAGTTTATCCCCACAGCTAATAAAAAATCATAAGATAAATTGATCAGGTTAATTAATGTCAATGACATCCATACGGGTTTCATTAAGATCAACAATGGCTACTAATTTCTTAACTAATGAGAGTTTAGCAAACAATTTGCATTCTTATAAATTGTTTTATCTAAAAATTGTGAAAATCTTGTCTTTACCAAATTTAGTGGTATGTCCATGTATAATTTAATAAAAAAAATTATATGTAAGTTGATATCTATGTAAAACCGATTTTTATTTTTATTTTTTTTACTTTTTGTTGACTCCATGATATCATGCCACGTTACCTTTTAAGGTCTCATAATTTTACACATCATTAATTTAATATATACTTGATGATTGAATTTAAATTCTATTCTTTATTTAAACTTCCCATTAAAATCTTGACACATTATATTTTCTTTAGAAGATAAAATATATAATTATGTATATAAACACAATCATAATAAATATTTAATGCTAGAATATATAGTTTTATACTTTTATATACAAAAACAATCATAATAAATGCTTAATGCTAAAATATATAGTTCTATATACAAACATAATAATAATAAAATGCCTATTAATAATTACCATAATCCTCAAATTTCATATTTAGACAAAAAAGAGACAAATTTAAATTATGTTTAACTTTCTTGTGCATTGCACGAGCTCCACACTCTAAGTTTTCTACACCAAGAAATGAGGTAAATATTCATGTTAATTTAGTATATGTATATCTATTGGAATTCCATTTGTGCTCCATGAAGGGAGTGGTTCAAGCATATTTAAGCTATTAATTCCAAAAAAGAAAAAGAAAGACAAAACAAAGTCATCTAACCTTAACCATTTTTATTTGGGACATGAAGAACGGTCAAGTCCATTTGCATGAGCTCCACACTCCAAGATTTATATAAATATAAAACTAACAAAACTCCTCCAAACCATCTCCAAGCCGGCATGTTAAAAGAAATTGCATCCTCTTCCAGTAATGCCCACCTCTGCTTCCTCATTTTTAAATATTTGAGTGCATACATATTGCAAGAATGAATCAATTTTTATAAAAGCAAAAGCTTCAGATTGTTGGGGATGGTAAGGCATTCTATTTTGCAGGAATATAGCTCTCAATTCTCATTGAAGCTAATAAATGGTGTGTTGGGAATGGAAGAGCTCAAAGCATCCTAAGTGGTTCCCCTTAAGAGTTAAGTCAGGGGTTAATAATTCTTACTCCTTACACCATGGGGGTAATCTTATTGATCAGATCTTTATCATGTAGAGGATGCTAGAGAAATTCTTAAAATTCCTTCACCAATAATACTTTGGTTAAAGATGCTTTAGACATAAAAGATTTTGTCTTGTATAGAGAAATAAATTTTAAGACACAATAATTTTCACAATATACTTTACATCTATAGAGACTGGAGAGCTAATAAATGTTTTGTCAGTAAAGGGGGTAAAAATGAACCGTGATGCTGGCGAAGTGAGATTAACTCTCACCAAACTCAAAGAAAAAGAGCGAAGTGAGAAAGATTTGAGAGTATAAAATTGTGAAACAAACAAAATTAAAACAAGATAAGAAAATGAGATGTTTTATTCTTTCCCAAAAGCAAAAAGAAAAAAAAAGGTCAGCCCGCGGGTCGAATTCATGTTGACCCATTTTTTCTCGGATAAAAAAAAAACAAAAACAAACAACCCTTACCCACACTAGTTTTTATCATACGAATTCGGACAAAGCAACGAGTAAAGCTCCATAGTTTAACAAGTTTAAAGATATTCTTGAAAGGTAATACGGAATATACCTTCAACTAAAAATGGTTTTTTAAATAAAAAATCATCACCAGTGCCACGTGTGAAGTAGAAGAAGGTCAAAATACTCTACTCTAACATACCCGTCCTATTGGCTGGCTCCTCACCTTGCCGGACGGTTGCTGTCAGCGAAGAACCAAGACACCCTTTTGCGCCAAGTTCACTCCCATTTTCTCTCTCTCTTTCGCTCAAACACTCAGACCCGTGGCGTTCCCCCCCTTCTTCAATGGCACAGATTGCATTAACTGCTTCGCCAACACTTGTATTCTTCAAAGGTATGATCTTTCTCTCTCTAACACACTTATTTAATGGCACAAACTGCATAGAATTGCATCTACATATATACAAACATGTTGAATGGCAAACTTAGAAACCCCAAATTTAACTGTATCTTGATTTCCAGGGAAAAATGATTGTTGGGTTGTGCACGTTTCTTTCCCTTTTGTTATTAAGCAGCTTAATTGATTGATGTTGTTTTCATAAGAGTGTGAAAAGGGAAAGATTTTATTAGCTTAATTGGGGATTTCAGGTGGAGCAAAACAATGGGCTAACTTAAATTCTTGTACTCCGAGACTGTCTGGGACCAATTTATGGTTATTAAGCACAAATTGTCGAAGTAAAAGCTTTGGATTTGTGGCTTCCGACGGAATAAAGAGAAACAAAAGTGTGGCGAAGGTATCCGGTGATCAAGCAGCCCCTTTGTCTTCTTATACATGGGCAACAAATAAGGTTGGACTTTTATGCCTATATTTCCATTTACTAAAATTTTAAATCTTTTCTATAAAACTATTTAGTGCTCACTGAATGGGTTTTGGCCCCTTGGGCTTTTGGGCCGAAATCCACAACGTGGATTGCGCAAAACTTGGGCCATTTTTTTTTTCTTTTTCATTTTTTTTTTTTTTTTTTCAAGGGCAGCTGTTCTGAGCAGGCTCACAAAGGCAGCTTTCTGACAGGTCACATTGACAGGTTTTTACATGGGCATCATGCTAAGTTTGTTAAGGAGTTAAGTTGGTGTAATATTAATATTAATTTTCTTTTTATTATCGATAAATCTAATACATAACTCACAATATACTATCTCAATATATATGTGAAAAAAAATTATGAAATGTTTTGTATGGATGTAGACTAATTGTTAACTTTAAAATGCTATGCTACTAGAATGTGTTGCTTTTGCAAGAAATAAGTTTAAAGTTATTTGACATAAATTTATTGTAATTGGTGTATAACAAAAATAGTATTAATTTTAGGTTAGCATCGCTCTGCTTTTTTCTTCTTCTTTTTTTTTTTTTTTTTTTTTAACTAAGACCCTGGAAAACTATTTTGTACTGTTCCCCTTGATTCCTATATTTATTTCTAGAAGTGCAAAAACAAAACCCATATGTTGCTTAAACAGAACTGTTCCAATTCAAATTAATGAATCATTTATGAATGTTGTAAATGTAACAATAGGAAAAAAAAAATCCAATTAAAACGCTAGTAATTTGGTCCAGAACAGTTAATTCGGATTTAATATGAATAACTAACAGTTGACTTTAGTGATTGAGTAGCATTCCACTATTGTTGGAGTACCTGTCAGTTTGGTTAGGATACTAATGTAGATACTAGATACCTTTGAAAAAAGGGAAAAAAAGAGGGGGTGGGTAGATTTTAGATAGGAAAAAAGAAAGAAAACCATGCTATTAGTAATTCCTCTAGTCAAGCAGACTGTTTAAACTTTGATTACCAAACAAAGATTCTGATTTAAATCAAAATTCCCAGCTGATTGTGATTACTTGTCTAAACCAGTCTAGACACGTTGCTAAAACATGAAAATAAGATTGAGAAGGGTCCCAGTCTCCCACTCACAAAAGTGAGTTGATCCGGCCTTGGACTACCCCTGATGACTCAATTTTGTACTAGTACTTATAAGTTATAATATGCATCACATGGCTCAGATTCGCACAATCTCATAGAAAATTAGGCGGCATTTGGACCGGCCTTGCCTAACTCTACCAAGTTTTAAGTTTCTAAGCACTTTGAGTATTCCTTCCACGACCCAAAAAGAAAAGGCATTTACTCCGTTGATGACGGTCCAAGTCATAGTATACATTTTTGTTTTCAGTAGGATAATGATAAAGTCAACGAGAACGTGTCCCGCAACCTATTTTATTCATGATACAAACTACAAATTAGTTAGGGGTATATTTTCACAATTTCAAGTTGATCATTTATTTAATTTCCTTTGACTCATTCCATTGACAAAAAGGTTGTTTGGAAAATTCTTTGTGCTAAGTGGGGTTTTGGAGTTTCCTTTCAGACTACTATATTGGACCACTTCTTAATATCACAAAGGAAAAAATCAATGAAAAAAAAAATCTCATGTATGGCATGCATGAAATGGGACAAAAATTGGAATTAAACTTAAAAGTGACCCCTTGAAGTTTCCATTTGCAAATTAATACATGTCGCAATAGCTTCTCATTATTACTATTAAAACATTAAACTACTTGGAATGAACATTATTAAATTACCCCTAATCTCTTTTCTTTTTTTTCTTCTTTTTTATGGAGTCAAACTTGAATGTTTTGAAAAACCATCCATTACAATGACGGTTAAAAAAATGTTTACTGAATATCAACATGTGCCATTAAAGTATTAAAAAAAAAAAGTAAGTTAGTAAATACAAGAATTTAACAATACTTAAAAAGGTCAATATCATAAAAACCAAGTTAATTTTCACCTAGTAAAGCTAATCACGATATTCTTGTCGATTCCCTTACCAGTTACAAAACGCAGGGGCCGTATATTAGTCAAAAAGTCATACTTTTCTTGTATTGTACAACTCTACAACAACATGCCATCTCAGGCAAACAAAAAAAACAAAATTAAAATTCAACAAAAAAGGTAATTAATTTCGTATAATAGAAAAAAGGAAATAAATTAAATACTCATACTCTACATCAACACCTACAAGCAATAAATAATCCAAGTGCGAAAGAGAAACGAAACGGAGCCCATTCCATACGCGTTTCCTCTGCTCTTCTTCCTTTCTTTCTTTCTCATTTCTTTTCCTTTATTTGCAGAGAGAAAGAGAGAGCCACATTCCTCGTCGGTCATCCTCAAAACTCGACCACAATCCTTAAATTTTATTTATTAGTTTTGTTCAACACAAAACCCACGTTGTTTTTGTTTTTTTAAATTTCATTTCTTTTTCAATGAAATGAAACTCAATTTCCCTCAGATCCATGGAAGAAGCCCAAGAGGTTTTTCTCTATAATTCGTCAATGCCCAGATCTCATTTACTTCAAAACCTACCAGATCTATTTTCTTTTTCCTCTAGTAGAACCCACCGCACCTGATTATTGCTCACTGGAAAATAAAAATTGGTTTTTAATTTCGTTGTTATAGTCAAATTCAGAGGCGTCTGATCAAGAAGAAGAAGAAGACCCATCAGCGAAAATGAAGAGTACAAACCGATTCTTCACGATCGGGCTTGTGGCGGCGTGGTACTCCTCCAACATTGGGGTTCTATTGCTGAACAAGTACTTGCTGAGCAATTATGGGTTCAAGTACCCGATCTTTTTGACTATGTGCCATATGACAGCTTGTTCGTTGCTCAGCTACGTGGCAATCGCCTGGATGAAGATGGTACCCATGCAGATGATTCGGTCTCGGGTTCAGTTTTTCAAGATCGCGGCGCTCAGCTTTGTGTTTTGTATCTCGGTTGTTTTCGGGAACATATCGCTCCGATTCTTGCCTGTATCGTTCAACCAGGCTATTGGGGCTACGACGCCGTTTTTCACTGCGGTTTTTGCTTACATCATGACTTTGAAGAGGGAGGCTTGGCTTACCTATTTCACCCTCGTTCCTGTTGTCACTGGTGTCATCATCGCAAGTGGGGTATGAGCTTTTCTTTTCTTTTTTTTTAATTTGTGCAAATTGATTGAATTTTGGATATGGGTTTTGCTTTAATTGAATTTTGAACTGCTTTTTTGTGCAATTAGGTCAGTTTTTTTTTTAATTGGGAGTTACTGCAAACAATTTAGTACTGTTTGATGGGCTAGAAGATCTAAGAAAATAAGGGAAAATTCACATTTTTAAAAAGTATTAGATTTTTCAGTCTACCCAGCTGAGCATAGTTTAGCTATCAGGCTTAGTGATATGTACAACTTTGTTTGGCTGCATGATTCCTGTTTTATAAACAGTTTTTGAGGTTTGTGCATGCTTGTGTTGTACCATCAATTTGATTTTTGGGTGATTTAGTTGGTTTGCTGAATTGTTAATGGAATTTGGATAGAGTGAGTGGTAGACCTTTTTAATTGTTTTCTATATTCAGGTGATATCATTGGAATGAAATGTATGTCTTCTGATTTTTGTTGTCTTTCTTTTTGTGTGGCAATAGGGTGAACCGAGTTTCCATCTATTTGGGTTCATAATGTGTATTTCAGCTACGGCTGCAAGGGCGCTCAAGTCAGTGCTACAAGGGATTTTGCTCTCTTCGGAAGGGTAAGGAACTCTTTTGTGTTAATGGGACAACTTCCTTGTTCTATATTTGAATTATTTCACAAATTAAAATGGGTACTGACAAGGCCTGTAAAATTATGCTAGGGAGAAGCTGAATTCCATGAACCTCCTTCTATACATGGCTCCAATAGCTGTTGTTTTTCTGCTACCTGCAACGCTTATTATGGAAGATAATGTGGTTGGCATCACGCTGGCACTTGCTAGAGAAGATGTCAAGATCGTCTGGTATCTACTCTTCAATTCGGCACTGGCATATTTTGTAAATCTGACCAATTTCTTGGTCACAAAACACACCAGTGCACTTACTCTTCAGGTATGCCTCCCTTCTTGATATAGACTAATTTCTGTGTGTTATCCAACATGTTTAATGCTCTCTTTTAGTTGCTTGTGTGTACTCTTTGTTTTTGAGCTCTAAGAAATCAATTTTTTTTCTTCCCTATAGAGTCTAGGACATTTCTGGAGGAATGATCTTCATAAACAAAGTGTGGAATTATAGAAATCTGAATATTAATTAGAAAGGGACTGTGTCTGCTTATTGGGACATATGACCAGGCAATGTAGGTGTTTTTAGTCAAAATCGCAATAATTTATTTCTATCAGTTCTTGGGCTCAGTGATGTTTCTCTGATTATCACATAGATGGAACCTTAACCAGTTCTAGCAAAAAAATTTGTAAAAAGAAACAATAAAGATTAAGTTGAGTGCCTGCCATGCTTTGCATAATCTATGCATGTTATCACCAATTTGCTATAGCTCAAATTACACTTTCTCGCCTTGTAAGTACAGGTAGAGGGTTCCTGTAAGAACAAATAGAGGGTTAGGTCTTGGATTCAAGAGTCACCTAGTGCATGGGTGACTTACCAATAAAAAAAATTAGAACTATGTTTGCTTGTTATCTTCAGAAAACAATAGTTTTATGATACTACAAAAAGGAATAATTGAAACAGAAAGATGTGAATGCAAAGAGTGTGAAGGGTCCCTGTAAGAACAAGTAGAGGGTTAGGTCTTGGATTCAAGAGTCACCTAGTTTGCATGGGTGACTTACCAATAAAAAAATATAAAATTATGTTTGCTTGTTATCTTCAGAAAAACAATATTTTAATGATACTACAAAAAGGAACAATCAAAACAGAAAGATGTGAATGAAAAGAGTGGAAATCAAGAAATTGAGCCTGAAAATAGAATTCTTATTGGAGGTCCTTAATCATAAATTCCTCTAGGGGTTATTGGTGAGAAGTATTAAAAGGTGCTGGAGGATTTCTATGTGTAGGAGGTACTAGTGGATGTTGTTACTGGCTGTTATTGAAAGAAATCTGATTATTACAAGGGCTAGTACTATTTAATTTGGTTACTTTTATAGGTCTCAGGAAATCACTCATGGTCAGTTATATGTATGTGTGTATACATGAAATGCTTTGATGAGATGGATGAGTGGGATAACATATGAGTTTGAGCTCTAGGCATCACCAATTAAGAGAATAGTGAGAGATTTGTTTTTTTTTTTTTTTTGATTAGTAAGAGAATAGTGAGAGAATCATTTAAGATAGTTTGATCAATGTATGATGGAAACCAATAGTGTTACCATTTAAGGGTAGTGATTTGTTTTAAGTTGAAAGTACTCTAGTAGGGATGGCCAAAAGTATTTAGGTTGAAGATGTGAGGAACAAAATCCATGTAGGCACTCTTTTGTGATAGGGATAATGCCTTAATAGACTTTGTAGCTCTCCTGTTGTATATAGCTTTATGTTAAATATATCTTCTGAGTTGGATATTTTTTGCTATTTTGGACTAATGAATCGTACTTCTTGGGGGCGGAGCATTTGCTGATAATTATAAAAGGTTAAGCATTATGTTTTTGCACTTGAAGCTATGTGTGAGCTTCTTTATTCAATCTTGCTGTGCTATCTATTTGTGTTTCAAAATGCTCAATACACACATATATATATGCAATGCTGCCTTATTTTTCTTTCATTTTTTTTTTCTTATTTCTTTCCCCCTCTAAATCATTTTGGAAGTTCAACCTTCTTAAAACAAAGAGTTCTGGTTCTTTCAGGTGCTAGGAAATGCTAAAGGGGCTGTGGCTGTGGTGGTTTCAATTTTAATTTTTAGAAATCCTGTGTCGGTTACTGGAATGCTTGGTTACTCACTCACAGTCTCGGGAGTTATACTCTACAGTGAAGCCAAGAAACGAAGCAAATGATCATTCTAGGAAAGCATTAAGTGGATTTTCCTATATTTTGTTTTTCTAAAGCGAGGACAGCATCAACACACAAGGAGGCAAGTTT